>JAWNZC010000090.1:227500-270000 GCA_035771165.1 Paragorgia papillata
TTCAACTAGCAAACTTCCGCAAGTGTTTCTATAACTCTATGGGAAGACGGGAAAATGTTTTCTATTTCCTTTATAAAATAACCCGTCAAAATAGATTAAACGTTGAAATTAATCCAAATAAAAAGCGTAAATTCTCATTACTGTCCATGGATGATGAATAATTCTATGGATGGCGTTGAACAGGTTAATGGCATTTCTGTACAATTTTTATAGAAAATTTAAAATTTATATATTTAGAATACTAAAGACGCGTGTGTAATTATCAGCATATTATTTCCCACTATATATAGTCCGGAGATCACTCATATAGGAGACACCGCAAAGGGAATATGGTACAGGAGTCAAGAAAGCTGAACTGCCCAGCACAAGTTCATATGAGAGAATACATAAAATTTCCAAATTTTAAGGTAAATATCTCTTTCAAATATCAAAAGAAAATTAATATACAATTATTTTTGTTGTTTTTTTTCCACTTGTTTATCAGCATGTTATATATGTGCACTCATTTGTATACGCGTTTACAGATCACAGAGAAAACGTCGTGGCATTGTAAAACCCAGTCGAAGAGGCTAAGGGAGTCAATTAAGGAAGGTGTAGATGGAGAACGGTGGATCCACGTACAACTACCATCTCTTTCTGAGCACAAAGTTCATCCGGTGGGAAGTGTAAGTTTCTTTTTCTCTTTTTTATTTAAACACACAGATGTTTAGTCACTACTGAACAATGTGCCAGATTGACACACACACAAGATTAATGCGGCGCGCGCACTAAAACGTTATTATATAGAGCCGTCAATACAAGAGCCGATTGCACGCAAATTACCTAGGATGAGACTTAAGACAGATCCATGCATTTAAACATGCCTCTCATCGGCTCTCGTATAAACGGTGCTATATTGTGAAGAAACGTCAGCTCAGTTTCATGTGCTTATATATTTTTCAATTTCTCCAAATTTCATATTTGTGTTTGTCTTTTCATTCGAATTTAAAAAGGTGTAAATGACAAAATCATTTGACTGGTGATTTAAAGCTTGAACCTAAACTTGAGTTGTTACGCATATCATGTTTTAAATATATCTTTGTGTCAGTACGGTGAAAGGCCCCCAGAATTCATTGTCTATATATTATACGTCCGCTTATAGAGTAGCCAGTGTACTATATTGCATGTCTAAAGGCGTGCACGAATGGCAAAACTATAGTGCGGCAAAACTAACGTAATTTAAGTTTATTAATATAGTTTACTAGGAAAACATAGCCAATCCTACTTCTCAAGAATAGAAAATGAGTTTTGATAAATTTTAGAACTGATATTCTTTCTACTCAGTGAAACAACTTTACTTCTCCAGCATATTTTTCGTTTGAAGAACTATAGAAAAACTCGTTTGTCAAGATATATCTTTAAATTGCTAGAGTTGTCTATGTAATATTTAAAACATGAGTAGAAATTTAAATTTAAATAAAACACGAGTAAAAATTTAAATTTTTTAGATCTGATAAAACGCGACTACGAGTGTTTTGAATAGCTTCAAAAACGCCGACAATAGATTTGCTAATTAGGATGACATTTTATATAAAATTTCACGTTCATTAGTATTCTTTATATAAAATTTCACGTTAGTTAATATTCATAGTAGTTTTATCAGGTATAAAACACTTGCACATGATCAAATACGTGCATGTTAGTGGACAATTTGGTTCATCAATATTAATGATTTTTGAACATTAGATATTAACCTAAGGTTCAATAGTGGTGTATATTCCGTTCAATAGGCGGGTGGTCTTCATCAACGCATTGACAAACAGCTGGTTGACAAGATTGAAGAACTTGTAGATGGCGGTGCAAAATCAGTGAAAGAAGTTAGAAGACATTTGAAAATATTCGTTGAACAAGACCTTTATCGTGGAAAAAAGGCGCCACCTAAATCCAATCAAAGATTTTATCCCTCCAAGAACACAATACAGAGCTACATTTACAAAGCTGTTATTAGAGAGCGGTTTTCAAAGTTCGACCAAGAAAATCTTCAGAAGAAAGTCGAACTTTGGCAGTCAGAATGTCTGGATGAAACCTTTTTATTTCGTCCTTTCGTTCATTACTCAGAAGAGACAAATTGTGCAGAAGATGAAGACACCGAAGATAACGAAGAGAAAGACGACAACGAAGATATTTTGCCAAAGTCAACAAATGGCCTGTTGTTCGTACACCAAACCAATAACCAAAAGCTTCTACTTCAGAGATATGGTAATGAACTGAGTCTCTTGGATGCTACATACAAAACCACAAAGTACAGTCTTGCTTTGTTTTTCCTAACGTCAATTACCAGATTGTAGGATCATTTGTTGTTCAGAGCGAAACATCTCAGTCGATCGCAGAAGCCCTGAAAGTGATAAAAGACTGGAATGGTACATGGAATCCTTCGTACTTTATGGTAGAATATTCGGAAGAGGAAATGTCGGCAATAAGGACATTATTCCCAGGTATGTATTATACCAAAATTACTTCCTTTTTTGTTCGTTAGTGTATTAGTGTATAGGAGAAGTACTTTGTAAGAGATAGTACTTTATAAGAGATATAGAATTACGGGTTGTGTCTCGCAGAATCAGGAATGAGCGCGCAAGGTTTTTGCACTCTCGCACGCCCACAAGTCACAGAGCGAGGCTTCTTAGGGGCTGTTCACACGAGACCGGGTTATCTCGGGGGGTAGGGATAACTCGGGGGCTAGGGTCAAAGTTGACCCTATTTCACATGATAAAACGCAACTACCGAGTTGTCCCTGGCCCCCGAGATAACCCTAGCTTCATGTGAACGCTTCACCCCGAGTTATCCCTATTACAGCATGCCTAAGTTGACCCTAACCCCCGAGATAACTCGGGTGAAAGCGTTCGCATGGAAGTATGGATAACTCGGGGGGCTAGGGTTACCCTATCGCTCCGACCGAGTTATCCCTATCCCCCGAGTTATCTCGGTCTCATGTGAACGGTTTCCTTTTTTAACATGGAAATAAACTAACACCGAGTTATCTCGTGGGATAGGGATAACCCTACCCCCCGAGATAACTCGCCTCATGTGAACAGGCCCTTAGACCCCGTTGATACGGTACCAGACGAATTCAAGACCGGTCTCAAATTCATCCAGACACGGTGAAATAGGACGAATTCAAGACCGGTCTCGAATTCGTCCGGGGTACCGTGTAAACGTAGCCTAACTTCAAAGTTACTATGCAAAGTTTGATTCATAGTAGAAAGCGTTAAAAGTAGATCAAATGTTAGTTGACAACTATATAGCGATAAGTACAGTAAAATACTCCATGCAGAAGTCAACCGTTGAAAGTTCGAAACATGACAAGTGCGTAGCCATGGGCAGAGAAAACTTGAAGAGTTTTGGGTGGACTAAAGACGTGTTTTCTTAACGAGTATTTCCGCTTATAGATGCAATCGACGTTGATCATGTTAATACTACATACCATGCATTGTCATGCATGAAATGAACTGTTTTACTCTGATTAGTGCTTATCATTTTAGCACCCACAATGTAATATTTTCTTTTCTGCATGAATTCGCTTGACAGAAGACGTTGATATGGAAATACTGCAAACAAGACAGTCTACTCCCAAGATATTCTAAAGTAAAAAAAAACCACCATAAAAACAACGTAAAAGAGCCCGACAGTCCGTTGTATTAATGTTAATAATAAACATGAATTTATTTGTTATGAAACAAATCCAACTTTTTTGTATTTTTCTGAACAGATTGCCAGATTTATATCTGTGATTTTCACAGAGAACAGGCTTGGGAAAGGTGGCTTGGAAAAACCAGTAATGGGCTTGTTTCTTCTAAGCAAACTGTACTGGGGAAACTTCGATCCATCGCCAAAGCAAGAACAGAAAAGGATTTCAAAGATAGAGTGGAAGACCTGAAGTCGTCCAATGAGTGGAAAGAAGATGCAAACCTGCGACATTGGATAGAAAAAACATGGTTACCACAGTACAAGGTAAAATAATTTTAGTCATTTATTATAAATAAAGGATTTATTAAGTAATTATATGCATGACAAAATCATAAAGTATGGTACTGTTTGCCACTCTCATTATAGCATTTTTCTTAATTTTTAGAAATGGGCTTGGGCATTTCGTAAGGATCGACTCCTCGCCATAATTAACACCAACAATGGTGTTGAACGGCAGAACAAAGCATTCAAATATGACTATTTAGAGGGATACAAACACTCAACTCTGAGTGTACTGCTAACAATTTTGGTTGAAGACTTCCTTCCAGACCATTATTTCAAGTAAGTAATTTTGTGTTTAGATTTAAATTAGAAGACGTCATATGCAGTGAAACCGGAATATAACGAACGCGATTATAACGAAATTCCCGCTGATCAATTCACTGGACTGAAATCAAGTGCAAAAAAAATTGGCACAGTTAGAAATTTTGATACTGTATCACTTTGTAATAGATGCTGTATCCTGTCAATAGTCCATTATAAGCTGTCTGAAGGGCGGAGGCCCTGTCATTACTACCATAAAAAGGTTTAACGTCTTTGTTTCGTGATTAAGATGTGAATGCTGACATACTGTAACAATATAATTATTAGTATGAGATGTTTTGTACTAAGAGATAAATAACAAACGTTTGTAATAACAAACCTATTTTTCCGGACCCCTGCATGTATGACATTTCGTCATATTATATGGTCTCGCTGAATAGTAGAGGTTGTACTGTACCTTAAAAAAATTATATAACTTTTATTACAAAATGGTAGAATGATTTTAATAATTTAAATTTACCAGGCATGCGTTTCACTTCACAGGTATGTTGAAATGAATACCAAACTTCAGAGTACTTGTCGCCGTTACAATGCCAAAATACCACTGTATTTGCATGAAAGGCCACATTCTGTGATCAAACACTGCATGGAAAGACTCGATTCCTCAGAGGGCACTCCGAGTAACCACGTTGTTGTGCTAAACAAACGCAAAGGAGAATTCGCGGTAAGAAGTGAAAGAGATTCTACAAAATTCTACCGAGTTTGCTTTGGCAGCGATGCTACTCCACCAGTGCTTCCAAGCTGCGAATGTTACGACTGGGAGAGGAACAGACTGCCGTGTAAGCACTTCTTTTCAGTTTTTAAGCATGTTGCAACATGGTCATTCGAGTGTTTACCAAACACATACAGGAATTCCCCATTCCCAACAGTGGATAGAGAAGTGTCGCTTTATGACACAGCCTGCACTACATGTACCAAAATTGCACCGGATGATGACCCAGCTCCAGTAGACAAACCATCTCCAAATGATGATGCATCTCCAGATGATGATGCACCACTAGATGATGATCCACCCCAAGAGGATGATTCATTTCCAGATGATGATTCGTCTCCAGCAGATAATTCAGATCCAGCAGCAACTGCAAAAGATGAAATTCCAAGAACAAACTGACACCACAGAACAGAAGGAGTAAAATGTCGTGAAACTCTTGGGTAAATAAATAATCTTACATATGTTGCAGAAGGTTGGCAAGATGGCAAAGTCCTTTCAAAGCTGAAAGTTAAGCTTAACGAGTGCTACGAGATACTCATGCAATCTACACCGAAGGAGAATGGCATAATTCTAGAGGTTCCACCATCCAACAAGTCTGCTGCCACAGTAAAATCATCAGAAAATAATCACCCAAAATGTTCCTTCAAAAGCCTCCCCCAAAGACCCAAGAAAAATCCTTATGCAGGTCGCCATGCCGAAAAAGCAATGGAAATGAAGCGAAGCCATGTTTCCAGTTTGAATGAAATTGAAGGAAAACCAGCAAAGGTTCCACGAACAGGTGACAACGTCATCATTGAAGATGTTGAGCTGGACATTGCAGATAACAGCAATGTGTCAGGAGATGGTGCAGATGATGGAGGGGCACTTTCAGAGGAAGAACCAGTTGTCTTGAGAAGAATCAATCAGACATCAAGAAGACGGAGCTTCTTCAAACTGAGCGAAAAAGATGTCCAAATCATCACCACAAGAAAGGAGATAACAGATCACATCATTGGAGCTGCTCATTGTGTATTGCACAAACAGTTTCTTGATGCAGATGGTCTGGAAAACACCACACTGGGTCTTTGTTCAAATTTCTCTGTCCACAAAGAAGAATTTTCTCAAATTCTTCACACTAGTACACCATTTTCTGTTTTAAACTGACCATAAATTGCATTATTATTGTAATTAATTATTATAATTATTTCTGTAATATGCTAATTTAGAAACTGATTAAAATTAAAAATTAAATTAAAAAAAAATTAAAATTAAAAAATTGGGTACTAGTATCATATATTGGTTGCAAACCTTCTACAATCAACTTGTATGATAGCCTATGTTATGGTCGACTCACCCCTTTTGCGAAGAAGCAGATTGCAAGTCTACTTCTTGAACAAGGACTCTCCATAACAGTCAATATACAACCTGCTCAACAGCAATCAAATTCAGTGGATTGTGGTGTGTTTGCCATTGCATTTCTTGTTTCCATCCTCTTTAACCAGGATCCCACATGTCGTACCTTTAACCTTGGTGGTATGAGGCAGCATCTACTCAAGTGTCTGAACCAAGGTGTTTTTGAGCCTTTTCCAATGGCAAAGCAACAAGAACAAGGGAAGAGTAAACCCAAGTCTGTGAAGCTGCCTCTGATGTGTGGCTGCAGAATGCCTAGAAGTCAGAAAGACCTGGATAACCCAGACCTCTGGTGTGCCTAGTGCGAGTCTTGCTCTGAATGGTTTCACAAGAAGTGTAGCCCAACAATGCCAGATACAGTCTTCCAGATAAAAGATGTAAACTGGGTATGTCGTAAATGTGAACAGTAGTCCAGTCAGGGATCCTCTATCATTAATTAATCAGAATAAAAAAGCATTTTATAAGACAGTATTAATTGTAACATGAAATTCGAGATTACTACAGTTTAACCCTTTCACTCCCAAGTACGGAATTTTCTGTACTTTATTATTTTACTCCATCTAACACCAGACGATTTTACTCGTCAATTAGGGAGAGCTCCCAGAAAGTTGGGAGTGAAAGGGTAAGATAGGATATACTGCAACAATAAATATACATGTAGTATATATGTGTGCCTTATTGGAGAGAAACCATTTAATTACATGTATTGGTGTGCATGTTATAAGTTATCACTGGTCACGTACCATGTTTGGTAAATTTTACAAGTTTAATTCTTTTATTAAAATTACTGTAATTTCATCCAAAACGAGCCCTCGAAATATCTTTGTCCTTTGAATCAGTAAAGTTGCTTGTACACAATCGAGGATCAGGTTGGTATTTTTTACCAGCAGATTGCATTTTAACTTCGACCTTCTATGTTTGTCAAAATATCATGCATTTAGATTCAGGCCCATCAGGCAATATTAGATGGTTTTCTGTTCAAAATATCAACAACTTAACAACCAAATACAGTAATGCATCTGTATAATTTAGTCACAAGCTTCTACACAGACATATAGTTCATGTGATTTGCTTGTTCTAGAACTCATGTATATTATTGTTTATATATATATATACATGTATCTTGGTTCAATATCCTGTTATGAAATAGCAACTCTCTTTCGCAGAGGCTTCTTTATATGGACGCACGGGCAAAATTTAATGGTCCCCAGTACTGTACGCTGAAGAAAAGTGAATTTCCATTCACAAGCACGTATTAAGATTTACGGAAGCCTCTGCAAAGGACGTCAGAACTGACAGTTAGACAAACATATTTTGATGTATTTATACAACATATACGGTAGGCAAAATGATTATTAAAAATGTATATTTGTAGGAAGTTTTATAAACACTATATTCATTAATATACTCACTGACCTCTTGCTGGAACGTTCGATTGACATGTTTATCCACTTCTAATATCGAATTATTGATTTATCGTGCCCAAATGAGGGCCAGATCGGTCAAATGGCCAATTTCACAGTTTCGCGACGTTCGTGACGCGGGAATCCCACGAAACTCGCACGATAATCTTCGGCGCTCGGAAACCAGTCTTCGGAAGCGATTTCCGAAGGTACCTACTTTTGACGGATATCGGATTGCGCTTTCCTGGTTTTTGATCCTTCGATGTCGGCTCTTCCTATCATTGCGAAGCAGAATTCGCCAAGCGTCGGATTGTTCACCCGCCAATAGGGAACATGAGCTGGGTTTAGACCGTCGTGAGACGGTCACCCTACTGTTGAAGACGATTACCCTACTGTTGAAGTGTTGTTGCAATAGTAATTCTGCTCGGTACGAGAGGAACCACAGATTCAGACAATTGCAATTTGCACTTGGCTGAAAAGCCGATGGTGCGAAGCTACCATCTGTTGGATTGTGACTGAACGCCTCTAAGTCAGAATCCGTGCTAGAAGGCAACGATTCATTCCTCTGGATGATCTTAGGCCAACGAGAATAGACGTCTCCGGGCCTCCTGCGTCACAATGTGCCGACGAGCAGACTACCCTCCGGCGTACTATCCTGACCAAAATCTAAATTTTCCAGAGCTAAATCCTTTGCAGAGGACTTAAATAAACAACGGGGTATTGTAAGCAATAGAGTAGCCTTGTTGCTACGATCTGCTGAGATTAAGCCCTTGTTCTAAGATTTGTTACTTTTTTCTTTTTTCTCCCCTTGCATCACTACATCCTGCTTTATCTTTCTCGTTGGTCGTACAAATATTTTCCTATCCATATCCGACGTAATAACTAACAAACGGAATCGTGGACTCCAAACTTACTCCCATCCACTTTCTTTTTGCCCACCCAAGGACGAATCCACGAGAAATTTTATGAAACTGCGACAAAATTTTACAGAACGCGAGCGAAGCCCCTTTCGTCCGAGAAGAAACGTAAAGTGGCAATCTATTTTTCTTGTGTATTTATTTATTTATTATATTTTTTTTTGTGTGGCACAGCGCGCCTGAGATTTACAAAAAAATCGCAATTTCCCCCCCAAAATGGCCAGATTAACTGTGGGGTTTAAGAGAGGTAGAGCAATTTCAACTTTCTCCCGGACACCTAGGTGCTCATGTTCAGGTCGACCGCGACTCCGCTATCTGGCAAGAAGGAGCTTTTGGCGTTTACGCCGTCGCCGCAACTTCCGGTAAGTGGAACGCGCGTGTCAACCATAGACGCAATTGAGTAGGACGAACTGTTGGTAGAAAGGGCTCTGCAACGTTGGTTTACACCCACGGCGTTTTTAAATGGCTCAAGTTCCACCGCGCTGGAAGTGGGGTTTTGCTGCCAGGCATATGTCCACAATTCTATCCGGTTCGAACTGGTATATATATTAGTATGTGCATTGCTTTGGCACACAAAGAAAATGCGTGCAAGTGTTGTGTGGGGGGCTGTTTGCTGAATAACGTTGGATCGTAAAGTGTCTTTGAAACCAAGCTATATTGCTTGAGCACGGAAAAATCCAAAGCCGATGATCGCCCGACCGTTCCGACCCGTTCGCCCGATTAAATAAGTTATAGGGCGGCGCGGTCCGCGGTCGAGTGGTTCGTCGCCAAGGTCTTTTCGCCAAGAAAATCCAAAGACGGTGGCAAATAAACAAATTCCAATATAAAGAAAAGGAATGTCGTTGTTGACGCCGCACTGCAAACGAAAAGTGATCCAGGACGAGGATGGTAGCCTGCCACCCTGGGTTTATTTATGAACGGGGGGGAACGATCGCATGGCCAGCGGGCGACCGTGGCAAGCGCTGCGACGCGTGCCTCGTCTTTAGGGACGGGGCTGGAGTCCTGTTCGGGTTGGTCCGGCTGTTGACTGTGGCGGACGGCTCGCCAGTGCGCTCGAACTGCTGCCGGTCAACAGGGCGGTGACAACACACGACGCGTCGAGGTCGTTGACGACCATACGGCTCTATCCAACCCGTCTTGAAACACGGACCAAGGAGTCTAACATGTGCGCGAGTCTCTGGATGATCGAAACCCGTCGGCGCAATGAAAGTAAAGGCGACGTCACGTCGCTGAGGTGAGAAGCGACTCCTCGCGGGGCGCCGCATCATCGCCCGACCTGTTCTACTCTTAGAAAGGTTTGAGTAAGAGAGCACCTGTTGCGACCCGAAAGATGGTGAACTTGGTAAGCGGAACTGACGATGCGGGATGAACCGAACGCCGCGTTAAGGTGCCCAAGTCGACGCCACAAAAGGTGTTGGTTGATATTGACAGCAGGACGGTGGCCATGGAAGTCGGAATCCGCTAAGGAGTGTGTAACAACTCACCTGCCGAATCAACTAGCCCTGAAAATGGATGGCGCTCCTCTATAAGCGTCACACCTCTATACGCGGCCGTCGCGGCGAGCGCGAGGCCACGACGAGTAGGAGGGCGCGGGGGTCGTGACGCAGCCTTTGGCGAAAATAAGAAGAAAAAGTCACGCCTACACGCTTATCGTGTAACAAACATTTATATAGAAAATAATATAAATTGTTTTTTTCTTTCAATGAACATAGTAAAAAGTATAACTAACGAATAAACTGTCCGTTTGACTGGTTACAATTACATCCGCTTGATTGTTGAACAATTTGGTATGGATTAGGAACTGTGAAGCGATTGTGTAATTAAGTTAAAAATAGGACAAGGGGAAAGAACTTAAATGTGGTTTTGTTTTAGAATACGTTTGAAACATCTGGGTAAACGTTTCTGATGTTCCGTAGAGACGTGTACTTTAACTATGGGGCGCCAAGTGTGAATTTATTATTTAGTGCTAATAGTGTCCACATTTTCCTTATTTATTTGGTTATATCAAATAACCAAATTATTTGCCGTTCACAAATTGGTTATATCAAATAACCAAAATAATCGCAGTGCCTCAAATTGGTTATATCAAATAACCAAAATAATCGCAGTGCCACAAATTGGTTATATCAAATAACCAAATTATTCGCCGTGCCTCAAATTGGTTATATCAAATAACCAAAATAATCGCAGTGCCACAAATTGGTTATATCAAATAACCAAAATAATCGCAGTGCCACAAATTGGTTATATCAAATAACCAAATTATTCGCAGTGCCACAAATTGGTTATATCAAATAACCAAATTATTCGCCGTGCCTCAAATTGGTTATATCAAATAACCAAAATAATTTCTTCACACTTGGCGGGCAGCGCCCGTTGTTCAACATGGTCAGAGGTCAATCGGTTTTTCGCGCTCTTTTTGGGTTGGCAAGATGGCGGCGAGCAATGGATCAAGGCAACAGGATCTAGCCAGAACGTTAACCGAAGCAATAGGCCGGGCAATCAATGATACTCTTGCTGCGACACAAGGTCGTGCAGTGCAGGTAAGTGTATACGTTTTGATAACTTTTTAAGCTTGCTTGTCGAACGCTTTATAGTATTAATTTATTCCACCTTTTAATGAGTATTCCAATACGATTATGGGATACAAGAAAGTTTCCTCTTTTAATATGATAATGTTGTGTATTGCCTGTTGACAGCAACAAGGACAAGTTCACACTGGCACTGCTCAAGTAATTGATGATCGACCGTCGCAATCGCCGCAAGGCCAGCAACAGCGACAAATATCATCTGTTTGTACAGCGAATCATGCCGCAACTACAAGTAGGAGTAGGACTGCTACAAATAACATCAATACGGTAAGACTGACTGCATAGAAAGTGTTTCCTAATAAGCTAGTATTAAATTAGATAGTTTATACTGTGTGATTTACTGTTCATTCCCATTTATTACAATGATAAATGATTTTTACTGGGAAACTTATTCAGGATCTGTGCAATACCTGTATGTGAAAAGGCCGTTTGCCCAGTTCTCCCAACAAATGGGCCATTCCATTTATTAATATGAGCATCCCACTATTGAGGGGTTGCTTCTCAATCCCCTCAGGATTATTTTTTTACCCCCTTGGATGGATTTATACATTAGTATCCCATAGGATATCGGTATTTCCCCCCTTGGAAATCAATAAAATGCTTAAATATAGGTTAATTTTTCCCCCTTCTGCCTCCCCTCTGGATATCTAGATCCTCAATGCGGGGTGTGCACATTTAAAATGGATTGGCCCAATAGAACACAGTGTTGTGTTCTGTTTAGTTTACCATTACAATTTATATCAGATTTTGTGGATAAAATAATAGTATTGCTACAACATGTCATTGGTACTGTACTGTCTGTACATTAATACATAACTCCCCACTTTATGGTCTGGGGTTTGTTTACTTTGCTAATGACCAAGTTATTTTTTGTAGGAGGAAGTTCCAATTGTAGCTATTCCCACTGTGGCTGTTGCAATTGAAAGGTAAGATTTGAACACAAAATTATATTATGAATTCTATTGATCCAGGAATTATACTTTAGGTAATTTGGTTATTATTCAGCTATCAATTTCTGCCAAGGGTAGGAGGAGGAGGAGGGGCAGACATTTTTTCTCTCGGAAATTTTCACTATAATACCTACCCTAACAACAACTGATTTACATGTATGTTCATCTAATATGTATTTGGTTTATAATTACTGAAAAGGGAATGAAAACGTCCAATAACCCACTGGTATTTCAAAGCATTGTAAACATCTTATTAACCTTTTCTCTCCTATACCGGCCAAAACCCGTGCACATTCAGTGGCGACAGCAGACTTCAAAAAGTGGGGTAGCAAAGTATAGGGGGATCTGGGGGTATGCTCCCCCAGAAAATTTTAAAAAAGAAAATTTTTTTCTAGAATCCTATTTCCTGCATTTTCAGGAGCAACTTAAGACATATTTTATGAGAAATCACGCCGCAGTGAACAACCTGAGATTTGCAGGGTAAAAATGGCGAGGTTATTAACACAGAAAATATACTTTAGTTTACATTTTGTTTTGAACTCTCAGAAACGCAACAAATACTTTAATATGATTAATAATAGTATATACATACATAACATGTTACATCGTTGACCATGACCTGTTCTCGATAATCTTTAGCTTAGAAATAGCCCCTGCTACAGATACGTTCGTCCAGATTATTTTAAATAATAGTTTTCATTTTGCCAATATTAGTACTCTCCCCTGCCAACCCCCCCTACATATTTCTCACTAACACAAAACCTGTTCTGGATAACACTCTGGGGGAGGGGGCAGATTGCCGGCACTGCTGTGCTATTGATACTGTAGTTCACTCTGTCTAATGCCAGGTGATATTACTCATGAAAGTAGAGCCTCTGGGTTATCGTTATCTTCTTTCTCCCTCAAAGTTTGAAGATCAAATTCTTGTGGTGTTAGTAAATTGTCGGTCTTATATACATGAGAGGATTGTATTCCATGAGGGCTTATTTATTTTATTTTTTGGTAGGGGGGGACCCACTTAATCAGACTGGAATTATTAAGAGCACCCACTCGTTTTTAGTCAGTTTGGGTTGGAAATCCTCAGGGGTTCAGTATTATAAGTGTATCGGGGGGTGTGCATATGTTAAATGGAATAGCCCATTGAGCCTGTACGAAGGAAAACTATTGAGGTTACTGTACGTGTATATACCCTAGCCAAAAGTGCCAAGGCACTAAGTGCAAATACATGCACAATTTGCATGCATATTTTTAGATTACAAGTGTCTGTGTTGTAGTGCCTTCACGCATTACAGGGTGTTTATAGTTTGCGGGCCAGTGTAGATATAAAAAATACTAACATGCTGTTTTCCATTACTTCAATTGCAGTAAGGCTGGCAGACCCGAAAAAGTGATCCCTAAGAGACAGTTGGAAAATCTTTTAAAGTTGAAAGTTCCTATTTCAGCTATTGCAAGAGAATTTTACGTTTCTCGACATCTTGTTTACAAAGCCATCCGGGAATATCAAATAGAATATAATAAGTTCACTTCAGAATCTCAGCCTGAAATTGAGACAGCAGTCTTGGCTTCGAAGCAGCAACATGCCAATGCTGGAGAAGTGATGATTCAAGGGCATCTGGTATCGAAGGGGGTTCATGTACCGAGGCATAAGATAAGAAGAGCAATTCATTCTGTTGACCCCGAGGGTGTTAAAGAAAGAAAACAAAAACCAATTAAAAGAAGAGTTTACTCTGTACCATGCGCAAACTATCTTTGGCATATAGATGGCAATCACAAGCTGATTCGTTGGCGGTTTGTGATCCATCATGGCATTGATGGCTTTAGCAGAATGGTTGTTTTTGCTGGCTGTTCAACAAACAACCGAGCAGAAACAGTACACTTACTGTTTTGCAGGGCACTTCCTAAATATGGCAGGCCACTTAGGATTAGAACGGATCATGGTGGTGAGAATGTAGACATTTGGCAGGACATGATTGCTGCAAGAGGTGAGGAGAGCAGACCGGTACTTATTGGAAAATCTGTTCACAACCAGCGGATAGAGAGGCACAACCGTGCCCTGAATGAGCAACTCGGATCCATTTTCAGAAAAGAGTTTTACCAGTTGGAGAGTGAAGGAGTTCTTGATGTAAACAATGATACTGATATATTTTGTCTGCATTTTGTCTATTTACCAAGAATCAACCAAGCCCTTTCCGAGTTTGTTGCTGCTCATAACAGCCACAAGGTCTCCACAGAGAACAACCGAACCCCAGCCCAATTATTTTGGTGCAACGTCCAGTTGGCTGATCATTGTCAGGGTGTGCTACCTGAACATGCCAACCAACGTGATGTCGGTGAACTTATGGCAAGTGATCTTCCCCAGGCAACAGTTCCTGATATGCCGAATCCTTTAAATGAAGAGAATTTCAACGAACTGCAGGAATTGGTTAGTTCCTTATCACATGCCGGAGGCATGTTCGTGTACAGACAAGTTGTCCAATTTGTAGGTCAGCATATGCTTGTACAACAATAATTTAAAACATACCAGTATAATTGATATTAAAACAACTTTAATGGTTTAAGATTTACTTAATTTATGCAATAATGAGCCAATATACTCAAAGTTATATAGTTACTAATTTGCTACTAATAAAAGTATATCTACATGTAAACCTTACTCAGCAATTTTTTCTCCCAACCTACTGTACCAAGCACTTTTAAAAAAAATTAAATCTGTTAACCAATTTAAAAAAAGTCTAGCCTACTGTAATTAGTATGCAGAGCAATTACAATGTAGATATACAGTATAATATATTGCATTATACTGTAACTATGTCAATAAACTATAAATTTGTGACAACAAAACATGCACATGCATGGCTTATGTAGAACCAAAGGTGGGAGAGTTTAAAATTGCATGATCCATAAATGATTGAAATGTTTCATACGGTATTTCATTTTTGCTGTCTGGGTACAGTGGTAGAAAAAGCACAAGTCCACACGTGTTGCTTCTTGGCCGGTTATCATCCCAAAACTGAATAGATGGATTAGGCCGAAAACCAAGTGGAGGAACTTCGTCGGTTCCTGTTGCGAACACCAGAATGTCTTCTAAGGTTGCACAGCTTCTTCCATCTAAAAAGCAAATGGTAAAATTTATCCTTGAGAATATTATCACCAGTTCAACATTGCATGGTACAAAATCATTTCAATAATGCCTGAAAAAATCAGCTATTACTGCAATTGATATCCTTACTTTCACAGTCTTGAAGGTAATCCCTCCAATGCATAACAACCATCTCTTCTCGGTCTCTCTGTTTGGTCCCGTCCTCTGAATAGGAAGGTGTGAAAATGCGGTCCATTGTTTCCGACGTTAGAGGAGATTGACCATGACAAAAAAAAACTTCCAATAACTTTGGATGACTCTGCATTAGTTGCAAGACATTCAAAGTTTCCAGACCTTTCTTGAATTGCTCCAGAGCAGACCTCACTTTATCAATTACGAAGTACTCGCACAATTATTTCAAAAGGTTCTCTTTATTTTCGAATTTAGGTAAACCAATGCTACCAGCTTGTCCAAGGCAATCCAACGCAGTGTCGGAACTTATAACCTGCGTAAATGCAGATTTATCTTTGCAATCAGAGATCTAAATTAAGAACAAAAAATAATAACCATACAGTATGCATGCTTTGTTGAGAATTACGCGGATTAACGGGGTGGGGTCAACAAATGCACCTGGTCCCTGTCAACTGACCACTGACAATCTCCTCGTCACTGGCCGGCCCTGTTGCCGACTTCTAACACTGTTATTTCATCAGAGTGACCGTATTGCAGAGGTAAATTTGTAAATGAAATAGCCTGTTGGGATTTAAAATGTGGCTGTTGGCCATATTAACAAGGTGATCGTATCGACAGGGTATTTTTATAAGGAAATATATTGGCGTTTTGAAGAGACTAAAAAAGTGGCCGTAAGGCGAGGTACCACTGTACGCATTTGTTTGCCCAGGGCTTATAATGGCATCTCTCGATCATTCATCAAAATGATGAGTCGCCAGTGTACTGCACACAGTGTATGTCAAATAATGTAATGGCAAAAAACTAACTCGCTACTGGAAACACACCTGTACAGGTACCCTTGACTTTTTACCTGCAATAATGTGCTCTTCACACCAAAATCGTGAACATCGTCTAATGTTGGCTGGCATTTCATCTCACCATACACAATAAAATTAAACATGCATGGTGCTAGACAACGTCCACCTCCTCCACCATTGCAAATGGAAATAGCCATAAGTTTGCCACATTGAAAGTACAAATTGTTTCTCTTGGCTAAACAGTATATGAAAATAGGAAATTAATACAATGAAAATCATGATCATTTTCAAATTTTGGTTTAAAAGACTTGATAACCAAGGCAGTGAGTAGTGGGACCAGGCTGAGAAGGTACAGTATTGTATATATACTGTAGTATGTATAGTACCTACAAGAAAGAAATGTTTCGAGCTGTGCCAAAATGGTGACGAAATGGAAAATTACTGAACATCTACATTGTCAATTTATTCCCAATCACCTGCAGATCACTCTGTAACTAATTCACCCCCCAAAAAGGATGGGGGCATGGACTGGAGTCTCAAACTACCACAGCTCATGGGCGTTCCTGTTCAATTTACTGTACTGTGCTGCATATACTGTAGCAATTGAAGACTCCACATGCCAACCTTTTCATTATTTATGGGTGAAAGTTAAATATTTAGACTGGGTTTCATGTGTTTCAGCTTTTAACCCTTTCCCTACTACACCACCTGCTGAAAAAACGCTTCGAAGTTCCTATGCCGCATTGCCGCCCTGTACCACCCGACAAAAGTTCGGCTATCACCCCTCCCCTACAGGGAATCAGGTAAAAATTATTTAAAAAAAAAAAAAATAGGGAAAAACTCATGTATTTGTATCTGCATGTTTAATGGCTCCTAAATCTACTGAGCATATATGATTTGATTTGAACTATGAAATGCATATATCCCTCTCATTAATACCAGGAACTATTGCACAATTTGTCTCCAGGGGGGGCCAGGAGGGAAAGGGTTAAATATCGGGTAGTGTAGTTCAGTTTAATGATCGAGAACTCAAAATGAGAGTAACTGAGTTAATTATGTTGTAAACAATTGCTGTTTTCATGTTTATACATTACTGTACCTTCTTGGTTTAGAACAATTGCTTTCCTATTTGCTGGGCCAGCAAAGGCATTCGACACAAACATGTCATGCAGAGCAAGTCGAAGAAACTCACGGGTTGGTCCACCGAGATCAACTGCCCCTTCACTGGAACCATGCTCATCGGCAAATTTGACAGAAAGCGGAAAAGATGCTTGGAAAGTAGAGCGTCCCATCTTCCTCATACCATCAGCAAGTACATGTTTCCTTCTGACATTTATAAGGTTTTTGGAGACCTCGGCATCACATGGTTGCCCTGCCATCACTTCTTTAACATGTTCTCCAAGAACATGTTCAAGAGCTAATACCTCTGTGCCAGAGCCACTCGTGCTAATTAAGTGATAACAAAATTAATTAAACATTTTGAACCCACAAAGTACCCACATACTATAGATGCAATTTCAAAAATATATATGGTTAAATGGACTGCACAACATGTCATGTCAACAAAATCACCACATACAGTAGATGAAATTTCACAAAAATATAATGATTAAATACAACAGGTATACAGTACTTTAACTTACACTAATACTACTCTACAAGTATGACACATTAACAGTAATCCTTTCACAGACAAATTTAGGTCTGCATAATAAATTATAATATTATAATAACCTTGGTTGTGCAAGTAGACTGTTCTCTATTGCACTTTGTACTCCTTCATTGCACTCATCCTCATCATCGCTTATGTCTATGGGATTACTGTCCAGCAAACTTAAGTAAGACCTACATGTATGATAAAGAAAACAAAAACAGTACAATTCATTCTGATTTATGGCACAGCATTTGCTAGTGCTACAAGAAACGTAATTATACCAAAATAATAACAGCACATGCCCTTCGAAAGATAAAATTAATGCAACTGCAGTTGTCATTAACACCGGTACAGAGCAATGGTTACAAGTTTCACAATACATGTGCATACAGGGTATACAGTAGCAGATACGTTAAATTGATTCAGCGAACAAATAATGCTGGTACCTGTATGGTGTATTCTCTTCAGTGCACAATGTCGTTGTCGATGAACTTGAATGCGAACTTGTACTTGGCTGTGCTTCACTGTCAGTCAATGCTTGGAATAAACAATCTTCTGCAGTTGTGTCATCGATTTCCTCATTAGCAATCTCATTCTCCTAAGAAATTAAAGGAAGTGGCTAAGATATTATTGGAGATCATAAATACATGTAGGACTAGAGAGGGCAATACAGCCACAAATTGGTAAGCAATTGCACGCCACTATTTTGTGTAATTTTATTGCAAATTTGGGCAAATTGGAGGGAAAACATATTGGTTAAAGGCCTTTTTCATTACTAATGGTATATGAGGTGATATACGGCTAGTAGCAGAACCAATCAAATTGCAGAATAGCTCATATACGGTGGACGGCTATATTATAAATATATTTTATTTATAATATAGCCATCCATCGTATATGAGCTATTCTGCAATCTGATTGGTTCTTATACTAGCAAGCTATCAGCTCATATATCACTAGTAATAAAAAATTCAAAATGGCGGCGTCAGTTTTCTTAGCCTACTGCAGATGAAACTGGCTGTTTTTTAGCGCACATGAGCGAAAAACCTGAACTGAGAGGTATAAGGCTAAAATTCAACAAAAAATACATCAACCAAATGCAAAATTTACGAAGTTATGATGCAAAATTCACATTAAAAACCGTCTTAAGACTTTGAAAAACCCGACTGAATTGTCAGCAGTTGATAATGTTTTGTCAGCCAAAATAAATATGATAATAGTCAACTAACAACACATATTTATTACAATTATTATGATTATTATTCAGTAAAGTGAATTTTTGAAGTAATAAAGCATTATGAACGAAAATATTGTTATTTTTAGGTCGTAAACATCGAAAAACAACAAATTAAGCGTGATTTTCGCTAATGTTTTTTTACCTTTTTGTCTTCTTAAAAGCCTAAATATTCCCAACCATGATACAATAAGTTAAAACTGACCCACCTCTTGGCTTTTCAAAGGAACTTTTTTCTTTATTGAACGATCTCAACGAATTTTTGTCTCAGAGCCAAGGTTTTGAAGCTGTTTTCAACTCAGCGAGGAACCTTTCTTGTAGTGACAACATTACGCATGACGGAAGTATATGTGGCGGAAGTTCGTTGCTTTCAATAACATAATTTATTAATTAATGTAATTTAGTGAATGTTTTCTATATTATTAAATGTTTTGCTATATTATAAAACAATTATACCATTCGCTCTTGTCGCATATGAACTAATAGCCAACTCGGTGCTACGCACCTCGTTGGCTATGAGCTCATATACGACTCGAGCTCATGGTATAATTGTTAATTATATATATATATATATATATAATAAACATACATATCAGTGATATCCTGACTTACCAGTTCCTTTTCAAAAGGGTCAACTTTAGCCAATATGTACAGACTGCCTTGAGAACATATCGACACAACCTCTGGTGCATTCCAACAAAATGATGATGAGATCTTGGGTGTTGAAAGTTTTTTAGTTCCAGGCATTATACTAAACATAAATAATTTGAGAAAAGTAAACATTGTTGCAATGTAATACATGTTGTGTGCATGCACAGCATTTACAAGGATAAATTTTAGGTGGAGTGGAAACAAATACATGTCAAGGAAAAAATTCATAACCTATTATTTTCTAAAATTCACTATCGTTGTTTTACCTACCTTAAATAGTCAAATAATAAAATTTCACCATCCTTCAGATTAAATGCAGAGGAAAAAACACTGGAAATTTCTTGAAGTACCTCAATGTCTTTCCATCCTGCATTAATTGAAATTTTCCCAGTCAATCCCATTTCTGCCAACTGGGATCTTTTGATCCCCCTGGGTATTGGTATGTCATACACATCTTTTATTGGCAAGATACACACAATGTCTTTGGTGTATATTTTTGCAGGTTTTGGCTGGCATGCCCCAGAGCGTTTTCTTTTTACAGGTGCAAACCTCCCAAAAACTGATGGGAGTAGGACCTGTTGTAAGAAAGAAATGGTCTATCTAAATGAAGTTATCTACATTAAAGCTGTTTATGGAAAAAAAGAATGTGCAAAACACTATGGGTACATAATATAATAATATAATACCACTATTAGTGACCGACAGTGAGCAAGGATGTACCCATGTTAATGTAGCCCAACAAGACAGTTATTACATTTGCTGTGCCAAAATAGTTGTCAATAACCACGATAAACAATAAACAGTCTTCTAGAGCAGTGGATGGGTGGGGGCTCGGGATGGAGAAGTCCCAAGGGGGGTTAGTAGGTTGGGTTTGGGTTAAGATTAGGATTATGGTTACAATTAGACTTAGTTAATTGCCATTGTTATTAAAAAAAACTTTTTCATGCAACAATATTAACTCGACAAGAGAGACTTGAGCAAGTCTAATATCTACATCGACTACATGTACGACTATGTGCGGAATGTGCCTATGTTTATATTCCCCAATGAAAAGAAAAACAACTATCAAAAATCATGTATCATTGTAATAAATGGGAATGAGCAGTAAATCACACAGTATAAACTATCTAATTTAATACTAGCTAATTAGGAAACACTTTCTATGCAGTCAGTCTTACCGTATTGATGTTATTTGTAGCAGTCCTACTCCTACTTGTAGTTGCGGCATGATTCGCTGTACAAACAGATGATATTTGTCGCTGTTGCTGGCCTTGCGGCGATTGTGACGGTCGATCATCAATTACTTGAGCAGTGCCAGTGTGAACTTGTCCTTGTTGCTGTCAACAGGCAATACACAACATTATCATATTAAAAGAGGAAACTTTCTTGTATCCCATAGTCGTATTGGAATACTCATTAAAAGGTGGAATAAATTAATACTATAAAGCGTTCGACAAGCAAGCTTAAAAAGTTATCAAAACGTATACACTTACCTGCACTGCACGACCTTGTGTCGCAGCAAGAGTATCATTGATTGCCCGGCCTATTGCTTCGGTTAACGTTCTGGCTAGATCCCGTTGCCTTGATCCATTGCTCGCCGCCATCTTGCCAACCCAAAAAGAGCGCGTAAAACCGATTGACCTTTGACCATGTTGAACAACGGGCGCTGCCCGCCAAGTGTGAAGAAATTATTTTGGTTATTTGATATAACCAATTTGAGGCACGGTGAATAATTTGGTTATTTGATATAACCAATTTGTGGCACTGCGATTATTTTGGTTATTTGATATAACCAATTTGTGGCACTGCGATTATTTTGGTTATTTGATATAACCAATTTGAGGCACGGCGAATAATTTGGTTATTTGATATAACCAATTTGTGGCACTGCGATTATTTTGGTTATTTGATATAACCAATTTGAGGCACTGCGATTATTTTGGTTATTTGATATAACCAATTTGTGAACGGCAAATAATTTGGTTATTTGATATAACCAAATAAATAAGGAAAATGTGGACACTATTAGCACTAAATAATAAATTCACACTTGGCGCCCCATATTTAACATGCATGCAGTGGCTGTGAATGGGATTATTATATGTTGTCATTGCGGAGCATTAACATTTATGGAACACGGGACGAAAAAATGAAATTGCGATAAATTTGCACATTTGCAAATAACTTGCAAATTTGTTCAACTAAATTTGCGTGTAATTTGCTAACTGCGTGTTTTGAATTTGCATTCCGATAAATTTGCAACAACTTTGCATATGAATTTGCGCATTTGCAAATTAGTGACCAAATTTGCAATAAATTTTCCTACGTGGGTAAATTTAAAGCAAATTTGAAAAGAAATTTGCAAGACTTTGCACAATAGTTTATTCAACTTTACTGTTTGTAACTTTGCAAAATTTTACTAATGAATTTGCTCACGTTAATTTTTAATGCAAATTCGTCATTAAATTTGCCAACTTTGACGCCGTTGCAAATTTATTGTAAAACTGAAGTTTGGACCGTCTTCTATAAAAGTACAATTTTTAGGATGTTTTGATCAAAGCTTGACAAACTTAGTAAATGATCAGAATCTGATTAGGCTGAGCGCGTTCTTTTGAGATAAAAACGATACACCTGTATAAGAATATTTTGTCAACAATTAAAACATGGACATCTCTTGTATAGTTGTTTGTTAAGAACCTCTATTGATGGACATTCTCATACAAGCGAAAACCTGTTTGCATGCACTGCAGTTCACCACAGTTCAATAGCGCTTTTTTAAGCGTGAACATCGGTAAGCAGATACTGAAACTAGGTCCCAATTAAATTTTAACGTATTGCAACGTCGGCTAAATAGAGATTTAACTGAATTATGTGATGTTTTTTACATATAATACGAGCAGGTCTTTCACCAATCTCGATCCTATCTGAAAGAAGTAAAACTTAGAAAAACGAGTAATTACCTGCCTGTATAATCAGTTCAACCATTAAATGAGATATATGTTTATTATATATACATGTTGTGGTCTCACCAACACTTGATTACTCTAGTTCTTTGTCTTTTAATTTTTTTGTCTTTAGTTAGTCTTGAAAAAATTAAGACTTCAAACCTAAACAGATCTGGTAGTTTTAAAATATATGTACGGCCAATTCTTATTAGCTATTATGAGTGCTAATTACATTTTGCTGTTTTGTAACTTTGCGAAATTTTACTAATTAATTTGCTCATGTCAATTTAAAAAGCAAATTTGCACTTAAATTTGCACAACTTTCCCACCGTTGCAAATATGTAGCGTAATATTGAATAAAACTCAATCAATCAATCAATCAATCAATCAATCAATCAATCAATCAATCAATTAGTCAATCAATCATTCATTCATTCATTCATTCATTCATTCATTCAAACAATTAATTAATTAATTAATTAATTAAACAATTAATCAATCATTCGATCAATCAATCAATCTTGATCAGTCAAACTAACTAATTAATTAATTAATCAATAACAATTAATCAACAGTGCCTTGTTCATTCAGATAACAAAAACCGAAAACATGCTTTTTGTTCGACCAAAAAAATATAACCCTTTGTTCTAGACTTAGAATGACAAAAATTGTAACATATCCTACCAAGATGATACCCTATAGAGCCTGTATCCTAGAGCACTCGCGCTCAACGAGAAACAACACGAATGCTTAAAATATGCTTATACACAAGCTTCTACAGAAAGGCATTTGCCTAAATATGAAAAAGTATGCTAAAAAACCTAAATACTTTTTGCGGCAGTGCTGTCATAATTCGATGTTTTTATCGATGCGTCATCGGAAGTCGTCGGATTAAAGTCGGAGCCTTGTTCATAGTTTTATTGGCCAATCATATCTCAAGAAATTTCCCGCTAAAACACACTAATTCAAGCAAGAAGATGGCGGGTTGGTTTAGTCTGAATGGACACAAGGAAAATATCCATCTTTTTATGGTGAACGTCTACAAAAAACGCCATCATTTGTCACCAAAGTGGTACCTTAGGAAACCTCTGTTGTTTATCCCGTACTATCTGTCTGAATATGTGGATTTTTTACGTCAAAAAAGCTTGTTAAACACTGCAGTGACGGCACTGTACAAACAAAAACTGAAAACGAAGATTGATCACGACAAACGACGCCAAAAAGTTTAAGAAATCACGTTACTTTGATAAAAAGAGGTTAGTAAACTGAAGGAGTGTGAACTATTAGTAATAATATTCTGTATCTTGGATTAAATTCCAGTATTCTACAGCGGGATAAATAGCGTACGTTTGTATCTTCGAAGTCTTCGAAAAATATAAATTTTGACAGTGTTTGACCCATACATCAAATATCTAAGTTTGGCATGTAAAAACAAGTTAAATCGTTACTAGTTTTTGTATTTTATAAATGTATTTTGTAAGTTAAAACTTTTTGTGGTTACTCTTTGCAACCCTTTGTTTTATAAATAAAAGTTATATAAGCTTAATTATCAAGGCTTTCTCAGGGGCCAGAACTTAACTATAGAACACCAAACATAAAGACAGAAAGATATTCTACCAACTAAATAAGACCAGTAAGTAAGTAGAAAGAAACAATTTGTTTATTTTTAAGTGCAGCTAATCTCATACCTATATAATACTTTTTATAGGTGATGCATTATTTAAGATGGTGTTTATACTATTGTACTGTATTGAATTATATTCAAATGTTTGTTTGAATGTATTGTACTATTCCTAGTGCAATCATGCGGAACATTGGCTATATAAGTACTGAGATTCAAATTAGTCCGGGTCAGTTTGTTCAACGCTTTACCCGACGTACGAGCAACGCCTAATTGTACTTTATGGCTCTAATTTGGTTGTGTGAGGTTCTGTGATTGTATCTGCTCATAAATAATTTATGTATTAAACGTGCCAGTGGTTTTTTTCCCACATGGTTATTAGTGTTATTAAAAAACAAAAAAAAAACAACAAAAAAACAACAAAAAAAACAACAAAAAAACCCCATTGCTGGACCCAGGTGCGGGCGACTTATGCCTTTTATGCCCCTCGGGGTTGCCTGGGGCCGGCAGTGGAGTGGGCGATCTTTCAGTGGTTTCGGGTCGGGTTTTTGCTTTGGGCTTACCCAGTTTTCCTTCCCTTAGGATCTTCCCGCGACAAAGCGTCAGAGAATCCACAACGCGCAGTTGTTTTACAGCAGAAAACACCCTAAACCTAGTATTCAATGGTGTAATTGGCACGGTTCGCCCCCAAGGATTGTCGGTCCCAGGCCCTCTCCGGGTATGGTGTCAGATGGCCAGGTTCTAGCCAGTTCAAAAGATGTCATATTCCGTGATCCGTCATCTTTTGTACCAGGGGAATTACATAATCATTATGATGAATGGGAAAAAGTCGCTCCTCGGGGAGAAGAGGATGAAGTTCTGTCCTTCATCAAACACGGCGTAGATGTATGGGCGTATCTTCGGCCATATAAGGGCACCTACGCGGGTCAGAACTACGAGTCACTTTTTGCCCCTCCTAGAGAATTCCCAAACAGCCCATCCCGTGGAAAATTCAAGGATTTCGTTGCTGTTACTATCAAAGAACGAGCACGAACGGGGTCATTAATATTTCCATCAATGTAACAACTTAGTCGGTTTAAAACCTTTCTTTACCGCCTCGTAAATAGGCTTAGATTGGGGAAACGGAATGAGTTTTGGGTATGGGTTTGAGTTGCGGGTAGTGAGGTGGTAGGGTAAGACCCGGGGGTATTAGGAATTAGCGACTGGGAGGTGTACTCCGGCGACAGGGCTCACATTTCCCATAACTCTCTGTCTGTGAGCCAATGGGAGCAAGAGGGCAGTTGGAATAGATTACTATTCCTAGTGCAATCATGCGGAACATTGGCTATATAAGTACTGAGATTCAAATTAGTCCGGGTCAGTTTGTTCAACGCGATCCCGTGAGGGTTTAGTTAGGAAGACCTGCAGTTATAGTAGTGTTATGGCATTGCAAGATTTCTCACACGTGACTCCATAGGCTCGGAAGTGAAGTTCTTATAATTATGGAGGGATGATTGGTGAATATAATATTGAGTTGGTATAACAAATTAGTATGTCATAGATCGGATGGTTGTGTTCATCGTTTTTTTTTCCCTCCTCCCCTCCCAAAAACAGTCCACTGCTTTGTTCCCTGGCTCACGGGCTCACATTTCCCATAACTCTCTGTCTGTGAGCCAATGGGAGCAAGAGGGCAGTTGGAATAGATTACTATTGTAAATATTTCTTTTATTATTTTGTATAGTTTTACAGTGTCTTAAAAGGTATAAACATTCTTTTTGCATTGTATTGCAGAGTGCTATATTGTATATTGTATTGTATTGTGTGTGTTGTGTTGTGTTGTGTTGTGTTGTGTTGTGTTGTGTTGTGTTGTGCTGTGTGCTGTGTGCTGTGTGCTGTGTGCTGTGTGCTGTGTGCTGTGTGCTGTGTGCTGTGTGCTGTGTGCTGTGTGCTGTGTGCTGTGTGCTGTGTGCTGTGTGCTGTGTGCTGTGTGCTGTGTGCTGTGTGCTGTGTGCTGTGTGCTGTGTGCTGTGCTGTGCTGTGCTGTGCTGTGCTGTGCTGTGTTGTGTTGTGTTGTGTTGTGTTGTGTTGTGTTGTGTTGTGTTGTGTTGTGTTGTGTTGTGTTGTGTTGTGTTGTGTTGTGTTGTGTTGTGTTGTGTTGTGTTGTGTTGTAATATTGTATTATATAGTAAATTTTCAAGCATTTATCTTTTAAGTGCTGCTTATATCATACCTATTTAATACCTATTTATAATTGAATAAATAATTTTTATAATATTGTACTAATACTGTACTACACTGCACTGCACTGTATTGTACTACACTGTATTGTACTGCACTGCACTGCACTTCACTGCACTGCACTGTATTGTATTGTACTCTACTGCACTGCACTGTGCTGTATTGCACTGCACTACACTGTACTTCACTACACTGTATTTTATTTGTACTTTACTGTACTGTACTGCATTGTTTTTTATTGTTATTGCATTGTATTGGAGTGTTGTAAAGTTTTGTATTGTATAGTTTTGCAGTCTATCAACATTTATTGCATTGTAATGAGGACTGTGTCACATTGCATTGTATTGCGTTGCATTGTTTTGCATTGTTTTGCATTACATTGCATTGCATTGCATTGTATTACATGCATTGTATTGGAGTGCATTGCATTGAAATACATTATTTTGAAAATATTACTGTAACTTTGCAAGTCTATTTCAATATCTTAAATTTTCATGTAATTTTTTAGGTTAGAACCAAACAAAAATACAGAAAGATATAATTTTATTCTACTAACTATTTAACAAGTAAGTAGAAAAATATGTTTATTTTAAATGTGACTTATTTATAAATTATTAAAGATGATTTTTATATAATGTTGTTCTGTATAAGTATATTGTAAAGTTTTTAGAGATGTGCCACATCTGGGTATTGGTGCCCAGTGGGCAGTATCCAGTAAAATTCTGCTATCTGGCAGTGTCTGGTATTTGGTAAAACAGTTTATAGTTTTAAAGGACTGCCTCCCTTCCCTTGCCTTAATTATTTTGTCTTGCCTCACTTTGCCTAATTTACTTCTCAGGTATTGTTCTGCATTTGCATTGTAATTTGGATTGATTCGAATTACTGCATTGTAACTTTGCAAGTAAATTTATTTTATATCATAACTTTTCATGTGTTATTTCTAGACCAGAGTTTAACTATATTCCACCAAACATAGAGACAGAAAGATATTTACAAGTATAGACAAGTAAGTACTGTAGAAAACAACAATTTATACCTATTTTATGCACTGCTATATCCTATACCTATGTATAAATAGATATCTGTATATTGTCTTGTCTTGCATCTTGTCTTGTCTTGTCTTGTCTTGTCTTGTCTTGTCTTGTCTTGTCTTGTCTTGTCTTGTCTTGTCTTGTCTTGTCTTGTCTTGTCTTGTCTTGTCTTGTCTTGTCTTGCATCTTGTCTTGTCTTGTCTTGTCTTGTCTTGTCTTGTCTTGTCTTGTCTTGTCTTGTCTTGTCTTGTCTTGTCTTGTCTTGTCTTGTCTTGCGTCTTGTCTTGCGTCTTGTCTTGCGTCTTGTCTTGCGTCTTGTCTTGCGTCTTGTCTTGCGTCTTGTCTTGCGTCTTGTCTTGCGTCTTGTCTTGCGTCTTGTCTTGCGTCTTGTCTTGCGTCTTGTCTTGCGTCTTGTCTTGCGTCTTGTCTTGCGTCTTGTCTTGCGTCTTGTCTTGCGTCTTGTCTTGCGTCTTGTCTTGCGTCTTGTCTTGCGTCTTGTCTTGCGTCTTGTCTTGCGTCTTGTCTTGCGTCTTGTCTTGCGTCTTGTCTTGCGTCTTGTCTTGCGTCTTGTCTTGCGTCTTGTCTTGCGTCTTGTCTTGCGTCTTGTCTTGCGTCTTGTCTTGCGTCTTGTCTTGCGTCTTGTCTTGCGTCTTGTCTTGCGTCTTGTCTTGCGTCTTGTCTTGCGTCTTGTCTTGCGTCTTGTCTTGCGTCTTGTCTTGCGTCTTGTCTTGCGTCTTGTCTTGCGTCTTGTCTTGCGTCTTGTCTTGCGTCTTGTCTTGCGTCTTGTCTTGCGTCTTGTCTTGCGTCTTGTCTTGCGTCTTGTCTTGCGTCTTGTCTTGCGTCTTGTCTTGCGTCTTGTCTTGCGTCTTGTCTTGCGTCTTGTCTTGCGTCTTGTCTTGCGTCTTGTCTTGCGTCTTGTCTTGCGTCTTGTCTTGCGTCTTGTCTTGCGTCTTGTCTTGCGTCTTGTCTTGCGTCTTGTCTTGCGTCTTGTCTTGCGTCTTGTCTTGCGTCTTGTCTTGCGTCTTGTCTTGCGTCTTGTCTTGCGTCTTGTCTTGCGTCTTGTCTTGCGTCTTGTCTTGCGTCTTGTCTTGCGTCTTGTCTTGCGTCTTGTCTTGCGTCTTGTCTTGCGTCTTGTCTTGCGTCTTGTCTTGCGTCTTGTCTTGCGTCTTGTCTTGCGTCTTGTCTTGCGTCTTGTCTTGCGTCTTGTCTTGCGTCTTGTCTTGCGTCTTGTCTTGCGTCTTGTCTTGCGTCTTGTCTTGCGTCTTGTCTTGCGTCTTGTCTTGCGTCTTGTCTTGCGTCTTGTCTTGCGTCTTGTCTTGCGTCTTGTCTTGCGTCTTGTCTTGCGTCTTGTCTTGCGTCCAGTTCTGGACGATGACAATGACAACATTGTTTTGTTAATATAGATGCCACAGTTGCTACTATACCGGTTATACCGCTGACAAAATAAGCCGAATGCGGGCTCAAGGGGCCTCACGGTATGGCATTTAGTGCTTACCGTTGCAATACACATCTTTAATACTGAGGGAAAGTACTTTCGTGATTTGGATACATCTGCTGACATTTTTCTAATTTCACCCGAAGAACGATTTTACTTTTGTTGCAGAAACAAAGGGCTGTTCACTTACAAAGGGCAGTAAACCCCCGGATTGTGTTATGCGTTGCAATACACATCTGTAACATTTAGGGAACGTACTTTCGTGATTTGGATTTACGTGCTGATGAGGATTTTTTACGGTACTTGCAATTTCAATGTGTTTTGCTTGTACTACATGTAACATTAAAAAATTGCTTGTGTTGACACTAAAGTACGGTAAAGGTTAAGATTGATTGCTGTATATATTTTCTTTGGCAGATATCAAAAATTGGAAGACGAACGGCTGGAAAAAGAGCGTCAATCGCAGATGCAAAGGATGGATTGAAGAAAGGGAGCACGAAATGAATATGCTAAGGCTGATTATGGGCTCACCACCCTTACCAGCACTGCATGACGTTCATCCACACAGCTGCTTATCTACTCAAGTTTCATATGCCAGTAATAATACTGGTAACCCACATTGCAGTGATACGGAAACCAACAGTCTTGTCTGTTATCAGTTGTAGGTTTTGATATATTTTCAGCATGCATGATTTTATGTTACTTTGTTGAGTTGTTAACACAGATCTTAATAACATGTTAGTATAGTACTGTAACTGACTATTATTAGTATCTTTCATCATGGCATTGTTTTTATTGCCATAAAAATTCCAGTACAAGTACTTTAATAAACCATTATTAAATCATTCTTTGCGCATGTCATTGTGTGTGTGTGATTTACCAGTTTATATAAAAGCAACATTACTGGTAATTTTAAAATACCAATACCATTACAATACTCGCAAGACTTTAGGGATGCACTGGACACACACTTTTTTATGTCAGTAAATTTTCAGAAATCACTTAAAATGCACTTCTGTCTGGCCTTTATTAAATTAAAAATTTCCTGGGGGAGCAATTTGGAATGCATCCCCATCCATTTGCATGGTTTGAAATGGCAGAAACTTTACTCACCCATTTCATTTTTATTTCCTACTATAAGTACAGTCAGGGAAGACATACTGTATCTCATGCACCAGACAAGCATCATTAAAGATCTCAATCTTGCTCAGGAACAAAAAACAAACAAATCAGAAAGACTAAACTGTAGGGAAAAGATCAGCTCTCAACTTGTATGTTATCACATCATTATTAGTCAAAATGACCTCAATAGTCACCCCCAAGAAGAACCAGTAGTGCCTATTGATATAAACGGCAGAGTACTTTGTGTAACATCCAGTATAATCGGTTAGTCAGATATTGTGAATTTTACATGTAAATAGAATTTTAAAGCTTATTTTGTTATTGATACATGTACATCTATATAACCAGAGCTTCAATCCCATTAAATATGATGGGACTGACTTAGGCTTGTTCTAATTCCCAGTGAGGAAGAAATTCATTGTTCTGAACCTCGCATATATTATGCAGTATACACGAACCGGTCGCTCGATCTTCACGCTACAACCATTAGTGATTCAGAGAAGGTAAGTGACAATATTTTTGCTGTTTAGAAGGTATGAAAAACATCTGAAACTGAAAATTTACGGAATTAAAACCGCCACAGTATTGAGCCACTAAAGCATTCTTGTCGACTTTCAACTTGCCTTTACGGCTAGAAAAAGAGTAGAAACTCTTTGAAAACATTTCAAACATTGAGTACAAGGATGAAATCACACTTGTTGTTGTTGTTGTTGTTGGTTGTTGTTGGTTGTTGGTTGTTAGTAGTGATACCCCCACTCCAGACCCCAGACCCCAAAGGGATGCCGCCTCATTAAATATTCAACTTATTATTTATTCATTCTCAGGCTCCTTTGAGACCTCCTAACCCTAATATCATTATTTATGCTTATATCATTATTTCTAAGGCTCCTTTGGGACCCTCTAAACCCTAATTTTTATCCAACCCCCAAACCCTAGCTGTTACTCAACCCCCCGTGTAATACGTCATAACCGATAGCTCTCCGACTAATTTCCGAAGTTACGTCAATATCAAAAGGCATTCGACTTATACTCCTTATAAGTAATAGTAATTACCTTTTCATTTATACACTTTACCCTACTCTCAGTCAACACATGTGGGACATGTAGGCATACAGAGCATGCGTACAGGAAGCTTTAACGAAATAGACGTTCTTTACAAGGAACGAGAGAGAAATTGACAGAGACACTTATATTTTTTATCTGAAACCTTGTCTGGAGGAATAGAGAGAGTTTTGAACAGTCTAAATGACTGAATTTGCTGAGATAACGTATAGACTTGAATTAATAGTATATCATGAATATTATATTTTTAGAACCTAAATATTCAAAGAGAGTAAGTCATCCTAGAACCATTATTAACTAAACTCTCGTTTATAAAGCAAGTCAAGATATCGTAAGAAGAACTTAAGATATATTTTAGATGAGGAATCACTTCGAGAAGTCATGAAAAGAACGACTTTAAGTGTCGAAATATAAACTAAAGGCAAAGCGATTTATTACTTTGAAAGCGTTGCTACGCTTTCTGTTATTAAGTGTGATATTTGCATATTTATCCTCAGTGCACGTGCAGGAGACAAAAGAGAAACTCATTAGGGGTCATTAAGGAGATTAAGCGCTTAGGCAAGTCTAGGCGAGAAGGTCATAGCAGAAGGTCACAGCGTCGCGCCCTTCATTCATCTCAGGCTTCTTGGGGACCCTCTACTGCTACTCAACCCCCGTGTAATACGTCACAACCGATAGCTCTCCGACTAATTCCCGAAGATCTTCATTATCAAAAGATGCTCGACTTATATAAGTAATAGGAACCAAATTTCATTTATGCACTTTACCTTACTGATCGACAGTCAGCAGTTGTGGGGCATGTTATAATATTCAAACAGAATAAGTCATCCTAGAATCATTGCTTACTAAACCCTTGTTTATAAGTGAAGAAATCGTGAGGAGATAGAATGAGGAATCACTTTAAGCCATATATAAGAAGAACTTAAGATAGTGTGAGGAATCAATTCGAAAAGCCGTGAGCTAAGGGGTTTAAAGCGTATTAACACTAGCAACGTAAAGCTTGTATGTGAATATTATATTAGATATTTGGTTCGCTTTTGTTGTCTTTGTACGTTTAAGAACTGTGCAAAGTTCATCAAGGTTCGCTTTCGATGATAACTCTTAGCGAGTTGCTAGTCTAAATATATTTTATTGTCGGAGTCTACTTCGGAATATTACAGAGCTTGGTTAAATAATTCGATGCTATGGTTTGGTAGTTTATAAAAAAATCAGACTCGTACGCGTAGAACGCAAAGGCGAAAAGCCATTAGAAACTCATTAAATGTTACTAATCAGCAAAACACCCCAGATTTGCATATATGGTAGAATATTTAATTGTTTTGGTGGGTTAAAGGAGGATAATAGGGGGCATGATGAGGTATTCATGCATGGGCATGTTCGGGCGTGAAGGTTATTAGCAGTGTTACCATAGCGAAACCGCCTGGGGGTAACCCCCAAACACCCAGGAGGTAACCCCCAAACATGCCCGTTCTCCTCCTCCTCTTTCTCCTCCTCCTCCTCTTTCTCCTCCTCCTCCTCTTTCTCCTCCTCCTCCTCTTTCTCCTCCTCCTCCTCTTTCTCCTCCTCCTCCTCTTTCTCCTCCTCCTCCTCTTTCTCCTCCTCTTCCTCTTTCTCCTCCTCTTTCTCTTTCTCCTCCTCTTTCTCCTCCTCCTCCTCCTATGGGACTCGGAGGTGCTCGGAGTCTCAGAGGGGAGAAAGAGGCGGAGGAGGAGGAGAAAGAGGAGGAGAAAGAGGAGGAGGAGGAGGAGGAGAAATAGGAGGAGGAGGAGAAAGAGGAGGAGGAGGAGAAAGAGGAGGAGGAGAACGGGCGTGTTTGGGGGTTACCCCCAGGCGGTTTAGCTATGGTAACACTACTAATAACCTTCACGCCCGAACATGCCCACGCATTAATACCTCCTCATGCCCCCTATTATCCTTCTTTAACCCACCAAAACAATTAAATATTCTACCATATATGCAAATCCGGGGTGTTTTCCTGATTAGTAACATTTAATGAGTTTCTAGTGGCTTTTCTCCTTTGCGTTCTACGCGTACGAGTCTGATTTTTTTATAAACTACCAAACCATAGCATCGAATTATTTAACCAACCTCTGTAATATTCCGAAGTAGACTCCGACAATAAAATATATTTAGACTAACAACTCGCTAAGAGTTATCATCGAAAGCGAACCTTGATGAACTTTGCACAGTTCTTAAACGTATAAAGACAACAAAAGCGAACCAAATATCTAATATAATATTCACATACAAGTTTTACGTTGCTAGTGTTGATACGCTTTAAACCCCTTAGCTCACGGCTTTTCGAATTGATTCCTCACACTATCTTAAGTTCTTCTTATATACGGCTTAAAGTGATTCCTCATTCTATCTTCTCACGATTTCTTCACTTATAAACAAGGGTTTAGTAAGCAATGATTCTAGGATGACTTATTCTGTTTGAATATTATAACATGCCCCACAACTGCTGACTGTCGATCAGTAAGGTAAAGTGCATAAATGAAATTTGGTTCCTATTACTTATATAAGTCGAGCATCTTTTGATAATGAAGATCTTCGGGAATTAGTCGGAGAGCTATCGGTTGTGACGTATTACACGGGGGTTGAGTAACAGTAGAGGGTCCCCAAGGAGCCTGAGATGAATGAAGGGCGCGACGCTGTTTTGCTATGGTAACACTGTTAATGACCTTCTCGCCTAGACTTGCCTGAGCGCTTAATCTCCTTAATGACCCCTAATGAGTTTCTCTTTTGTCTCCTGCACGTGCACTGAAGATAAATATGCAAATATCGCACTTAGTAACAGAAAGCGTAGCAACGCTTTCAAAGTAATAAATCGCTTTGCCTTTAGTTTATATTTCGACACTTAAAGTCGTTCTTTTCATGACTTCTCGAAGTGATTCCTATTCTAAAATATATCTTAAGTTCTTCTTGCGATATCTTGACTTGCTTTATAAACGAGAGTTTAGTTAGTAATGGTTCTAGGATGACTTACTCTCTTTGAATATTTAGGTTCTAAAAATATAATATTCATGATATACTATTAATTCAAGTCTATACGTTATCTCAGCATATTCAGTCATTTAGACCGTTCAAAACTCTCTCTATTCCTGCAGACAAGGTTTCAAATAAAAAATATAAAGTGTCTCTGTCAATTTCTCTCTCGTTCCTTGTAAAGAACGTCTATTTCGTTAAAGCTTCCTGTACGCATGCTCTGTATGCTTACATGTCCCACATGTGTTGACTAAGGTAAAGTGTATAAATGAAAAGGTAATTACTATTACTTATAAGGAGTATAAGTCGAATGCCTTTTGATATTAACGTAACTTCGGAAATTAGTCGGAGAGCTATCGGTTATGACGTATTACACGGGGGGTTGAGTAACAGCTAGGGTTTGGGGGTTGGATAAAAATTAGGGTTTAGAGGGTCCCAAAGGAACCTTGGAAATAATGATATAAACATAAATAATGAGATTAGGGTTAGGAGGTCTCAAAGGAGCCTGAGAATTAATAAATAATAAGTTGAATATTTAATGAGGCGGCATCCCTTTGGGGTCTGGAGTGGGGGGTATCACTACTGTTGTTGGTTGATGGTGGATGGTGGCTGGTGGATGGTTGTTGTTGGTTGGTTGTTGGTTGTTGGTTGTTGTTGGTTGTTGGTTGTTGGTTGTTGTTGGTTGTTGGTTGTTGTTGTTGGTTGTTGTTGGTTGTTGTTGGTTGTTGTTGGTTGGTTGTTGGTTGTTGGTTGTTGTTGGTTGTTGGTTGTTGTCGGTTGTTGGTTGTTGTTGGTTGTTGGTTGTTTCTTGGTTGCTGGCTGTTGGTTGTTGTTGGTTGTTGGTTGTTGGTTGTTGGTTGTTGGTTGTTGGTTGTTGGTTGTTGGTTGTTGTTGGTTGTTGTTGTTAGTTGTTGGTTGTTGTTGGTTGTTGGTTGTTGGTTGTTGTTTGTTGTTTGTTGTTGGTTGTTGGTTGTTGTTGTTGTTGGTTGTTGTTGCTTGCTTGTTGGTTGTTGTTGCTTGTTGGTTTTTGTTCGTTGTTGGTTGTTGTTGGTTGTTGTTGGTTGTTGTTGGTTGTTGTTGGTTGTTGGTTGTTGGTTGTTGGTTGTTGGTTGTTGTTGGTGGTTGTTGGTTGTTGGTTGTTGGTTGTTGGTTGTTGGTTGTTGTTGGTTGTTGTTGTTGTTGTTGTTGGTTGTTGTTGGTTGTTGTTGGTTGTTGTTGGTTGTTGTTGGTTGTTGTTGGTTGTTGTTGTTGTTGGTTGCTGTTGGTTGTTGGTTGTTGTTGGTTGTTGTTGGTTGTTGTTGTTGTTGGTTGTTGTTGGTTGTTGGATATTGGTTGTCGGTTGTTGGTTGTTGGTTGTTGTTGGTTGTTGGTTGTTGTTGGTTGTTGTTGGTTGTTGTTGGTTGTTGGTGGTTGTTGGTGGTTGTTGTTGGTGGTTGTTGGTTGTTTGTTGTTGGTTGTTGTTGGTTGTTGGTTGTTGGTTGTTGGTTGTTGGTTGTTGTTGGTTGTTGGTTGTTGGTTGTTGGTTGTTGGTTGTTGGTGGTTGTTGGTTGTTGTTGGTTGTTGTTGGTTGTTGATTCTTGGTTGTTGTTGGTTGTTGGTTGTTGGTTGTTGGTTGTTGTTGGTTGTTGGTTGTTGTTGGTTGTTGGTGGTGGTTGTTGGTTGTTGGTTGTTGTTTGTTGGTTGTTGGTTGTTGGTTGTTGGTTGTTGTTGGTTGTTGGTTGTTGTTGGTTGTTGGTTGTTGGTTGTTGGTTGATGTTGGTTGTTGGTTGTTGGTTGTTGGTTGTTGGTTGTTGGTTGTTTGTTGTTTGTTGTTTGTTGTTGGTTATTGGTTGTTGGTTGTTGGTTGTTGGTTGTTGGTTGTTGGTTGTTGTTGGTTGTTGGTTGGTTGGTTGTTGGTTGTTGTTGGTTGTTGGTTGTTTGTTGTTGTTGTTGGTTGTTGTTGGTTGGTTGTTGGTTGTTGTTGTTGGTTGTTGTTGGTTGTTGTTGGTTGTTGGTTGTTGGTTGTTGGTTGTTGGTTGTTGGTTGTTGGTTGTTGTTGGTTGTTGTTGGTTGTTGGTTGTTGTTGGTGGTTGCTGGTTGTTGGTTGTTGGTTGTTGGTTGTTGGTTGTTGGTTGTTGTTGGTTGTTGGTTGTTGTTGGTTGTTGGTCGTTGTTGGTTGTTGGTTGTTGGTTGTTGTTGTTGGTTGTTGGTTGTTGGTTGTTGTTGGTTGTTGTTCGTTGTTGTTGGTTGTTGTTGGTTGTTGTTGGGTGTTGGTTATTGGTTGTCGGTTGTTGGTTGTTGGTTGTTGTTGGTTGTTGTTGGTTGGTTGTTGGTTGTTGTCGTTTGTTGTTGTTGTTGTTGTTGTTGGTTGGTTGGTTGTTGTTTGTTGTTGGTTGTTGGTTGTTGGTTGTTGGTTGTTGTTGGTTGTTGGTTGTTGTTGGTTGTTGGTTGTTGGTTGTTGTTGGTTGTTGGTTGTTGGTTGTTTGTTGTTGTTGTTGGTTGTTGGTTGTTGGTTGTTGGTTGGTTGTTGTTTGTTGTTGGTTGTTGGTTGTTGTTGGTTGTTGTTGGTTGTTGTTGGTGGTTGTTGGTTGTTGTTGGTTGTTGGTTGTTGGTTGTTGGTTGTTGGTTGTTGGTTGTTGTTGGTTGTTGTTGGTTGTTGTTGGTTGTTGTTGGTTGTTGTTGGTTGTTGTTGGTTGTTGGTTGTTGGTTGTTGGTTGTTGGTTGTTGGTTGTTGGTTGTTGGTTGTTTGTTGTTGGTTGTTGTTGGTTGTTGGTTGTTGTTGTTGGTTGTTGGTTGTTGGTTGTTGGTTGTTGTTGTTGGTTTTTGGTTGTTGCTGGTTGTTGATTGTTGGTTGTTGGTTGTTGGTTGTTGGTTGTTGGTTGTTGGTTGTTGTTGTTGTTGGTTGTTGGTTGTTTGTTGTTGGTTGTTGGTTGTTGGTTGTTGGTTGTTGGTTGTTGTTGGTTGTTGTTGGTTGTTGTTGGTTGTTGTTGGTTGTTGTTGGTTGTTGTTGGTTGTTGTTGGTTGTTGTTGGTTGTTGTTGGTTGTTGTTGGTTGTTGGTTGTTGTTGGTTGTTGTTGGTTGTTGTTGGTTGTTGGTTATTGGTTGTCGGTTGTTGGTTGTTGTTGGTTGTTGGTTGTTGTTGGTTGTTGGTTGTTGGTTGTTGTTGTTTGTTGTTGGTGGTTGTTGGTTGTTGTTGGTTGTTGTTGTTGTTGGTTGTTGTTGTTGTTGTTGGTTGTTGGTTGTTGTTGGTTGTTGGTTGTTGTTGGTTGTTGTTGGTTGTTGTTGGTTGTTGGTTGTTTGTTGTTGGTTGTTGTTGGTTGTTGGTTGTTGGTTGTTGGTTGTTGGTTGCTGTTGGTTGTAGGTTGTTGGTTGTTGTTGGTTGGTTGTTGGTTATTGTTGGTTGTTGGTTGTTGTTGGTTGATGGTTGTTGTTGGTTGTTGTTGGTTGTTGGTTGTTGTTGGTTGTTGGTTGTTGTTGGTTGTTGGTTGTTGTTGATTGTTGGTTGTTGTTAGTTGTTGGTTGTTGGTTGTTGTTGTTGGTGGTTGTTTGTTGTTTGTTGTTGGTTGTTGGTTGTTGTTGGTTGTTGGTTGTTGTTGGTTGTTGGTTGTTGGTTGTTGTTGGTTGTTGGTTGTTGGTTGTTGGTTGTTGGTTGTTGTTGGTTGTTGGTTGGGGGTTGTTGGTTGTTGGTTGTTGGTTGTTGGGTTGGTTGGTTGGGTTGGTTGGTTGGGTTGGTTGTTGGTTGTTGGTTGTTGGTTGTTGGTTGGGTTGGTTGTTGGGTTGTTGTTGTTGGTGTTGGTTGGTTGGTTGTTGGTTGGTTGTTGGTTGTTGGTTGTTGGTTGTTGGTGGTGGTGGTGGTTGTTGGTTGTTGGTTGTTGGTTGTTGTTGGTTGTTGGTTGTTGTTGGTTGTTGGTGGTGGTTGTTGGGTTGGTTGGTTGTTGGTTGGTTGGTTGTTGTTGTTGGTTGGTTGGGGGGTTGTTGGTTGGGTGTTGGTTGGTTGTTGTTGTTGGTTGGTTGGTTGTTGTTGTTGGTTGTTGGTTGTTGTTTGTGTTGTTGTTGGTGGGGGTTGTTGTTGTTGTTGGTTTGTTGTTGGTTGTGGTTGTTGTTGGTTGTTGGTTGTTGGTTGTTGTTGGTTGTTGGTTGTTGGTTGTTGGTTGTTGGTTGTTGTTGGTTGTTGGTTGTTGGTTGTTGGTTGTTGTTGTTGTTGTTGTTGTTGGTTGTTGTTGGTTGTTGGTTGTTGGTTGTTGTTAATGATAAATGATAATGAATTACATTTATATAGCGCATTTTTCATATGGATATGTTCAAATGCACTTCTTACAACAATAGATAATATACAATTTATGAGTATTACAATAATATTAAGTTAACATTGCAGCGATAACTACAAGTAAGGATGGAACGTGAACATGCATTAATTAATTAAAAGCGTCTAAAAATAAAAATGTCTTTAATAGTTTTTTAAATGTAGCTGCTGAGGATGCATTCCTGATGGTTTTGGGAAGAGCGTTCCATAAAGTTGGGGCAGCGAGAGAAAACGATCGATCACCCAGGGTCTTAAGAGTTTTAAGTCTGGGGCGTTCTAGTAGACACGGATCAGAGTAGGATCTAAGGTTGTAAATAGTGGGTTTTTTTAATTGAGAGAAGTTCTTTAATGTACATTGGAGCTTGATTATTTAAAGCCTTGTATGTAATAAGAAGTATTTTAAAATCAATACGAGATTTAATCGGGAGCCAGTGAAGATCATATAAAACAGGAGTGATGTGATCGAATCGAGGAGTGTTACAGATGAGCCGAGCTGCCGCATTTTGAACAGCTTGTAATTTCCTCAATTGGGATGAAGGAAGACCATAAAATAGACTGTTACAATAGTCCAGGCGGCTTAGAACAAAAGCCTGCACAAGGATCTGAGTTGTATGTTGGTCAAGGAACTTCCTAATACGTCTAATGTTAAAAAGGTGGAAGAAGGCAGCTTTACAGCATTTAGTAACATGGGTGTCCATTTTCATCTGCGAGTCAAACCAGCAACCCAGGTTTTTGGCGGTCTCAACACAGGTGACAACGTTGTTACCAACACGAATATCATTGAAGTCGATCTTAGCGAGTTGCTGCCAAGTACCAATTAAAATTATTTCGGTTTTTCCCTCGTTGAGTTTCAGTCTGTTAACGAGCATCCATCGTTTGATGTCATCAATGCACATCTCAACAGTTCGAACTGCAGTTTCTTGGTCAATACGAGAATCTGCACGAAACGAAATGTAGAGTTGGGTGTCATCGGCATAAGCATGTGCATCTGGTAGGTGACGTTCTATTAACTCAAGTAGTTCGCCAACATAAAGAACGAATAGAAGCGGACCTAAACATGATCCCTGAGGAACACCACAATCAACATTAAATTTCTCAGAAGACACATCATCAACTGTAACTCTTTGTGTTCGCTGGGAGAGATAAGATGTAAACCATTCAAGAACGGTTCCGGATAGGCCGAATTTCAGTTGCAAGCGCTGAAGTAGGAGAACATGATCGACGGTGTCAAACGCGGCACTAAGGTCGAGTAGTACCAGCAGAGTGACATGTTGCTTATTCATATTCATAAGTATATCGTTCTTCACACGCAGTAATGCTGTCTCAGTACTGTGAAACTCTCGATATGCTGATTGATTTCCAGGGTACAAATGATGAACTGATAGATGATTATGAGATTGGTTGCAAACTGTTCTCTCAACTAGTTTTGAAACGTATGAGAGGTTGGAGATAGGTCGTAGGTTTTCAAATAATGCTTCCAAACCCTGTTTCTTGAGTCTTGGTAGGACATCAGCCTCTTTCCAGATACAAGGGAATATGCCAGACTCTAATGAAAGATTGATCATTTTAGTAATAACAGGCAGAAGAACATCCAGGCATTCAATGACCAATTTAGTAGGGATGGGATCCAGGGAACTAGATTTCTTGTTTGACGAGGTTATTAATCGTTTAGTATCGTCTTCACTCATTAGAGAAAATTCTTGAAAAATCTGGTCACTGTTCAGTGGGACCGACGGCATGTCAGGAGGAACTGCTTGTTCACGGATCGTTGCTGTGTCGAGTTCAGAGCGAATCTTGACAATCTTTTGAGCAAAGAATTGTCCTAAATCATTAGAGAGAACAGTACTGTCGTTATAGTGAGGAAAAACAAGATCGGAATCATGTCTAAAAAGGCCTTTAGTTGCACGAAATAGTTTCCTCTGATCTTGACTATTCTCAGAGATAAACTGTCTATAGAAACCCTGCCGCGCTTGGTTCATAAGAAACGTTGTTTGATTTTTTGCAGTTTTAAAAGCAAGGAAATCAGTCAGAAGTTTTGTGCGTCTCCATTTCCTTTCTGCTTTCCTTCTCATACGCTTTGCACAATTAATCTCATCGTTGTACCATGGGACAACAGGCCTTGTAACGATGGTCTTGGAGATCAGTGGCGCTTGATGATTTAGAGCAGCCGTCAAGGTATTATTATAGCATGAAACCAGGTCTGTAAGATTGGATGGAGGGTTTTTACAGAGATCAGAAGAAGATATTTCTCCTTTTAAAGCCTCAATATTGACAGATTTAAGTTTACGAAAAGAAATATATTTCCGAATTAATGGAACTGCGTTAGATTCAAGGTTACAAAGAACAGCGTTATGGTCAGAAAACAAGTAATCAACCTTCGGAATGCTGGTGATGATATTATCAGTCTGCTTGGTAATTATTAAATCAAGGGTATGGCCGGAGCAGTGAGTAGCGCCTCTGACATGTTGTTTTAATCCGGTACTTTCAAGGAGATCAAGGAATTTAATGGCATCTAAGTTGTCCGTACAATCGACGTGGATGTTGAAATCACCTGTTATTAGTAGGGAGTCGTTGGACAAAGTGATTGATTCCAAGAGATTGGTAAACTCAGAGAAGAATACACTTGTAGTCACTGGATGAGCATCCGAATATGGAGGTCGATACACAATTATTATATGTAGGCGGCGAAATCCATTAACAACGCTCCATTCAGAATATTCAAAGGAGCGAAGTTCGCTAGCACCTAGTTTTTTGACAGTAATGTTCTCCTTAAATAAAATACCTGTCCCACCACCAACACGATTAGAGCGGGGATGGTCGAGGAGATTATAACCATTTGGCGTGCACAATACTCTGGTAGCCGACTCGTTGTTTGTAAACCAAGTTTCAGTGAGTGTCACAATATCTGCTTTGCAATCAACAACATAGTCAATGAATTGAGCGGCCTTGTTGTTGAGTGACCGTGCGTTGAGTACACATAGTGTGAACAGTTCATTGGTATCATTGTTGTTAATATCTGCAGCGGAAGTGTCAGGGAGTAGTGTTATGTTTATTATGTTATTGTCATTTACTAATCTATTCTGTGCATATGCAGATTTACATGGTGGTCGATGCGTGACGAGGGTCTCAATATTGTTCTTTTTATACTCAAATGGTGTATTTTCCAGTTGTCTCCAACTCTTCCCATGATAGTACGACGAACCAGAATTCTCGATGCCAGTCAGGAATTGGGAACAAGCCATGTGTGTGCAATACTCCAAGTTACGACACAAACTCGTCGACATGTCTAAAGAGGAGGATAAACAGCCACCAACAACACGCTGTGGCTGAATATAAGATGGCGTATTTCTTCCGTTCGAACCCAAGTTACATACTGTGTCATTCCTATTTTCTGGACCAGGGTTAAGCGAAATGTCCATGTAGATAGTTATATCGATAACAGATTCCAAGTCAGGTACAGCTAGGCTGATATAGCCATGTTTATGCCATATGAACTGTCTACGTCGAAGCTTCGATTTATTCGACATTCGCTTCAATAAAGAATTTGAGCAAGGCAAGAACACTTGCCGATGCGCAATCAAACTTGTAGCTTCGACATCTGTGAAAGGTTCTGTGGTAGATCTGGGGTATCTTAAAACATACCACGATTCCAAAGAAACAATTAGAAGTATTAGTAATATAGATTTCAACGGAGCTGAACATAGCGTGACCGCCATCTCCTTCACTTCAGTGTTGTTGAGCACTCTGTGAAGTTGGTTGTTGTTGGTTGTTGGTTGTTGTTGGTTGTTGGTTGTTGGTTGTTGTCGTTTGTTGTTGGTGGTTGTTTGTTGTTGGTTGTTGGTTGTTGGTTGTTGTTGTTGGTTGTTGGTTGTTGGTTGTTGGTTGTTGGTTGTTGTTGGTTG
>JAWNZC010000090.1:272500-282659 GCA_035771165.1 Paragorgia papillata
TGGTTGTTGGTTGTTGGTTGTTGGTTGTTGGTTGTTGGTTGTTCTTGGTTGTTGGTTGTTGTTGGTTGTTGTTGGTTGTTGTTGGTTGGTGTTGGTTGTTGGTTGTTGGTTGTTGGTTGTTGGTTGTTGGTGGTTGTTGGTGGTGGTTGTTGGTTGGTTGTTGTTGGTTGTTGGTTGTTGGTTGTTGGTTGTTGGTTGTTGGTGGTTGGTGGTTGTTGGTTGTTGGTTGTTGGTTGTTGTTGTTGGTTGTTGTTGTTGGTTGTTGTTGTTGTTGGTTGTTGGTTGTTGTTGGTTGTTGGTTGTTGTTGGTTGTTGTTGGTTGTTGTTAGTTGTTGGTTGTTGGTTGTTGTCGTTTGTTGTTGTTGGTGGTTGTTTGTTGTTTGTTGTTGGTTGTTGGTTGTTGGTTGTTGGTTGTTGGTTGTTGTTGGTTGTTGTTGGTTGTTGTTGGCTGTTGGTTGTTGTTGGTTGTTGGTTGTTGGTGGTTGTTGGTTGTTGTTGGTTCTTGGTTGTTGGTTGTTGTTGTTGGTTGTTGTTGTTGTTGTTGGTTGTTGTTGGTTGTTGGTTGTTGTTGGTTGTTCGTTGTTGGTTGTTGTTGGTTGTTGGTTTTTGGTTTTTGTCGTTTGTTTTTGGTGGTTGTTTGTTGTTTGTTGTTGGTTGTTTGTTGTTGGTTGTTGGTTGTTGTTGGTTGTTGGTTGTTGTCGTTTTTTGTTGGTGGTTGTTTGTTGTTTGTTGTTGGTTGTTGGTTGTTGGTTGTTGGTTGTTGTTGGTTGTTGGTTGTTGGTTGTTGGTTGTTGTTGGTTGTTCGTTGTTGGTTGTTGGTTGTTGGTTGTTGGTTGTTGGATGTTGGTTGTTGGTTGTTGGTTGTTGGTTGTTGTTGTTGGTTGTTGGTTGTTGGTTGTTGTTGGTTGTTGGTTGTTGTTGGTTGTTGGTGGTGGTTGTTGGTTGTTGGTTGTTGTTGGTTGTTGGTTGTTGTTGGTGGTTGTTGGTGGTGGTGGTTGTTGGTTGTTGGTTGTTGTTGGTTGTTGGTTGTTGGTGGTTGGTGGTTGGTGGTTGTTGGTTGTTGTTGGTTGTTGGTTGTTGGTTGTTGTTGTTGTTTGTTGTTGTTGGTTGTTGTTGTTGGTTGGTTGTTGGTTGTTGTTGGTTGTTGGTTGTTGTTGGTTGTTGGTTGTTGTTAGTTGTTGGTTGTTGTTGGTTGTTGTTGGTTGTTGTTGGTTGTTGGTTGTTGTTGGTTGTTGGTTGTTGGTGGTTGTTGGTTGTTGTTGGTTCTTGGTTGTTGGTTGTTGTTGTTGGTTGTTGTTGTTGGTTGTTGTTGGTTGTTGGTTGTTGTTGGTTGTTGTTGGTTGTTGGTTGTTGGTTGTTGTTGGTTGTTGGTTTTTGGTTGTTGTCGTTTGTTGTTGGTGGTTGTTTGTTGTTTGTTGTTGTTGGTTGTTGGTTGTTGGTTGTTGTTGGTTGTTGGTTGTTGTTGGTTGTTGGTTGTTGGTTGTTGTTGGTTGTTGGTTGTTGGTTGTTGGTTGTTGGTTGTTGTTTGTTGTTGTTGTTGGTTGTTGGTTGTTGGTTGTTGTTGGTTGTTGGTTGTTGTTGGTTGTTGGTGGTGGTTCTTGGTTGTTTGTTGTTGTTGGTTGTTGGTTGTTGTTGTTTGTTGGTGGTTGTTGGTTGTTTGTTGTTGGTTGTTGTTGGTTGTTGTTGTTGGTTGTTGGTTGTTGTTGGTTGTTGGTTGTTGGTTGTTGTTGGTTGTTGTTGGTTGTTGGTTATTGGTTGTCGGTTGTTGGTTGTTGTTGGTTGTTGGTTGTTGTTGGTTGTTGGTTGTTGTTTGTTGTTGGTTGTTGTTGTTGTTGTTGGTTGTTGTTGGTTGTTGTTGGTTGTTGTTGTTGGTTGTTGGTTGTTGTTGTTGTTGTTGGTTGTTGTTGGGTTGTTGGTTGTTGTTGTTTGTTGGTTGTTGTTGGTTGTTGTTTGTTGTTGGTTGTTGTTGGTTGTTGTTGGTTGTTGTGTTGTTGGTTGTTGGTTGTTGTTGGTTGTTTGTTGGTTGTTGGTTGTTGGTTGTTGTTGTGGTTGTTGGTTGTTGGTTTGGTTGTTGGTTGTTGGTTGTTGGTTGTTGGTTGTTGTTGCTTGTTGGTTGTTGGTGGTTGTTGGTTGTGTTGTGTTGTTGGTTGTTGTTGGTTGTTGTTGGTTGTGTTGTTGGTTGTTGTTGGTTGTTGTTGGTTGTTTGTTGTTGGTTGTTGGGTTTGTTGTTGGTTTGTTGTTGGTTGTTGTTGTTTGTGTTGTTTGGTTGTTGTTTGTTGGTTGTTTGTTGTTGTTGGTTGTTGGTTTTTGGTTGTTGTTGGTTTTTGTTGGTTGTTTGGTTGTTTGGTTGTTGTTCGTGGTTGTTGGTTGTTGTTGGTTGTTGGTGTTGGTTGTTGGTTGTTGGTTGTTGGTTGTTGGTTGTTGGTTGTTGGTTGTTGGTTTGTTGTTTGGTTGTTGTTGTTGTTGGTTGTTGGTTGTTGGTGGTTTGGTTGTTGGTTGTTGGTTGTTGTTGGTTGTTGTTGGTTGTTGGTTGTTGTTGGTTGTTGGTTGGTTGTTGTTTGTTGTTGGTTGTTGGTTGTAGGTTGTTGTTGGTTGTTGTTGGTTGTTGGTTGTTGTTGTTTGTTGGTGGTGGTTGGTTGTTTGTTGTTGGTTGTTGTTGGCTGTTGTTGGTTGTTGTTGTTGGTTGTTGGTTGTTGTTGGTTCTTGGTTGTTGGTTGTTGGTTGTTGTTGGTTGTTGGTTGTTGTTTGGTTGGTTGGTTGTTGTTGGTTGTTGTTGGTTGTTGGTTGTTGTTGTTTTGTTGTTGGTGGTTGTTGGTTGTTTGTTGTTGGTTGTTGTTGGTTGTTGTTGGTTGTTGTTGGTTGTTGTTGGTTGTTGTTGGTTGTTGTTGGTTGTTGTTGGTTGTTGTTGGTTGTTGTTGGTTGTTGTTGGTTGTTGTTGGTTGTTGTTGGTTGTTGTTGGTTGTTGGTTGTTGGTTGTTGGTTGTTGGGTTGTTGGTTGTTGGTTGTTGGTTGTTTGTTGTTGGTTGTTGTTGGTTGTTGTTGGTTGTTGTTGGTTGTTGTTGGTTGTTGTTGGTTGTTGGTTGTTGGTTGTTGGTTGTTGGTTGTTGGTTGTTGGTTGTTGGTTGTTGGTTGTTGGTTGTTGGTTGTTGTTGGTTGTTGGTTGTTGTTGGTTGTTGTTGGTTGTTGTTGGTTGTTGTTGGTTGTTGTTGTTGGTTGTTGTTGGTTGTTGTTGGTTGTTGTTGGTTGTTGTTGGTTGTTGTTGGTTGTTGTTGGTTGTTGTTGGTTGTTGTTGGTTGTTGGTTGTTGTTGGTTGTTGTTGGTTGTTGGTTGTTGGTTGTTGGTTGTTGGTTGTTGGTTGTTGGTTGTTGGTTGTTGTTTGTTGGTTGTTGTTGGTGGTTGTTGGTTGTTGGTTGTTGTTGGTTGTTGGTTGTTGGTTGTTGGTTGTTTGTTGGTTGTTGGTTGTTGTTGGTTGTTGGTTGTTGTTGGTTGTTGTTGGTTGTTGTTGGTTGTTGGTTGTTGGTTGTTGGTTGTTGTTGGTTGTTGTTGGTTGTTGGTTGTTGGTTGTTGGTTGTTGTTGGTTGTTGGTGGTTGTTGGTTGTTGGTTGTTGGTTGTTGGTTGTTGTTGGTTGTTGTTGGTTGTTGGTGGTTGTTGGTTGTTGGTTGTTGGTTGTTGTTGGTTGTTGTTGGTTGTTGTTGGTTGTTGGTTGTTGGTTGTTGTTGGTTGTTTGTTGGTTGGTTGTTGGTTGTTGTCGTTTGTTGTTGTTGTTGTTGGTTGGTTGGTTGTTGTTTGTTGTTGGTTGTTGGTTGTTGGTTGTTGGTTGTTGTTGGTTGTTGGTTGTTGTTGGTTGTTGGTTGTTGGTTGTTGTTGGTTGTTGGTTGTTGGTTGTTTGTTGTTGTTGTTGGTTGTTGGTTGTTGGTTGTTGGTTGTTGTTGGTTGTTGTTGGTTGTTGTTGGTGGTTGTTGTTGGTTGTTGTTGGTGGTTGTTGGTTGTTGTTGGTTCTTGGTTCTTGGTTGTTGGTTCTTGGTTGTTGGTTGTTGTTGGTTGTTGTTGGTTGTTGTTGGTTGTTGTTGGTTGTTGTTGGTTGTTGTTGGTTGTTGGTTGTTGGTTGTTGGTTGTTGGTTGTTGGTTGTTGGTTGTTGGTTGTTGGTTGTTTGTTGTTGGTTGTTGGTTGTTGTTGGTTGTTGTTGTTGGTTGTTGGTTGTTGGTTGTTGGTTGTTGGTTGTTGGTTGTTGTTGTTGGTTTTTGGTTGTTGCTGGTTGTTGATTGTTGGTTGTTGGTTGTTGGTTGTTGGTTGTTGGTTGTTGGTTGTTGTTGGTTGTTGGTTGTTTGTTGTTGGTTGTTGGTTGTTGGTTGTTGGTTGTTGGTTGTTGGTTGTTGTTGGTTTATGTTGGTTGTTGTTTGTTGTTGTTGGTTGTTGGTTGGTTGTTGTTGGTTGTTGTTGGTTGTTGTTGGTTGTTGTTGGTTGTTGTTGGTTGTTGTTGGTTGTTGTTGTTGGTTGGTTGTTGGTTGTTGTTGGTTGTTGGTTATTGGTTGTTGGTTGTTGGTTGTTGTTGGTTGTTGGTTGTTGTTGGTTGTTGGTTGTTGGTTGTTGTCGTTTGTTGTTGTTGGTGTTGTTGGTTGGTTGTTGTTGGTTGTTGTTGTTGTTGTTGGTTGTTGTTGTTGTTGTTGGTTGTTGGTTGTTGTTGGTTGTTGGTTGTTGTTGGTTGTTGTTGTTGTTGTTGTTGTTGGTTGTTGGTTGTTTGTTGTTGGTTGTTGTTGGTTGTTGGTTGTTGGTTGCTGTTGGTTGTAGGTTGTTGGTTGTTGTTGGTTGGTTGGTTGTTGGTTATTGTTGGTTGTTGGTTGTTGTTGGTTGGTTGTTGGTTGTTGTTGGTTGTTGTTGGTTGTTGGTTGTTGTTGGTTGTTGTTGGTTGTTGTTGGTTGTTGGTTGTTGTTGATTGTTGGTTGTTGTTGGTTGTTGGTTGTTGGTTGTTGTTGTTGGTTGTTGGTTGTTTGTTGTTGTTGTTGGTTGGTTGTTGTTGGTTGTTGTTGTTGTTGTTGGTTGTTGGTTGTTGTTGGTTGTTGGTTGTTGGGTTGTTGGTTGTTGGTTGTTGGTTGGTTGTTGTTGTTGGTTGGTTGTTGGTTGTTGGTTGTTGTTGGTTGTTGGTTGTTGGTTGTTGTTGGTTGTTGGTTGTTGGTTGTTGTTGGTTGTTGGTTGTTGGTTGTTGGTTGTTGTTGGTTGTTGGTTGTTGTTGGTTGTTGGTTGTTGTTGTTTGTTGGTTGTTGTTGTTGGTTGTTGGTTGTTGGTTGTTGGTTGTTGGTTGTTGGTTGTTTGTTGGTTGTTGGTTGGTGGTGGTGGTTGTTGGTTGTTGTTGTTTGTTGTTGTTGGTTGTTGGTTGTTTGTTGTTGGTTGTTGGTGGTGGTGGTTGTTGGTTGTTGGTTGTTGTTGGTTGTTGGTTGTTGTTGTTGGTTGTTGTTGGTTGTTGGTTGTTGGTTGTTGGTGGTTGGTGGTTGGTGGTTGTCGGTTGTTGTTGGTTGTTGGTTGTTGGTTGTTGGTTGTTGTTGTTGGTTGTTGTTGTTGGTTGTTGGTTGTTGGTTGTTGGTTGTTGTTGGTTGTTGGTTGTTGGTTGTTGGTTGTTGTTGGTTGTTGGTTGTTGTTGGTTGTAGGTTGTTGTTAGTTGTTGGTTGTTGGTTGTTGTCGTTTGTTGTTGATGGTTGTTTGTTGTTTGTTGTTGGTTGTTGGTTGTTGTTGGTTGTTGGTTGTTGGTTGTTGTTGGTTGTTGTTGGTTGTTGGTTGTTGTTGGTTGTTGGTTGTTGGTGGTTGTTGGTTGTTGGTTGTTGTTGGTTCTTGGTTGTTGGTTGTTGTTGTTGGTTGTTGTTGTTGGTTGTTGGTTGTTGTTGGTTGTTGGTTGTTGGTTGTTGTTAATGATAAATGATAATGAATTACATTTATCATAGGCGCTATTTTTACATATGGATATGTTCAAATGCACTTCTCTACAACCAATAGAAATAATATACCAATTTATGAGTATTACACAATAATTATTAATGTTAACATAATTGGCAAGCGACTAACTACAAAGGTTAAGTGATGGAACGTGAACATGCATTAATGTAATTTAAAAAGCGTTCTAAAAATAAATAAAGTGTCTTTAATAGTTTTTTAAATGTAGCTGCTGAGGATGCATTCCTGATGGTTTTGGGTTCGGAAAGAGCGTTCCATAAAAGTTGGGGCAGCGAGGAGAAAACGATCGGATCACCCAGGGTCCCCCCCCCTTTAAGAGTTTTAAGTCTGGGGCGTTCTAGTAGACACGGATCAGTCAGTAGGAATCTATAGGTTGTATAATAGTGGGTTTTTTAATTGAGAGAAGTTCTTTAATGTACATATGGAGGCTTGATTATTTAAAGCCTTGTATGTAATAAGCAAGTATTTTAATTAAACATCAATTAACCGAGATTTAAAGCTCGGGAGCCAGTCGAAAGATTTTCATCATAAAACAGGACGTGGATGTGATCGAATCAGAGGGGAGTGTTACAGATGAGCCGAGCTGCCGCATTTTGTAAACAGCTTGTAATTTCCTTCAATATGGGCTATGAAGGAAGACCATAACAATAGACTCGTTACAATAGGAATCCCCCAGAGCGGCTTAGATCAAAAGCCTGCACAAGGATCAGAGTTGTATGTTGGTCAACGTAAATTCCTAAGTACGTCTAATGTTAACAAAGGTAGGAAGAAGGGCAGCTTTACAGGCATTTAGTAACATGGGTAGTCCATTTTTATCATCTGCGGAGTCACAAACCAGCAACCCAGGATTTTTGGCCTTGGTCTTCAACACTTAGGTGACAAACGTTGTTACCAACAAACGAATATCATTGAAGTCGATCTTAGCGAGTTTGCTGCCAAGTACCAAATTAAAATTATTTCGGTTTTTCCCTCGTTGAGTTATCAGTCTGGATTAACGAGGGCATCCATCGTTTTGATGTCCATCAATGCAGCATCCTCAACAGTTCGAAACTGCAGTTTCTTGGTCAATACGAGAAATACTGCACGAAACGAAATGTTAGAAGTTGGGTGTCATCGGCATAAGCATGTGCATCTGGTAGGTGGGACGTTCTATTTAACTACCACATCAAGTACGTTCGCCAACATAAAGAACGAATAGAAGGCGGACCTAAACATGATCCCTGAGGAACACCACAATCAACAGTTAAATTTATCTCAGAAGACACACATCAACTTGTAACTCTTTGTGTTTTTTTTTTCCGCATGGGCAGAGATAAGATGTAAACCATTCAAGAACGGTTCCGAGACTAGGCCGAAATTCAGTTGCAAGCGCTTTGAAGGTAGGAGAACATGATCAGACGGTGTCAAAACGCGGGCACTGAAGGTCGAGTTGGGATAGTACAGCAGAGTGACATGTTGCTTATTCCATATTTCATAAGTATAGTCGTTCTTCACACGCAGTATAATGCTGTCTCAGTACTGTGAAACCTCTCAGATAAATGCTGATTGATTTCACAGGTTACAAATGATGGAAATCTGATAGATGATTATGAGAATTGAGTTGCAAACTGTGTCTCTCAAACTAGTTTTGAAACGTATGAGAGGTTATGGAGGATAGGTCGTTGGTTTTTCAAATAGATGCTTCCACACCCTGTTTCTTGAGTCATGGTCAGTGACATCAAGCCATTCTTTCCAGATACAAGGGAAATATGCCAGACTCTAATGAAAGATTGATCATTTTAGTAAACTAACAGGCAGAAAGAACATCCAGGCATTCCAGTATGACCAATATAGTTAAGGGAATGGGATCCAGTGGAACTAGATTTCTTGTTTGGACGAGGTTATTAATCGTTTAGTATCGTCTTCACATCATTCAGAGAAAATTCTTGAAAAATCTTGGAGTCACATGTTCAGTGGGGGACCGACGGCATGTCAGGAGGAAACTGCGATGTTCCACGGATCGTTGCTGTGTCGAGGTTCAGAGGCGAATCTTGACAATCTTTTGAGCAAAGAATTGTCCTAAATCAAGTAGATGAGAACAGTACTGTCTGTTATAGTTGAAGGATAAAACAAGATCGGAATCATGTCGTAAAAAAGGCCCTTTAGTTGCACGAAATAGTTTCCTCTGTATCTTGACTATTCTCAGAGATCAAACCTGTAACTATAGAAACCCTGCCGCGGCTTGGTTCATAAGAAACGTTGTTTGATTTTTTGGGCAGTTTTAATAAGCAAGGAACTCAGTCAGAAGTATTTGTGCGACTCTCCATTTCTTTTGAATTTCTGCTTTCCTTTTCATCCACGCTTTCGCATCAATCTAATCTCATCGTTGTTACCATGCGTACAACAGGCCTTATGCTAACGATGGTCTTGGAGATCAGACCAAATGGCGCTTGAATGAGTTTAGAGCAGCCGTCAAGCGTAATTATTATAGCATGGAAAACCAGGGATCTGTTAAGATTGGAATGGAGGGGTTTTTACAGCAGGATCAGAAGAAGATATTTCTCCTTCTAAAGCCCTCAATTATTGACAGATTTTAAGTTTACGAAAAGAAATATATTTCCGAATTAATGGAAACTTGCGTTAGATTCAAGGTTACAAAGAACAGCGTTATGGTCAGAAAACAAGTAAATCAACCTTCGGAATGCTGGTGATGATATTATCAGTCTGCTTGGTAATTATTAAATTCAAGGGTTATGGCCGGAGCAGCAGTGAAGTAGGCGCCCTCTGACATGTTTGTTTATTATTCCGGTACTTTTTTCAAAGGAGATCAAGGAAATTTAATTTCATCATAAGATTGTCCGTTACAATCGACGTGGATGGTTTGGAAAATCAACCTGTTATTAGTAGGGATGTCGTTGGACAAAGTGATTGATTTCCAAGAGAATCGGAAAACCTCAGAGCAAGAATACACTTGTAGTCACTGGATGCAGCATGCCGAAATATGGATGGTCGATACACAATTATTATATGTAGGCGGCGAAATCCATTACCACGAACGCCTCCATTCAGAAATTAATTCAAAGGAGCGAAGTTCCGCTACGCCACCTAGTTTTTTTTGACAGTAAATGTTCTCCTCCTTAAATAAATAAAACTGTCCCCACCACCAACACGATTAGGATGCGGGGATGGTTCGGAGGAGATTATAACCATTTGGGCGTGCACAATACTGCTGGTAGCCGACTCGTTGTTCTGTAAATAAAACACAAGTTTCAGTTGAGTGTCGACAAATATCTGCTTTGCATATCAACAACATAGTCCAAATGAATTGAGCGGGCTTTGTTGTTGAGTGTACCGTGCCGTTGAAGTACACATAGTGTGACACAGTTCTATTGGTATCATTGTTGTTAAATGATCATGCAGCGGAAGTGTCAGGGAGTAGTGTTATGCTTCTAATTATGTTATTGTATCATTATACTAAACTATTCTGTGCATAATGCAGATTTACATGGTGGTTCGAGAATTTTGCGTTGACGAGGGTCTTCTCAAATATTGTTCTTTTTATACTCAAACTGGTGTATTTTCCAGGTTGTCTCCAACTCTTCACCCATGATAGTTACGACGAAACCAGAATTCTACGATGCCAGTCAGGAATTGGGAACAAGCCATGTGTGTGCAATACTCCGAAGTATACGACACAAACTCGTCGACATGTCTAAAGAGGAAGGATTAAACAGCCACCAACGAACACGCTGTGGGCTGAATATAGAGATGGCGTATTTCTTCCGATCGGAACCCAATGTTACGATACTGTGTCATTCCTATTTTCTGGACTAGGGTTAAGCGAACTGTCCATCGTAGTATAGTTATAATCGATAACAGATTTCCAAGTCAGGTACAGCTAGGCTGAGTATAGCCAATGGTTATTAATGCCATAATGAAACTGTCTACGTTCGAAGCTTCGATTTATTCGACATCTCGCTTCAATAAAGAATTTGAGCAGAGGCAATGAACACTTGCACGATGCGCAATTCAAAAACCTTGTAGCTTCGACATCTGTGAAAGGTTCTGTGGTAGATCTAGGGGTATCTTGAAAAACATACCACGATTCCACAAGAAACAACATTAAGAAGTATACAGTAATATAGGATTTACAACGGAGCTGAACATAGCGTGACCGCCATCTCCTTCAACTTCACAGTGTTGATGAGCACTCTGTGAAGTTTGTTAGTTGTTGG
>JAWNZC010000091.1:0-330000 GCA_035771165.1 Paragorgia papillata
CAGCGAGCTGTAATTAACAGTATGGGCGTCTCGCTTTAAAAGCGAATAACTCTTGAACCAGATCTGGGCCACTTCTAATTTTTCTTGGGCCAGCAAAAAGATAGAATGAGCTTCATTTTGATATATAGGAAAGCCGGTTAAAAATAACACAAGCCATCGAAATTTTTCCCCCAAGGACTAAGTCGGCAAGTACAGTTAATAAAGATTTCTATTTCCAGCGAGCTGTAATTAACATTTTTGGCGCCTCGGTTTAAAAGCGAATAACTCTTAAACCAGATCTGGGCCACTTCTAATTTTTCTTGGGCCAGCAAGAAGATAGAATGAGCTTCAATTTGATATATAGGAAAGCCAGTTAAAGTTAAAAGAAGCCATCGAAATTTTTCCCCCAACACCATCCCGACGAATTTAATAATAAAGTGTTCTATTTTTAGCGTGCTGTGTAATTAACAGTATGGGCGTCTCGCTCTAAAAGCGAATAACTCTTGAACCAGATCTGGGCCACTTCTAATTTTTCTTGGGCCAGCAAGAAGATAGAATGAGCTTCATTTTGATATATAGGAAAGCCGGTTAAAAATAACAGAAGCCAGCGAAATTTTCCCCCCAAGGACTAAGTCGGCAAGTACAGTTAATAAAAATTTCTATTTCCAGCGAACTGTAATTAATATTTTTGGCGCCTCGGTTTAAAAGCGAATAACTCTTAAACCAGATCTGGGCCACTTCTAATTTTTCTTGGGCCAGCAAGAAGATAGAATGAGCTTCAATTTGATATATAGGAAAGCCAGTTAAAGTTAAAAGAATATATCGAAATTTTTCCCCCAATGACTAAGTCGGCAACTACAGTTAATAAAGATTTCTATTTCCAGTGAGCTGTAATTAACATTTTTGGCGCCTCGGTTTAAAAGCGAATAACTCTTAAACCAGATCTGGGCCACTTCTAATTTTTCTTGGGCCAGCAAGAAGATAGAATGAGCTTCATTTTGATATATAGGAAAGCCAGTTAAAAATAACAGAAGCCATCGAAATTTTTCCCCCAAGGACTAAGTCGGCAAGTACAGTTAATAAAGATTTCTATTTCCAGCGAGCTGTAATTAACATTTTTGGCGCCTCGGTTTAAAAGCGAATAACTCTTAAACCAGATCTGGGCCACTTCTAATTTTTCTTGGGCCAGCAAGAAGATAGAATGAGCTTCAATTTGATATATAGGAAAGCCAGTTAAAGTTAAAAGAATCCATCGAAATTTTCCCCCCAAGACCATCCCGACGAATTTAATAATAAAGTGTTCTGTTTTTAGCGTGCTGTGTAATTAACAGTATGGGCGTCTCGCTTTAAAAGCGAATAACTCTTGAACCAGATCTGGGCCACTTCTAATTTTTCTTGGGCCAGCAAGAAGATAGAATGAGCTTCATTTTGATATATAGGAAAGCCGGTTAAAAATAACAGAAGCCATCGAATTATTTCCCCCAAGGACTAAGTCGGCAACTACAGTTAATAAAGATTTCTATTTCCAGTGAGCTGTAATTAACATTTTTGGCGCCACGGTTTAAAAGCGAATAACTCTTAAACCAGATCTGGGCCACTTCTAATTTTTCTTGGGCCAGCAAGAAGATAGAATGAGCTTCATTTTGATATATAGGAAAGCCGGTTAAAAATAACAGAAGCCAATGAAATTTTTCCCCCAAGGACTAAGTCGGCAAGTACAGTTAATAAAGATTTCTATTTCCAGCGAGCTGTAATTAACAGTATGGGCGTCTCGCTTTAAAAGCGAATAACTCTTGAACCAGATCTGGGCCACTTCTAATTTTTCTTGGGCCAGCAAAAAGATAGAATGAGCTTCATTTTGATATATAGGAAAGCCGGTTAAAAATAACACAAGCCATCGAAATTTTTCCCCCAAGGACTAAGTCGGCAAGTACAGTTAATAAAGATTTCTATTTCCAGCGAGCTGTAATTAACATTTTTGGCGCCTCGGTTTAAAAGCGAATAACTCTTAAACCAGATCTGGGCCACTTCTAATTTTTCTTGGGCCAGCAAGAAGATAGAATGAGCTTCAATTTGATATATAGGAAAGCCAGTTAAAGTTAAAAGAAGCCATCGAAATTTTTCCCCCAACACCATCCCGACGAATTTAATAATAAAGTGTTCTATTTTTAGCGTGCTGTGTAATTAACAGTATGGGCGTCTCGCTCTAAAAGCGAATAACTCTTGAACCAGATCTGGGCCACTTCTAATTTTTCTTGGGCCAGCAAGAAGATAGAATGAGCTTCATTTTGATATATAGGAAAGCCGGTTAAAAATAACAGAAGCCAGCGAAATTTTCCCCCCAAGGACTAAGTCGGCAAGTACAGTTAATAAAAATTTCTATTTCCAGCGAACTGTAATTAATATTTTTGGCGCCTCGGTTTAAAAGCGAATAACTCTTAAACCAGATCTGGGCCACTTCTAATTTTTCTTGGGCCAGCAAGAAGATAGAATGAGCTTCAATTTGATATATAGGAAAGCCAGTTAAAGTTAAAAGAATATATCGAAATTTTTCCCCCAATGACTAAGTCGGCAACTACAGTTAATAAAGATTTCTATTTCCAGTGAGCTGTAATTAACATTTTTGGCGCCTCGGTTTAAAAGCGAATAACTCTTAAACCAGATCTGGGCCACTTCTAATTTTTCTTGGGCCAGCAAGAAGATAGAATGAGCTTCATTTTGATATATAGGAAAGCCAGTTAAAAATAACAGAAGCCATCGAAATTTTTCCCCCAAGGACTAAGTCGGCAAGTACAGTTAATAAAGATTTCTATTTCCAGCGAGCTGTAATTAACATTTTTGGCGCCTCGGTTTAAAAGCGAATAACTCTTAAACCAGATCTGGGCCACTTCTAATTTTTCTTGGGCCAGCAAGAAGATAGAATGAGCTTCAATTTGATATATAGGAAAGCCAGTTAAAGTTAAAAGAATCCATCGAAATTTTTCCCCCCAAGACCATCCCGACGAATTTAATAATAAAGTGTTCTGTTTTTAGCGTGCTGTGTAATTAACAGTATGGGCGTCTCGCTTTAAAAGCGAATAACTCTTGAACCAGATCTGGGCCACTTCTAATTTTTCTTGGGCCAGCAAGAAGATAGAATGAGCTTCATTTTGATATATAGGAAAGCCGGTTAAAAATAACAGAAGCCGTCGAAATTTTTCCCCCAAGGACTAAGTCCGCAAGTACAGTTAATAAAGATTTCTATTTCCAGCGAGCTGTAATTAACATTTTTGGCGCCTCGGTTTAAAAGCGAATAACTCTTAAACCAGATCTGGGCCACTTCTAATTTTTCTTGGGCCACCAAGAAGATAGAATGAGCTTCAATTTGATATATAGGAAAGCCAGTTAAAGTTAAAAGAATTCATCGAAATTTTTCCCCCAAGGACTAAGTCGGCAACTACAGTTAATAAAGATTTCTATTTCCAGTGAGCTGTAATTAACATTTTTGGCGCCTCCTTTTAAAAGCGAATAACTCTTAAACCAGATCTGGGCCACTTCTAATTTTTCTTGGGCCAGCAAGAAGATAGAATGAGCTTCATTTTGATATATAGGAAAGCCAGTTAAAAATAACAGAAGCCATCGAAATTTTCCCCCCAAGGACTAAGTCGGCAAGTACAGTTAATAAAGATTTCTATTTCCAGCGAGCTGTAATTAACATTTTTGGCGCCTCGGTTTAAAAGCGAATAACTCTTAAACCGGATCTGGGCCACTTCTAATTTTTCTTGGGCCAGCAAGAAGATAGAATGAGCTTCAATTTGATATATAGGAAAGCCAGTTAAAGTTAAAAGAATCCATCGAAATTTCCCCCCCAAGACCATCCCGACGAATTTAATAATAAAGTGTTCTGTTTTTAGCGTGCTGTGTAATTAACAGTATGGGCGTCTCGCTTTAAAAGCGAATAACTCTTGAACCAGATCTGGGCCACTTCTAATTTTTCTTGGGCCAGCAAGAAGATAGAATGAGCTTCATTTTGATATATAGGAAAGCCGGTTAAAAATAACAGAAGCCATCGAATTATTTCCCCCAAGGACTAAGTCGGCAACTACAGTTAATAAAGATTTCTATTTCCAGTGAGCTGTAATTAACATTTTTGGCGCCACGGTTTAAAAGCGAATAACTCTTAAACCAGATCTGGGCCACTTCTAATTTTTCTTGGGCCAGCAAGAAGATAGAATGAGCTTCATTTTGATATATAGGAAAGCCGGTTAAAAATAACAGAAGCCAATGAAATTTTTCCCCCAAGGACTAAGTCGGCAAGTACAGTTAATAAAGATTTCTATTTCCAGCGAGCTGTAATTAACAGTATGGGCGTCTCGCTTTAAAAGCGAATAACTCTTGAACCAGATCTGGGCCACTTCTAATTTTTCTTGGGCCAGCAAAAAGATAGAATGAGCTTCATTTTGATATATAGGAAAGCCGGTTAAAAATAACACAAGCCATCGAAATTTTTCCCCCAAGGACTAAGTCGGCAAGTACAGTTAATAAAGATTTCTATTTCCAGCGAGCTGTAATTAACATTTTTGGCGCCTCGGTTTAAAAGCGAATAACTCTTAAACCAGATCTGGGCCACTTCTAATTTTTCTTGGGCCAGCAAGAAGATAGAATGAGCTTCAATTTGATATATAGGAAAGCCAGTTAAAGTTAAAAGAAGCCATCGAAATTTTTCCCCCAACACCATCCCGACGAATTTAATAATAAAGTGTTCTATTTTTAGCGTGCTGTGTAATTAACAGTATGGGCGTCTCGCTCTAAAAGCGAATAACTCTTGAACCAGATCTGGGCCACTTCTAATTTTTCTTGGGCCAGCAAGAAGATAGAATGAGCTTCATTTTGATATATAGGAAAGCCGGTTAAAAATAACAGAAGCCAGCGAAATTTTCCCCCCAAGGACTAAGTCGGCAAGTACAGTTAATAAAAATTTCTATTTCCAGCGAACTGTAATTAATATTTTTGGCGCCTCGGTTTAAAAGCGAATAACTCTTAAACCAGATCTGGGCCACTTCTAATTTTTCTTGGGCCAGCAAGAAGATAGAATGAGCTTCAATTTGATATATAGGAAAGCCAGTTAAAGTTAAAAGAATATATCGAAATTTTTCCCCCAATGACTAAGTCGGCAACTACAGTTAATAAAGATTTCTATTTCCAGTGAGCTGTAATTAACATTTTTGGCGCCTCGGTTTAAAAGCGAATAACTCTTAAACCAGATCTGGGCCACTTCTAATTTTTCTTGGGCCAGCAAGAAGATAGAATGAGCTTCATTTTGATATATAGGAAAGCCAGTTAAAAATAACAGAAGCCATCGAAATTTTTCCCCCAAGGACTAAGTCGGCAAGTACAGTTAATAAAGATTTCTATTTCCAGCGAGCTGTAATTAACATTTTTGGCGCCTCGGTTTAAAAGCGAATAACTCTTAAACCAGATCTGGGCCACTTCTAATTTTTCTTGGGCCAGCAAGAAGATAGAATGAGCTTCAATTTGATATATAGGAAAGCCAGTTAAAGTTAAAAGAATCCATCGAAATTTTCCCCCCAAGACCATCCCGACGAATTTAATAATAAAGTGTTCTGTTTTTAGCGTGCTGTGTAATTAACAGTATGGGCGTCTCGCTTTAAAAGCGAATAACTCTTGAACCAGATCTGGGCCACTTCTAATTTTTCTTGGGCCAGCAAGAAGATAGAATGAGCTTCATTTTGATATATAGGAAAGCCGGTTAAAAATAACAGAAGCCGTCGAAATTTTTCCCCCAAGGACTAAGTCCGCAAGTACAGTTAATAAAGATTTCTATTTCCAGCGAGCTGTAATTAACATTTTTGGCGCCTCGGTTTAAAAGCGAATAACTCTTAAACCAGATCTGGGCCACTTCTAATTTTTCTTGGGCCACCAAGAAGATAGAATGAGCTTCAATTTGATATATAGGAAAGCCAGTTAAAGTTAAAAGAATTCATCGAAATTTTTCCCCCAAGGACTAAGTCGGCAACTACAGTTAATAAAGATTTCTATTTCCAGTGAGCTGTAATTAACATTTTTGGCGCCTCCTTTTAAAAGCGAATAACTCTTAAACCAGATCTGGGCCACTTCTAATTTTTCTTGGGCCAGCAAGAAGATAGAATGAGCTTCATTTTGATATATAGGAAAGCCAGTTAAAAATAACAGAAGCCATCGAAATTTTTCCCCCCAAGGACTAAGTCGGCAAGTACAGTTAATAAAGATTTCTATTTCCAGCGAGCTGTAATTAACATTTTTGGCGCCTCGGTTTAAAAGCGAATAACTCTTAAACCGGATCTGGGCCACTTCTAATTTTTCTTGGGCCAGCAAGAAGATAGAATGAGCTTCAATTTGATATATAGGAAAGCCAGTTAAAGTTAAAAGAATCCATCGAAATTTCCCCCCCAAGACCATCCCGACGAATTTAATAATAAAGTGTTCTGTTTTTAGCGTGCTGTGTAATTAACAGTATGGGCGTCTCGCTTTAAAAGCGAATAACTCTTGAACCAGATCTGGGCCACTTCTAATTTTTCTTGGGCCAGCAAGAAGATAGAATGAGCTTCATTTTGATATATAGGAAAGCCGGTTAAAAATAACAGAAGCCATCGAATTATTTCCCCCAAGGACTAAGTCGGCAACTACAGTTAATAAAGATTTCTATTTCCAGTGAGCTGTAATTAACATTTTTGGCGCCACGGTTTAAAAGCGAATAACTCTTAAACCAGATCTGGGCCACTTCTAATTTTTCTTGGGCCAGCAAGAAGATAGAATGAGCTTCAATTTGATATATAGGAAAGCCAGTTAAAGTTAAAAGAAGCCATCGAAATTTTTCCCCCAACACCATCCCGACGAATTTAATAATAAAGTGTTCTATTTTTAGCGTGCTGTGTAATTAACAGTATGGGCGTCTCGCTCTAAAAGCGAATAACTCTTGAACCAGATCTGGGCCACTTCTAATTTTTCTTGGGCCAGCAAGAAGATAGAATGAGCTTCATTTTGATATATAGGAAAGCCGGTTAAAAATAACAGAAGCCAGCGAAATTTTCCCCCCAAGGACTAAGTCGGCAAGTACAGTTAATAAAAATTTCTATTTCCAGCGAACTGTAATTAATATTTTTGGCGCCTCGGTTTAAAAGCGAATAACTCTTAAACCAGATCTGGGCCACTTCTAATTTTTCTTGGGCCAGCAAGAAGATAGAATGAGCTTCAATTTGATATATAGGAAAGCCAGTTAAAGTTAAAAGAATATATCGAAATTTTTCCCCCAATGACTAAGTCGGCAACTACAGTTAATAAAGATTTCTATTTCCAGTGAGCTGTAATTAACATTTTTGGCGCCTCGGTTTAAAAGCGAATAACTCTTAAACCAGATCTGGGCCACTTCTAATTTTTCTTGGGCCAGCAAGAAGATAGAATGAGCTTCATTTTGATATATAGGAAAGCCAGTTAAAAATAACAGAAGCCATCGAAATTTTTCCCCCAAGGACTAAGTCGGCAAGTACAGTTAATAAAGATTTCTATTTCCAGCGAGCTGTAATTAACATTTTTGGCGCCTCGGTTTAAAAGCGAATAACTCTTAAACCAGATCTGGGCCACTTCTAATTTTTCTTGGGCCAGCAAGAAGATAGAATGAGCTTCAATTTGATATATAGGAAAGCCAGTTAAAGTTAAAAGAATCCATCGAAATTTTCCCCCCAAGACCATCCCGACGAATTTAATAATAAAGTGTTCTGTTTTTAGCGTGCTGTGTAATTAACAGTATGGGCGTCTCGCTTTAAAAGCGAATAACTCTTGAACCAGATCTGGGCCACTTCTAATTTTTCTTGGGCCAGCAAGAAGATAGAATGAGCTTCATTTTGATATATAGGAAAGCCGGTTAAAAATAACAGAAGCCGTCGAAATTTTTCCCCCAAGGACTAAGTCCGCAAGTACAGTTAATAAAGATTTCTATTTCCAGCGAGCTGTAATTAACATTTTTGGCGCCTCGGTTTAAAAGCGAATAACTCTTAAACCAGATCTGGGCCACTTCTAATTTTTCTTGGGCCACCAAGAAGATAGAATGAGCTTCAATTTGATATATAGGAAAGCCAGTTAAAGTTAAAAGAATTCATCGAAATTTTTCCCCCAAGGACTAAGTCGGCAACTACAGTTAATAAAGATTTCTATTTCCAGTGAGCTGTAATTAACATTTTTGGCGCCTCCTTTTAAAAGCGAATAACTCTTAAACCAGATCTGGGCCACTTCTAATTTTTCTTGGGCCAGCAAGAAGATAGAATGAGCTTCATTTTGATATATAGGAAAGCCAGTTAAAAATAACAGAAGCCATCGAAATTTTCCCCCCAAGGACTAAGTCGGCAAGTACAGTTAATAAAGATTTCTATTTCCAGCGAGCTGTAATTAACATTTTTGGCGCCTCGGTTTAAAAGCGAATAACTCTTAAACCGGATCTGGGCCACTTCTAATTTTTCTTGGGCCAGCAAGAAGATAGAATGAGCTTCAATTTGATATATAGGAAAGCCAGTTAAAGTTAAAAGAATCCATCGAAATTTCCCCCCCAAGACCATCCCGACGAATTTAATAATAAAGTGTTCTGTTTTTAGCGTGCTGTGTAATTAACAGTATGGGCGTCTCGCTTTAAAAGCGAATAACTCTTGAACCAGATCTGGGCCACTTCTAATTTTTCTTGGGCCACCAAGAAGATAGAATGAGCTTCATTTTGATATATAGGAAAGCCGGTTAAAAATAACAGAAGCCGTCGAAATTTTTCCCCCAAGGACTAAGTCCGCAAGTACAGTTAATAAAGATTTCTATTTCCAGCGAGCTGTAATTAACATTTTTGGCGCCTCGGTTTAAAAGCGAATAACTCTTAAACCAGATCTGGGCCAGTTCTAATTTTTCTTGGGCCAGCAAGAAGATAGAATGAGCTTCAATTTGATATATAGGAAAGCCAGTTAAAGTTAAAAGAATCCATCGAAATTTTCCCCCCAAGACCATCCCGACGAATTTAATAATAAAGTGTTCTGTTTTTAGCGTGCTGTGTAATTAACAGTATGGGCGTCTCGCTTTAAAAGCGAATAACTCTTGAACCAGATCTGGGCCACTTCTAATTTTTCTTGGGCCACCAAGAAGATAGAATGAGCTTCATTTTGATATATAGGAAAGCCGGTTAAAAATAACAGAAGCCGTCGAAATTTTTCCCCCAAGGACTAAGTCCGCAAGTACAGTTAATAAAGATTTCTATTTCCAGCGAGCTGTAATTAACATTTTTGGCGCCTCGGTTTAAGAGCGAATAACTCTTAAACCAGATCTGGGCCACTTCTAATTTTTCTTGGGCCAGCAAGAAGATAGAATGAGCTTCATTTTGATATATAGGAAAGCCGGTCAAAAATAACAGACGCCATCGAATTATTTCCCCCAAGGACTAAGTCGGCAACTACAGTTAATAAAGATTTCTATTTCCAGTGAGCTGTAATTAACATTTTTGGCGCCTTGGTTTAAAAGTGAATAACTCTTAAACCAGATCTGGGCCACTTCTAATTTTTCTTGGGCCAGCAAGAAGATAGAATGAGCTTCAATTTGATATATAGGAAAGCCAGTTAAAGTTAAAAGAATCCATCGAAATTTTTCCCCCCAAGACCATCCCGACGAATTTAATAATAAAGTGTTCTATTTTTAGCGTGCTGTGTAATTAACAGTATGGGCGTCTCGCTTTAAAAGCGAATAACTCTTGATCCAGATCTGGGCCACTTCTAATTTTTCTTGGGCCAGCAAGAAGATAGAATGAGCTTCATTTTGATATATAGGAAAGCCGGTTAAAAATAACAGAAGCCATCGAATTATTTCCCCCAAGGACTAAGTCGGCAACTACAGTTAATAAAGATTTCTATTTCCAGTGAGCTGTAATTAACATTTTTGGCGCCTCGGTTTAAAAGCGAATAACTCTTAAACCAGATCTGGGCCACTTCTAATTTTTCTTGGGCCAGCAAGAAGATAGAATGAGCTTCATTTTGATATATAGGAAAGCCGGTTAAAAATAACAGACGCCATCGAATTATTTCCCCCAAGGACTAAGTCGGCAACTACAGTTAATGAAGATTTCTATTTCCAGTGAGCTGTAATTAACATTTTTGGCGCCTCGGTTTAAAAGCGAATAACTCTTAAACCAGATCTGGGCCACTTCTAATTTTTCTTGGGCCAGCAAGAAGATAGAATGAGCTTCAATTTGATATATAGGAAAGCCAGTTAAAGTTAAAAGAATCCATCGAGATTTTCCCCCCAAGACCATCCCGACGAATTTAATAATAAAGTGTTCTATTTTTAGCGTGCTGTGTAATTAACAGCATGGGCGTCTCGCTTTAAAAGCGAATAACTCTTGAACCAGATCTGGGCCACTTCTAATTTTTCTTGGGCCACCAAGAAGATAGAATGAGCTTCATTTTGATATATAGGAAAGCCGGTTAAAAATAACAGAAGCCGTCGAAATTTTTCCCCCAAGGACTAAGTCCGCAAGTACAGTTAATAAAGATTTCTATTTCCAGCGAGCTGTAATTAACATTTTTGGCGCCTCGGTTTAAAAGCGAATAACTCTTAAACCAGATCTGGGCCAGTTCTAATTTTTCTTGGGCCAGCAAGAAGATAGAATGAGCTTCAATTTGATATATAGGAAAGCCAGTTAAAGTTAAAAGAATCCATCGAAATTTTCCCCCCAAGACCATCCCGACGAATTTAATAATAAAGTGTTCTGTTTTTAGCGTGCTGTGTAATTAACAGTATGGGCGTCTCGCTTTAAAAGCGAATAACTCTTGAACCAGATCTGGGCCACTTCTAATTTTTCTTGGGCCACCAAGAAGATAGAATGAGCTTCATTTTGATATATAGGAAAGCCGGTTAAAAATAACAGAAGCCGTCGAAATTTTTCCCCCAAGGACTAAGTCCGCAAGTACAGTTAATAAAGATTTCTATTTCCAGCGAGCTGTAATTAACATTTTTGGCGCCTCGGTTTAAGAGCGAATAACTCTTAAACCAGATCTGGGCCACTTCTAATTTTTCTTGGGCCAGCAAGAAGATAGAATGAGCTTCATTTTGATATATAGGAAAGCCGGTCAAAAATAACAGACGCCATCGAATTATTTCCCCCAAGGACTAAGTCGGCAACTACAGTTAATAAAGATTTCTATTTCCAGTGAGCTGTAATTAACATTTTTGGCGCCTTGGTTTAAAAGTGAATAACTCTTAAACCAGATCTGGGCCACTTCTAATTTTTCTTGGGCCAGCAAGAAGATAGAATGAGCTTCAATTTGATATATAGGAAAGCCAGTTAAAGTTAAAAGAATCCATCGAAATTTTCCCCCCAAGACCATCCCGACGAATTTAATAATAAAGTGTTCTATTTTTAGCGTGCTGTGTAATTAACAGTATGGGCGTCTCGCTTTAAAAGCGAATAACTCTTGATCCAGATCTGGGCCACTTCTAATTTTTCTTGGGCCAGCAAGAAGATAGAATGAGCTTCATTTTGATATATAGGAAAGCCGGTTAAAAATAACAGAAGCCATCGAATTATTTCCCCCAAGGACTAAGTCGGCAACTACAGTTAATAAAGATTTCTATTTCCAGTGAGCTGTAATTAACATTTTTGGCGCCTCGGTTTAAAAGCGAATAACTCTTAAACCAGATCTGGGCCACTTCTAATTTTTCTTGGGCCAGCAAGAAGATAGAATGAGCTTCATTTTGATATATAGGAAAGCCGGTTAAAAATAACAGACGCCATCGAATTATTTCCCCCAAGGACTAAGTCGGCAACTACAGTTAATGAAGATTTCTATTTCCAGTGAGCTGTAATTAACATTTTTGGCGCCTCGGTTTAAAAGCGAATAACTCTTAAACCAGATCTGGGCCACTTCTAATTTTTCTTGGGCCAGCAAGAAGATAGAATGAGCTTCAATTTGATATATAGGAAAGCCAGTTAAAGTTAAAAGAATCCATCGAGATTTTTCCCCCCAAGACCATCCCGACGAATTTAATAATAAAGTGTTCTATTTTTAGCGTGCTGTGTAATTAACAGCATGGGCGTCTCGCTTTAAAAGCGAATAACTCTTGAACCAGATCTGGGCCACTTCTAATTTTTCTTGGGCCAGCAAGAAGATAGAATGAGCTTCATTTTGATATATAGGAAAGCCGGTTAAAAATAACAGAAGCCATCGAATTATTTCCCCCAAGGACTAAGTCGGCAACTACAGTTAATAAAGATTTCTATTTCCAGTGAGCTGTAATTAACATTTTTGGCGCCTCGGTTTAAAAGCGAATAACTCTTAAACCAGATCTGGGCCACTTCTAATTTTTCTTGGGCCAGCAAGAAGATAGAATGAGCTTCATTTTGATATATAGGAAAGCCGGTTAAAAATAACAGAAGCCATCGAATTATTTCCCCCAAGGACTAAGTCGGCAACTACAGTTAATAAAGATTTCTATTTCCAGTGAGCTGTAATTAACATTTTTGGCGCCTCGGTTTAAAAGCGAATAACTCTTAAACCAGATCTGGGCCACTTCTAATTTTTCTTGGGCCAGCAAGAAGATAGAATGAGCTTCAATTTGATATATAGGAAAGCCAGTTAAAGTTAAAAGAAGCCATCGAAATTTTCCCCCCAAGACCATCCCGACGAATTTAATAATAAAGTGTTGTATTTTTAGCGTGCTGTCTAATTAACAGTATGGGCGTCTCGCTTTAAAAGCGAATAACTCTTGAACCAGATCTGGGCCACTTCTAATTTTTCTTGGGCCAACAAGAAGATAGAATGAGCTTCATTTTGATATATAGGAAAGCCGGTTAAAAATAACAGAAGCCATCGAATTATTTCCCCCAAGGACTAAGTCGGCAACTACAGTTAATAAAGATTTCTATTTCCAGTGAGCTGCAATTAACATTTTTGGCGCCTCGGTTTAAAAGCGAATAACTCTTAAACCAGATCTGGGCCACTTCTAATTTTTCTTGGGCCAGCAAGAAGATAGAATGAGCTTCAATTTGACATATAGGAAAGCCAGTTAAAGTTAAAAGAAGCCATCGAAATTTTCCCCCCAAGACCATCCCGACGAATTTAATAATAAAGTGTTCTATTTTTAGCGTGCTGTGTAATTAACAGTATGGGCGTCTCGCTTTAAAAGCGAATAACTCTTGATCCAGATCTGGGCCACTTCTAATTTTTCTTGGGCCAGCAAGAAGATAGAATGAGCTTCATTTTGATATATAGGAAAGCCGGTTAAAAATAACAGAAGCCATCGAATTATTTCCCCCAAGGACTAAGTCGGCAACTACAGTTAATAAAGATTTCTATTTCCAGTGAGCTGTAATTAACATTTTTGGCGCCTCGGTTTAAAAGCGAATAACTCTTAAACCAGATCTGGGCCACTTCTAATTTTTCTTGGGCCAGCAAGAAGATAGAATGAGCTTCATTTTGATATATAGGAAAGCCGGTTAAAAATAACAGACGCCATCGAATTATTTCCCCCAAGGACTAAGTCGGCAACTACAGTTAATGAAGATTTCTATTTCCAGTGAGCTGTAATTAACATTTTTGGCGCCTCGGTTTAAAAGCGAATAACTCTTAAACCAGATCTGGGCCACTTCTAATTTTTCTTGGGCCAGCAAGAAGATAGAATGAGCTTCAATTTGATATATAGGAAAGCCAGTTAAAGTTAAAAGAATCCATCGAGATTTTCCCCCCAAGACCATCCCGACGAATTTAATAATAAAGTGTTCTATTTTTAGCGTGCTGTGTAATTAACAGCATGGGCGTCTCGCTTTAAAAGCGAATAACTCTTGAACCAGATCTGGGCCACTTCTAATTTTTCTTGGGCCAGCAAGAAGATAGAATGAGCTTCATTTTGATATATAGGAAAGCCGGTTAAAAATAACAGAAGCCATCGAATTATTTCCCCCAAGGACTAAGTCGGCAACTACAGTTAATAAAGATTTCTATTTCCAGTGAGCTGTAATTAACATTTTTGGCGCCTCGGTTTAAAAGCGAATAACTCTTAAACCAGATCTGGGCCACTTCTAATTTTTCTTGGGCCAGCAAGAAGATAGAATGAGCTTCATTTTGATATATAGGAAAGCCGGTTAAAAATAACAGAAGCCATCGAATTATTTCCCCCAAGGACTAAGTCGGCAACTACAGTTAATAAAGATTTCTATTTCCAGTGAGCTGTAATTAACATTTTTGGCGCCTCGGTTTAAAAGCGAATAACTCTTAAACCAGATCTGGGCCACTTCTAATTTTTCTTGGGCCAGCAAGAAGATAGAATGAGCTTCAATTTGATATATAGGAAAGCCAGTTAAAGTTAAAAGAAGCCATCGAAATTTTCCCCCCCAAGACCATCCCGACGAATTTAATAATAAAGTGTTGTATTTTTAGCGTGCTGTCTAATTAACAGTATGGGCGTCTCGCTTTAAAAGCGAATAACTCTTGAACCAGATCTGGGCCACTTCTAATTTTTCTTGGGCCAACAAGAAGATAGAATGAGCTTCATTTTGATATATAGGAAAGCCGGTTAAAAATAACAGAAGCCATCGAATTATTTCCCCCAAGGACTAAGTCGGCAACTACAGTTAATAAAGATTTCTATTTCCAGTGAGCTGCAATTAACATTTTTGGCGCCTCGGTTTAAAAGCGAATAACTCTTAAACCAGATCTGGGCCACTTCTAATTTTTCTTGGGCCAGCAAGAAGATAGAATGAGCTTCAATTTGACATATAGGAAAGCCAGTTAAAGTTAAAAGAAGCCATCGAAATTTTCCCCCAAGAACCATCCCGACGAATTTAATAATAAAGTGTTCTATTTTTAGCGTGCTGTGTAATTAACAGTATGGGCGTCTCGCTTTAAAAGCGAGTAACTCTTGAACCAGATCTGGGCCACTTCTAATTTTTCTTGGGCCAGCAAGAAGATAGAATGAGCTTCATTTTGATATATAGGAAAGCCGGTTAAAAATAACAGAAGCCATCGAATTATTTCCCCCAAGGACTAAGTCGGCAACTACAGTTAATAAAGATTTCTATTTCCAGTGAGCTGTAATTAACATTTTTGGCGCCACGGTTTAAAAGCGAATAACTCTTAAACCAGATCTGGGCCACTTCTAATTTTTCTTGGGCCAGCAAGAAGATAGAATGAGCTTCATTTTGATATATAGGAAAGCCGGTTAAAAATAACAGAAGCCAATGAAATTTTTCCCCCAAGGACTAAGTCGGCAAGTACAGTTAATAAAGATTTCTATTTCCAGCGAGCTGTAATTAACAGTATGGGCGTCTCGCTTTAAAAGCGAATAACTCTTGAACCAGATCTGGGCCACTTCTAATTTTTCTTGGGCCAGCAAGAAGATAGAATGAGCTTCATTTTGATATATAGGAAAGCCGGTTAAAAATAACACAAGCCATCGAAATTTTTCCCCCAAGGACTAAGTCGGCAAGTACAGTTAATAAAGATTTCTATTTCCAGCGAGCTGTAATTAACATTTTTGGCGCCTCGGTTTAAAAGCGAATAACTCTTAAACCAGATCTGGGCCACTTCTAATTTTTCTTGGGCCAGCAAGAAGATAGAATGAGCTTCAATTTGATATATAGGAAAGCCAGTTAAAGTTAAAAGAAGCCATCGAAATTTTTTCCCCCAACACCATCCCGACGAATTTAATAATAAAGTGTTCTATTTTTAGCGTGCTGTGTAATTAACAGTATGGGCGTCTCGCTCTAAAAGCGAATAACTCTTGAACCAGATCTGGGCCACTTCTAATTTTTCTTGGGCCAGCAAGAAGATAGAATGAGCTTCATTTTGATATATAGGAAAGCCGGTTAAAAATAACAGAAGCCAGCGAAATTTTCCCCCCAAGGACTAAGTCGGCAAGTACAGTTAATAAAAATTTCTATTTCCAGCGAACTGTAATTAACATTTTTGGCACCTCGGTTTAAAAGCGAATAACTCTTAAACCAGATCTGGGCCACTTCTAATTTTTCTTGGGCCAGCAAGAAGATAGAATGAGCTTCAATTTGATATATAGGAAAGCCAGTTAAAGTTAAAAGAATCCATCGAAATTTTTCCCCCAATGACTAAGTCGGCAACTACAGTTAATAAAGATTTCTATTTCCAGTGAGCTGTAATTAACATTTTTGGCGCCTCGGTTTAAAAGCGAATAACTCTTAAACCAGATCTGGGCCACTTCTAATTTTTCTTGGGCCAGCAAGAAGATAGAATGAGCTTCATTTTGATATATAGGAAAGCCAGTTAAAAATAACAGAAGCCATCGAAATTTTTCCCCCAAGGACTAAGTCGGCAAGTACAGTTAATAAAGATTTCTATTTCCAGCGAGCTGTAATTAACATTTTTGGCGCCTCGGTTTAAAAGCGAATAACTCTTAAACCAGATCTGGGCCACTTCTAATTTTTCTTGGGCCAGCAAGAAGATAGAATGAGCTTCAATTTGATATATAGGAAAGCCAGTTAAAGTTAAAAGAATCCATCGAAATTTTCCCCCCAAGACCATCCCGACGAATTTAATAATAAAGTGTTCTGTTTTTAGCGTGCTGTGTAATTAACAGTATGGGCGTCTCGCTTTAAAAGCGAATAACTCTTGAACCAGATCTGGGCCACTTCTAATTTTTCTTGGGCCAGCAAGAAGATAGAATGAGCTTCATTTTGATATATAGGAAAGCCGGTTAAAAATAACAGAAGCCGTCGAAATTTTTCCCCCAAGGACTAAGTCCGCAAGTACAGTTAATAAAGATTTCTATTTCCAGCGAGCTGTAATTAACATTTTTGGCGCCTCGGTTTAAAAGCGAATAACTCTTAAACCAGATCTGGGCCACTTCTAATTTTTCTTGGGCCACCAAGAAGATAGAATGAGCTTCAATTTGATATATAGGAAAGCCAGTTAAAGTTAAAAGAATTCATCGAAATTTTTTCCCCCAAGGACTAAGTCGGCAACTACAGTTAATAAAGATTTCTATTTCCAGTGAGCTGTAATTAACATTTTTGGCGCCTCCTTTTAAAAGCGAATAACTCTTAAACCAGATCTGGGCCACTTCTAATTTTTCTTGGGCCAGCAAGAAGATAGAATGAGCTTCATTTTGATATATAGGAAAGCCAGTTAAAAATAACAGAAGCCATCGAAATTTTTCCCCCAAGGACTAAGTCGGCAAGTACAGTTAATAAAGATTTCTATTTCCAGCGAGCTGTAATTAACATTTTTGGCGCCTCGGTTTAAAGGCGAATAACTCTTAAACCAGATCTGGGCCACTTCTAATTTTTCTTGGGCCAGCAAGAAGATAGAATGAGCTTCAATTTGATATATAGGAAAGCCAGTTAAAGTTAAAAGAATCCATCGAAATTTTCCCCCCCAAGACCATCCCGACGAATTTAATAATAAAGTGTTCTGTTTTTAGCGTGCTGTGTAATTAACAGTATGGGCGTCTCGCTTTAAAAGCGAATAACTCTTGAACCAGATCTGGGCCACTTCTAATTTTTCTTGGGCCAGCAAGAAGATAGAATGAGCTTCATTTTGATATATAGGAAAGCCGGTTAAAAATAACAGAAGCCATCGAATTATTTTCCCCAAGGACTAAGTCGGCAACTACAGTTAGTAAAGATTTCTATTTCCAGTGAGCTGTAATTAACATTTTTGGCGCCTCGGTTTAAAAGCGAATAACTCTTAAACCAGATCTGGGCCACTTCTAATTTTTCTTGGGCCAGCAAGAAGATAGAATGAGCTTCATTTTGATATATAGGAAAGCCGGTTAAAAATAACAGAAGCCATCGAAATTTTTCCCCCAAGGACTAAGTCGGGAAGTACAGTTAATAAAGATTTCTATTTCCAGCGAACTGTAATTAACATTTTTGGCGCCTCGGTTTAAAAGCGAATAACTCTTAAACCAGATCTGGGCCACTTCTAATTTTTCTTGGGCCAGCAAGAAGATAGAATGAGCTTCAATTTGATATATAGGAAAGCCAGTTAAAGTTAAAAGAATCCATCGAAATTTTTCCCCCAAGGACTAAGTCGGCAACTACAGTTAATAAAGATTTCTATTTCCAGTGAGCTGTAATTAACATTTTTGGCGCCTCGGTTTAAAAGCGAATAACTCTTAAACCAGATCTGGGCCACTTCTAATTTTTCTTGGGCCAGCAAGAAGATAGAATGAGCTTCATTTTGATATATAGGAAAGCCAGTTAAAAATAACAGAAGCCATCGAAATTTTTCCCCCAAGGACTAAGTCGGCAAGTACAGTTAATAAAGATTTCTATTTCCAGCGAGCTGTAATTAACATTTTTGGCGCCTCGGTTTTAAAAGCGAATAACTCTTAAACCAGATCTGGGCCACTTCTAATTTTTCTTGGGCCAGCAAGAAGATAGAATGAGCTTCAATTTGATATATAGGAAAGCCAGTTAAAGTTAAAAGAATCCATCGAAATTTTCCCCCCAAGACCATCCCGACGAATTTAATAATAAAGTGTTCTGTTTTTAGCGTGCTGTGTAATTAACAGTATGGGCGTCTCGCTTTAAAAGCGAATAACTCTTGAACCAGATCTGGGCCACTTCTAATTTTTCTTGGGCCACCAAGAAGATAGAATGAGCTTCATTTTGATATATAGGAAAGCCGGTTAAAAATAACAGAAGCCGTCGAAATTTTTCCCCCAAGGACTAAGTCCGCAAGTACAGTTAATAAAGATTTCTATTTCCAGCGAGCTGTAATTAACATTTTTGGCGCCTCGGTTTAAAAGCGAATAACTCTTAAACCAGATCTGGGCCACTTCTAATTTTTCTTGGGCCAGCAAGAAGATAGAATGAGCTTCATTTTGATATATAAGAAAGCCGGTTAAAAATAACAGAAGCCATCGAATTATTTCCCCCAAGGACTAAGTCGGCAACTACAGTTAATAAAGATTTCTATTTCCAGTGAGCTGTAATTAACATTTTTGGCGCCTCGGTTTAAAAGCGAATAACTCTTAAACCAGATCTGGGCCACTTCTAATTTTTCTTGGGCCAGCAAGAAGATAGAATGAGCTTCAATTTGATATATAGGAAAGGCAGTTAAAGTTAAAAGAATCCATCGAAATTTCCCCCCCCCAGACCATCCCGACGAATTTAATAATAAAGTGTTCTATTTTTAGCGTGCTGTGTAATTAACAGTATGGGCGTCTCGCTTTAAAAGCGAATAACTCTTAAACCAGATCTGGGCCACTTCTAATTTTTCTTGGGCCAGCAAGAAGATAGAATGAGCTTCAATTTGATATATAGGAAAGCCAGTTAAAGTTAAAAGAATCCATCGAAATTTTCCCCCCAAGACCATCCCGACGAATTTAATAATAAAGTGTTCTGTTTTTAGCGTGCTGTGTAATTAACAGTATGGGCGTCTCGCTTTAAAAGCGAATAACTCTTGAACCAGATCTGGGCCACTTCTAATTTTTCTTGGGCCAGCAAGAAGATAGAATGAGCTTCATTTTGATATATAGGAAAGCCGGTTAAAAATAACAGAAGCCGTCGAAATTTTTCCCCCAAGGACTAAGTCCGCAAGTACAGTTAATAAAGATTTCTATTTCCAGCGAGCTGTAATTAACATTTTTGGCGCCTCGGTTTAAAAGCGAATAACTCTTAAACCAGATCTGGGCCACTTCTAATTTTTCTTGGGCCACCAAGAAGATAGAATGAGCTTCAATTTGATATATAGGAAAGCCAGTTAAAGTTAAAAGAATTCATCGAAATTTTTCCCCCAAGGACTAAGTCGGCAACTACAGTTAATAAAGATTTCTATTTCCAGTGAGCTGTAATTAACATTTTTGGCGCCTCCTTTTAAAAGCGAATAACTCTTAAACCAGATCTGGGCCACTTCTAATTTTTCTTGGGCCAGCAAGAAGATAGAATGAGCTTCATTTTGATATATAGGAAAGCCAGTTAAAAATAACAGAAGCCATCGAAATTTTTCCCCCAAGGACTAAGTCGGCAAGTACAGTTAATAAAGATTTCTATTTCCAGCGAGCTGTAATTAACATTTTTGGCGCCTCGGTTTAAAAGCGAATAACTCTTAAACCAGATCTGGGCCACTTCTAATTTTTCTTGGGCCAGCAAGAAGATAGAATGAGCTTCAATTTGATATATAGGAAAGCCAGTTAAAGTTAAAAGAATCCATCGAAATTTCCCCCCCAAGACCATCCCGACGAATTTAATAATAAAGTGTTCTGTTTTTAGCGTGCTGTGTAATTAACAGTATGGGCGTCTCGCTTTAAAAGCGAATAACTCTTGAACCAGATCTGGGCCACTTCTAATTTTTCTTGGGCCAGCAAGAAGATAGAATGAGCTTCATTTTGATATATAGGAAAGCCGGTTAAAAATAACAGAAGCCATCGCATTATTTTCCCCAAGGACTAAGTCGGCAACTACAGTTAGTAAAGATTTCTATTTCCAGTGAGCTGTAATTAACATTTTTGGCGCCTCGGTTTAAAAGCGAATAACTCTTAAACCAGATCTGGGCCACTTCTAATTTTTCTTGGGCCAGCAAGAAGATAGAATGAGCTTCATTTTGATATATAGGAAAGCCGGTTAAAAATAACAGAAGCCATCGAAATTTTTCCCCCAAGGACTAAGTCGGGAAGTACAGTTAATAAAGATTTCTATTTCCAGCGAACTGTAATTAACATTTTTGGCGCCTCGGTTTAAAAGCGAATAACTCTTAAACCAGATCTGGGCCACTTCTAATTTTTCTTGGGCCAGCAAGAAGATAGAATGAGCTTCAATTTGATATATAGGAAAGCCAGTTAAAAATAACAGAAGCCATCGAAATTTTTCCCCCAAGGACTAAGTCGGCAAGTACAGTTAATAAAGATTTCTATTTCCAGCGAGCTGTAATTAACATTTTTGGCGCCTCGGTTTAAAAGCGAATAACTCTTAAACCAGATCTGGGCCACTTCTAATTTTTCTTGGGCCAGCAAGAAGATAGAATGAGCTTCAATTTGATATATAGGAAAGCCAGTTAAAGTTAAAAGAATCCATCGAAATTTTCCCCCCAAGACCATCCCGACGAATTTAATAATAAAGTGTTCTGTTTTTAGCGTGCTGTGTAATTAACAGTATGGGCGTCTCGCTTTAAAAGCGAATAACTCTTGAACCAGATCTGGGCCACTTCTAATTTTTCTTGGGCCACCAAGAAGATAGAATGAGCTTCATTTTGATATATAGGAAAGCCGGTTAAAAATAACAGAAGCCGTCGAAATTTTTCCCCCAAGGACTAAGTCCGCAAGTACAGTTAATAAAGATTTCTATTTCCAGCGAGCTGTAATTAACATTTTTGGCGCCTCGGTTTAAAAGCGAATAACTCTTAAACCAGATCTGGGCCACTTCTAATTTTTCTTGGGCCAGCAAGAAGATAGAATGAGCTTCATTTTGATATATAAGAAAGCCGGTTAAAAATAACAGAAGCCATCGAATTATTTCCCCCAAGGACTAAGTCGGCAACTACAGTTAATAAAGATTTCTATTTCCAGTGAGCTGTAATTAACATTTTTGGCGCCTCGGTTTAAAAGCGAATAACTCTTAAACCAGATCTGGGCCACTTCTAATTTTTCTTGGGCCAGCAAGAAGATAGAATGAGCTTCAATTTGATATATAGGAAAGGCAGTTAAAGTTAAAAGAATCCATCGAAATTTCCCCCCCCCAGACCATCCCGACGAATTTAATAATAAAGTGTTCTATTTTTAGCGTGCTGTGTAATTAACAGTATGGGCGTCTCGCTTTAAAAGCGAATAACTCTTAAACCAGATCTGGGCCACTTCTAATTTTTCTTGGGCCAGCAAGAAGATAGAATGAGCTTCATTTTGATATATAGGAAAGCCGGTTAAAAATAACAGAAGCCATCGCATTATTTTTCCCAAGGACTAAGTCGGGAACTACAGTTAGTAAAGATTTCTATTTCCAGTGAGCTGTAATTAACATTTTTGGCGCCTCGGTTTAAAAGCGAATAACTCTTAAACCAGATCTGGGCCACTTCTAATTTTTCTTGGGCCAGCAAGAAGATAGAATGAGCTTGATTTTGATATATAGGAAAGCCGGTTAAAAATAACAGAAGCCATCGAAATTTTTCCCCCAAGGACTAAGTCGGGAAGTACAGTTAATAAAGATTTCTATTTCCAGCGAACTGTAATTAACATTTTTGGCGCCTCGGTTTAAAAGCGAATAACTCTTAAACCAGATCTGGGCCACTTCTAATTTTTCTTGGGCCAGCAAGAAGATAGAATGAGCTTCAATTTGATATATAGGAAAGCCAGTTAAAGTTAAAAGAATCCATCGAAATTTTTCCCCCAAGGACTAAGTCGGCAACTACAGTTAATAAAGATTTCTATTTCCAGTGAGCTGTAATTAACATTTTTGGCGCCTCGGTTTAAAAGCGAATAACTCTTAAACCAGATCTGGGCCACTTCTAATTTTTCTTGGGCCAGCAAGAAGATAGAATGAGCTTCATTTTGATATATAGGAAAGCCAGTTAAAAATAACAGAAGCCATCGAAATTTTTCCCCCAAGGACTAAGTCGGCAAGTACAGTTAATAAAGATTTCTATTTCCAGCGAGCTGTAATTAACATTTTTGGCGCCTCGGTTTAAAAGCGAATAACTCTTAAACCAGATCTGGGCCACTTCTAATTTTTCTTGGGCCAGCAAGAAGATAGAATGAGCTTCAATTTGATATATAGGAAAGCCAGTTAAAGTTAAAAGAATCCATCGAAATTTTCCACCCAAGACCATCCCGACGAATTTAATAATAAAGTGTTCTGTTTTTAGCGTGCTGTGTAATTAACAGTATGGGCGTCTCGCTTTAAAAGCGAATAACTCTTGAACCAGATCTGGGCCACTTCTAATTTTTCTTGGGCCACCAAGAAGATAGAATGAGCTTCATTTTGATATATAGGAAAGCCGGTTAAAAATAACAGAAGCCGTCGAAATTTTTCCCCCAAGGACTAAGTCCGCAAGTACAGTTAATAAAGATTTCTATTTCCAGCGAGCTGTAATTAACATTTTTGGCGCCTCGGTTTAAAAGCGAATAACTCTTAAACCAGATCTGGGCCACTTCTAATTTTTCTTGGGCCAGCAAGAAGATAGAATGAGCTTCATTTTGATATATAGGAAAGCCGGTTAAAAATAACAGAAGCCATCGAATTATTTCCCCCAAGGACTAAGTCGGCAACTACAGTTAATAAAGATTTCTATTTCCAGTGAGCTGTAATTAACATTTTTGGCGCCTCGGTTTAAAAGCGAATAACTCTTAAACCAGATCTGGGCCACTTCTAATTTTTCTTGGGCCAGCAAGAAGATAGAATGAGCTTCATTTTGATATATAGGAAAGCCGGTTAAAAATAACAGAAGCCATCGAATTATTTCCCCCAAGGACTAAGTCGGCAACTACAGTTAATAAAGATTTCTATTTCCAGTGAGCTGTAATTAACATTTTTGGCACCTCGGTTTAAAAGCGAATAACTCTTAAACCAGATCTGGGCCACTTCTAATTTTTCTTGGGCCAGCAAGAAGATAGAATGAGCTTCAATTTGATATATAGGAAAGCCAGTTAAATTTAAAAGAATCCATCGAAATTTTTCCCCCAAGACCATCCCGACGAATTTAATAATAAAGTGTTCTATTTTTAGCGTGCTGTGTAATTAACAGTATGGGCGTCTCGCTTTAAAAGCGAATAACTCTTGAACCAGATCTGGGCCACTTCTAATTTTTCTTGGGCCACCAAGAAGATAGAATGAGCTTCATTTTGATATATAGGAAAGCCGGTTAAAAATAACAGAAGCCATCGAATTATTTCCCCCAAGGACTAAGTCGGCAACTACAGTTAATAAAGATTTCTATTTCCAGTGAGCTGTAATTAACATTTTTGGCGCCTCGGTTTAAAAGCGAATAACTCTTAAACCAGACCTGGGCCACTTCTAATTTTTCTTGGGCCAGCAAGAAGATAGAATGAGCTTCAATTTGATATATAGGAAAGCCAGTTAAAGTTAAAAGAAGCCATCGAAATTTTCCCCCCCAAGACCATCCCGACGAATTTAATAATAAAGTGTTCTATTTTTAGCGTGCTGTGTAATTAACAGTATGGGCGTCTCGCTTTAAAAGCGAATAAATCTTGAACCAGATCTGGGCCACTTCTAATTTTTCTTGGGCCAGCAAGAAGATAGAATGAGCTTCATTTTGATATATAGGAAAGCCGGTTAAAAATAACAGAAGCCAATGAAATGTTTCCCCCAAGGACTAAGTCGGCAAGTACAGTTAATAAAGATTTCTATTTCCAGCGAGCTGTAATTAACAGTATGGGCGTCTCGCTTTAAAAGCGAATAACTCTTGAACCAGATCTGGGCCACTTCTAATTTTTCTTGGGCCAGCAAGAAGATAGAATGAGCTTCATTTTGATATATAGGAAAGCCGGTTAAAAATAACACAAGCCATCGAAATTTTTCCCCCAAGGACTAAGTTGGCAAGTACAGTTAATAAAGATTTCTATTTCCAGCGAGCTGTAATTAACATTTTTGGCGCCTCGGTTTAAAAGCGAATAACTCTTAAACCAGATCTGGGCCACTTCTAATTTCTCTTGGGCCAGCAAGAAGATAGAATGAGCTTCAATTTGATATATAGGAAAGCCAGTTAAAGTTAAAAGAATCCATCGAAATTTTCCCCCCAAGACCATCCCGACGAATTTAACAATAAAGTGTTCTGTTTTTAGCGTGCTGTGTAATTAACAGTATGGGCGTCTCGCTTTAAAAGCGAATAACTCTTGAACCAGATCTGGGCCACTTCTAATTTTTCTTGGGCCACCAAGAAGATAGAATGAGCTTCATTTTGATATATAGGAAAGCCGGTTAAAAATAACAGAAGCCAATGAAATTTTCCCCCCAAGGACTAAGTCGGCAAGTACAGTTAATAAAGATTTCTATTTCTAGTGTGCTGTGTAATTAACAGTATGGGCGTCTCGCTTTAAAAGCGAATAACTCTTGAACCAGATCTGGGCCACTTCTAATTTTTCTTGGGCCAGCAAGAAGATAGAATGAGCTTCATTTTGATATATAGGAAAGCCGGTTAAAAATAACACAAGCCATCGAAATTTTTCCCCCAAGGACTAAGTCGGCAAGTACAGTTAATAAAGATTTCTATTTCCAGCGAGCTGTAATTAACATTTTTGGCGCCTCGGTTTAAAAGCGAATAACTCTTAAACCAGATCTGGGCCACTTCTAATTTCTCTTGGGCCAGCAAGAAGATAGAATGAGCTTCAATTTGATATATAGGAAAGCCAGTTAAAGTTAAAAGAATCCATCGAAATTTTCCCCCCAAGACCATCCCGACGAATTTAACAATAAAGTGTTCTGTTTTTAGCGTGCTGTGTAATTAACAGTATGGGCGTCTCGCTTTAAAAGCGAATAACTCTTGAACCAGATCTGGGCCACTTCTAATTTTTCTTGGGCCACCAAGAAGATAGAATGAGCTTCATTTTGATATATAGGAAAGCCGGTTAAAAATAACAGAAGCCAATGAAATTTTCCCCCCAAGGACTAAGTCGGCAAGTACAGTTAATAAAGATTTCTATTTCTAGTGTGCTGTGTAATTAACAGTATGGGCGTCTCGCTTTAAAAGCGAATAACTCTTGAACCAGATCTGGGCCACTTCTAATTTTTCTTGGGCCAGCAAGAAGATAGAATGAGCTTCATTTTGATATATAGGAAAGCCGGTTAAAAATAACAGAAGCCATCGAATTATTTCCCCCAAGGACTAAGTCGGCAACTACAGTTAATAAAGATTTCTATTTCCAGTGAGCTGTAATTAACATTTTTGGCGCCTCGGATTAAAAGCGAATAACTCTTAAACCAGATCTGGGCCACTTCTAATTTTTCTTGGGCCAGCAAGAAGATAGAATGAGCTTCATTTTGATATATAGGAAAGCCGGTTAAAAATAACAGAAGCCAATGAAATTTTTCCCCCAAGGACTAAGTCGGCAAGTACAGTTAATAAAGATTTCTATTTCTAGCGTGCTGTGTAATTAACAGTATGGGCGTCTCGCTTTAAAAGCGAATAACTCTTGAACCAGATCTGGGCCACTTCTAATTTTTCTTGGGCCAGCAAGAAGATAGAATGAGCTTCATTTTGATATATAGGAAAGCCGGTTAAAAATAACAGAAGCCAATGAAATTTTTCCCACAAGGACTAAGTCGGCAAGTACAGTTAATAAAGATTTCTATTTCCAGCGAGCTGTAATTAACAGTATGGGCGTCTCGGTTTAAAAGCGAATAACTCTTAAACCAGATCTGGGCCACTTCTAATTTTTCGTGGGCCAGCAAGAAGATAGAATGAACTTCAATTTGATATATAGGAAAGCCAGTTAAAGTTAAAAGAAGCCATCGAAATGTTTCCCCCAACACCATCCCGACGAATTTAATAATAAAGTGTTCTATTTTTAGCGTGCTGTGTAATTAACAGTATGGGCGTCTCGCTCTAAAAGCGAATAACTCTTGAACCAGATCTGGGCCACTTCTAATTTTTCTTGGGCCAGCAAGAAGATAGAATGAGCTTCATTTTGATATATAGGAAAGCCGGTTAAAAATAACAGAAGCCATCGAAATTTTCCCCCCAAGGACTAAGTCGGCAAGTACAGTTAATAAAGATTTCTATTTCCAGCGAACTGTAATTAACATTTTTGGCGCGTCGGTTTAAAAGCGAATAACTCTTAAACCAGATCTGGGCCACTTCTAATTTTTCTTGGGCCAGCAAGAAGATAGAATGAGCTTCAATTTGATATATAGGAAAGCCAGTTAAAGTTAAAAGAATCCATCGAAATTTTTCCCCCAAGGACTAAGTCGGCAACTACAGTTAATAAAGATTTCTATTTCCAGTGAGCTGTAATTAACATTTTTGGCGCCTCGGTTTAAAAGCGAATAACTCTTAAACCAGATCTGGGCCACTTCTAATTTTTCTTGGGCCAGCAAGAAGATAGAATGAGCTTCATTTTGATATATAGGAAAGCCAGTTAAAAATAACAGAAGCCATCGAAATTTTTCCCCCAAGGACTAAGTCCGCAAGTACAGTTAATAAAGATTTCTATTTCCAGCGAGCTGTAATTAACATTTTTGGCGCCTCGGTTTAAAAGCGAATAGCTCTTAAACCAGATCTGGGCCACTTCTAATTTTTCTTGGACCAGCAAGAAGATAGAATGAGCTTCAATTTGATATATAGGAAAGCCAGTTAAAGTTAAAAGAATCCATCGAAATTTTTCCCCCAAGACCATCCCGACGAATTTAATAATAAAGTGTTCTGTTTTTAGCGTGCTGTGTAATTAACAGTATGGGCGTCTGGCTTTAAAAGCGAATAACTCTTGAACCACATCTGGGCCACTTCTAATTTTTCTTGGGCCACCAAGAAGATAGAATGAGCTTCATTTTGATATATAGGAAAGCCGGTTAAAAATAACAGAAGCCGTCGAAATTTTTCCCCCAAAGACTAAGTCCGCAAGTACAGTTAATAAAGATTTCTATTTCCAGCGAGCTGTAATTAACATTTTTGGCGCCTCGGTTTAAAAGCGAATAACTCTTAAACCAGATCTGGGCCACTTCTAATTTTTCTTGGGCCAGCAAGAAGATAGAATGAGCTTCATTTTGATATATAGGAAAGCCGGTTAAAAATAACAGAAGCCAATGAAATTTTCCCCCCAAGGACTAAGTCGGCAAGTACAGTTAATAAAGATTTCTATTTCTAGTGTGCTGTGTAATTAACAGTATGGGCGTCTCGCTTTAAAAGCGAATAACTCTTGAACCAGATCTGGGCCACTTCTAATTTTTCTTGGGCCAGCAAGAAGATAGAATGAGCTTCATTTTGATATATAGGAAAGCCGGTTAAAAATAACAGAAGCCAATGAAATTTTTCCCCCAAGGACTAAGTCGGCAAGTACAGTTAATAAAGATTTCTATTTCCAGCGAGCTGTAATTAACAGTATGGGCATCTCGGTTTAAAAGCGAATAACTCTTAAACCAGATCTGGGCCACTTCTAATTTTTCGTGGGCCAGCAAGAAGATAGAATGAACTTCAATTTGATATATAGGAAAGCCAGTTAAAGTTAAAAGAAGCCATCGAAATTTTCCCCCCAACACCATCCCGACGAATTTAATAATAAAGTGTTCTATTTTTAGCGTGCTGTGTATTTAACAGTATGAGCGTCTCGCTTTAAAAGCGAATAACTCTTGAACCAGATCTGGGCCACTTCTAATTTTTCTTGGGCCAGCAAGAAGATAGAATGAGCTTTATTTTGATATATAGGAAAGCCGGTTAAAAATAACAGAAGCCATCGAATTATTTCCCCCAAGGACTAAGTCGGCAACTACAGTTAATAAAGATTTCTATTTCCAGTGAGCTGTAATTAACATTTTTGGCGCCTCGGATTAAAAGCGAATAACTCTTAAACCAGATCTGGGCCACTTCTAATTTTTCTTGGGCCAGCAAGAAGATAGAATGAGCTTCATTTTGATATATAGGAAAGCCGGTTAAAAATAACAGAAGCCAATGAAATTTTTCCCCCAAGGACTAAGTCGGCAAGTACAGTTAATAAAGATTTCTATTTCTAGCGTGCTGTGTAATTAACAGTATGGGCGTCTCGCTTTAAAAGCGAATAACTCTTGAACCAGATCTGGGCCACTTCTAATTTTTCTTGGGCCAGCAAGAAGATAGAATGAGCTTCATTTTGATATATAGGAAAGCCGGCTAAAAATAACAGAAGCCAATGAAATTTTTCCCACAAGGACTAAGTCGGCAAGTACAGTTAATAAAGATTTCTATTTCCAGCGAGCTGTAATTAACAGTATGGGCGTCTCGGTTTAAAAGCGAATAACTCTTAAACCAGATCTGGGCCACTTCTAATTTTTCGTGGGCCAGCAAGAAGATAGAATGAACTTCAATTTGATATATAGGAAAGCCAGTTAAAGTTAAAAGAAGCCATCGAAATGTTCCCCCAACACCATCCCGACGAATTTAATAATAAAGTGTTCTATTTTTAGCGTGCTGTGTAATTAACAGTATGGGCGTCTCGCTCTAAAAGCGAATAACTCTTGAACCAGATCTGGGCCACTTCTAATTTTTCTTGGGCCAGCAAGAAGATAGAATGAGCTTCATTTTGATATATAGGAAAGCCGGTTAAAAATAACAGAAGCCATCGAAATTTTCCCCCCAAGGACTAAGTCGGCAAGTACAGTTAATAAAGATTTCTATTTCCAGCGAACTGTAATTAACATTTTTGGCGCGTCGGTTTAAAAGCGAATAACTCTTAAACCAGATCTGGGCCACTTCTAATTTTTCTTGGGCCAGCAAGAAGATAGAATGAGCTTCAATTTGATATATAGGAAAGCCAGTTAAAGTTAAAAGAATCCATCGAAATTTTTCCCCCAAGGACTAAGTCGGCAACTACAGTTAATAAAGATTTCTATTTCCAGTGAGCTGTAATTAACATTTTTGGCGCCTCGGTTTAAAAGCGAATAACTCTTAAACCAGATCTGGGCCACTTCTAATTTTTCTTGGGCCAGCAAGAAGATAGAATGAGCTTCATTTTGATATATAGGAAAGCCAGTTAAAAATAACAGAAGCCATCGAAATTTTTCCCCCAAGGACTAAGTCCGCAAGTACAGTTAATAAAGATTTCTATTTCCAGCGAGCTGTAATTAACATTTTTGGCGCCTCGGTTTAAAAGCGAATAGCTCTTAAACCAGATCTGGGCCACTTCTAATTTTTCTTGGACCAGCAAGAAGATAGAATGAGCTTCAATTTGATATATAGGAAAGCCAGTTAAAGTTAAAAGAATGCATCGAAATTTTTCCCCCAAGACCATCCCGACGAATTTAATAATAAAGTGTTCTGTTTTTAGCGTGCTGTGTAATTAACAGTATGGGCGTCTGGCTTTAAAAGCGAATAACTCTTGAACCACATCTGGGCCACTTCTAATTTTTCTTGGGCCACCAAGAAGATAGAATGAGCTTCATTTTGATATATAGGAAAGCCGGTTAAAAATAACAGAAGCCGTCGAAATTTTCCCCCCAAAGACTAAGTCCGCAAGTACAGTTAATAAAGATTTCTATTTCCAGCGAGCTGTAATTAACATTTTTGGCGCCTCGGTTTAAAAGCGAATAACTCTTAAACCAGATCTGGGCCACTTCTAATTTTTCTTGGGCCAGCAAGAAGATAGAATGAGCTTCATTTTGATATATAGGAAAGCCGGTTAAAAATAACAGAAGCCATCGAATTATTTCCCCCAAGGACTAAGTCGGCAACTACAGTTAATAAAGATTTCTATTTCCAGTGAGCTGTAATTAACATTTTTGGCGCCTCGGTTTAAAAGCGAATAACTCTTAAACCAGATCTGGGCCACTTCTAATTTTTCTTGGGCCAGCAAGAAGATAGAATGAGCTTCAATTTGATATATAGGAAAGCCAGTTAAAGTTAAAAGAATCCAGCGAAATTTTTCCCCCAAGACCATCCCGACGAATTTAATAATAAAGTGTTCTATTTTTAGCGTGCTGTGTAATTAACAGTATGGGCGTCTCGCTTTAAAAGCGAATAACTCTTGAACCAGATCTGGGCCACTTCTAATTTTTCTTGGGCCACCAAGAAGATAGAATGAGCTTCATTTTTATATATAGGAAAGCCGGTTAAAAATAACAGAAGCCGTCGAAATTTTTCCCCCAAGGACTAAGTCCGCAAGTACAGTTAATAAAGATTTCTATTTCCAGCGAGCTGTAATTAACATTTTTGGCGCCTCGGTTTAAAAGCGAATAACTCTTAAACCAGATCTGGGCCACTTCTAATTTTTCTTGGGCCAGCAAGAAGATAGAATGAGCTTCATTTTGATATATAGGAAAGCTGGTTAAAAATAACAGAAGCCAATGAAATTTTTCCCCCAAGGACTAAGTCGGCAAGTATGGGGCGCCAAGTGTGAATTTATTATTTAGTGCTAATAGTGTCCACATTTTCCTTATTTATTTGGTTATATCAAATAACCAAATTATTTGCCGTTCACAAATTGGTTATATCAAATAACCAAAATAATCGCAGTGCCTCAAATTGGTTATATCAAATAACCAAAATAATCGCAGTGCCACAAATTGGTTATATCAAATAACCAAATTATTCGCCGTGACTCAAATTGGTTATATCAAATAACCAAAATAATTTCTTCACACTTGGCGGGCAGCGCCCGTTGTTCAACATGGTCAGAGGTCAATCGGTTTTTCGCGCTCTTTTTGGGTTGGCAAGATGGCGGCGAGCAATGGATCAAGGCAACAGGATCTAGCCAGAAAGTTAACCGAAGCAATAGGCCGGGCAATCAATGATACTCTTGCTGCGACACAAGGTCGTGCAGTGCAGGTAAGTGTATACGTTTTGATAACTTTTTAAGCTTGCTTGTCGAACGCTTTATAGTATTAATTTATTCCACCTTTTAATGAGTATTCCAATACGATTATGGGATACAAGAAAGTTTCCTCTTTTAATATGATAATGTTGTGTATTGCCTGTTGACAGCAACAAGGACAAGTTCACACTGGCACTGCTCAAGTAATTGATGATCGACCGTCGCAATCGCCGCAAGGCCAGCAACAGCGACAAATATCATCTGTTTGTACAGCGAATCATGCCGCAACTACAAGTAGGAGTAGGACTGCTACAAATAACATCAATACGGTAAGACTGACTGCATAGAAAGTGTTTCCTAATAAGCTAGTATTAAATTAGATAGTTTATACTGTGTGATTTACTGCTCATTCCCATTTATTACAATGATAAATGATTTTTACTGGGAAACTTATTCAGGATCTGTGCAATACCTGTATGTGAAAAGGCCGTTTGCCCAGTTCTCCCAACAAATGGGCCATTCCATTTATTAATATGAGCATCCCACTATTGAGGGGTTGCTTCTCAATCCCCTCAGGATTATTTTTTTACCCCATTGGATGGATTTATACATTAGTATCCCATAGGATATCGGTATTTCCCCCCTTGGAAATCAATAAAATGCTTAAATATAGGTTAATTTTTCCCCCTTCTGCCTCCCCTCTGGATATCTAGATCCTCAATGCGGGGTGTGCACATTTAAAATGGATTGGCCCAATAGAACACAGTGTTGTGTTCTGTTTAGTTTACCATTACAATTTATATCAGATTTTGTGGATAAAATAATAGTATTGCTACAACATGTCATTGGTACTGTACTGTCTGTACATTAATACATAACTCCCCACTTTATGGTCTGGGGTTTGTTTACTTTGCTAATGACCAAGTTATTTTTTGTAGGAGGAAGTTCCAATTGTAGCTATTCCCACTGTGGCTGTTGCAATTGAAAGGTAAGATTTGAACACAAAATTATATTATGAATTCTATTGATCCAGGAATTATACTTTAGGTAATTTGGTTATTATTCAGCTATCAATTTCTGCCAAGGGTAGGAGGAGGAGGAGGGGCAGACATTTTTTCTCTCGGAAATTTTCACTATAATACCTACCCTAACAACAACTGATTTACATGTATGTTCATCTAATATGTATTTGGTTTATAATTACTGAAAAGGGAATGAAAACGTCCAATAACCCACTGGTATTTCAAAGCATTGTAAACATCTTATTAACCTTTTCTCTCCTATACCGGCCAAAACCCGTGCACATTCAGTGGCGACAGCAGACTTCAAAAAGTGGGGTAGCAAAGTATAGGGGGATCTGGGGGTATGCTCCCCCAGAAAATTTAAAAAAAGAAAATTTTTTTCTAGAATGCTATTTCCTGCATTTTCAGGAGCAACTTAAGACATATTTTATGAGAAATCACGCCGCAGTGAACAACCTGAGATTTGCAGGGTAAAAATGGCGAGGTTATTAACACAGAAAATATACTTTAGTTTACATTTTGTTTTGAACTCTCAGAAACGCAACAAATACTTTAATATGATTAATAATAGTATATACATACATAACATGTTACATCGTTGACCATGACCTGTTCTCGATAATCTTTAGCTTAGAAATAGCCCCTGCTACAGATACGTTCGTCCAGATTATTTTAAATAATAGTTTTCATTTTGCCAATATTAGTACTCTCCCCTGCCAACCCCCCCCCCCCTACATATTTCTCACTAACACAAAACCTGTTCTGGATAACACTCTGGGGGAGGGGGCAGATTGCCGGCACTGCTGTGCTATTGATACTGTAGGTCACTCTGTCTAATGCCAGGTGATATTACTCATGAAAGTAGAGCCTCTGGGTTATCGTTATCTTCTTCCTCCCTCAAAGTTTGAAGATCAAATTCTTGTGGTGTTAGTAAATTGTCGGTCTTATATACATGAGAGGATTGTATTCCATGAGGGCTTATTTATTTTATTTTTTGGTAGGGGGGGACCCACTTAATCAGACTGGAATTATTAAGTTATTAAGAGCACCCACTCGTTTTTAGTCAGTTTGGGTTGGAAATCCTCAGGGGTTCAGTATTATAAGTGTATCGGGGGGTGTGCATATGTTAAATGGAATAGCCCATTGAGCCTGTACGAAGGAAAACTATTGAGGTTACTGTACGTGTATATACCCTAGCCAAAAGTGCCAAGGCACTAAGTGCAAATACATGCACAATTTGCATGTATATTTTTAGATTACAAGTGTCTGTGTTGTAGTGCCTTCACGCATTACAGGGTGTTTATAGTTTGCGGGCCAGTGTAGATATAAAAAATACTAACGTGCTGTTTTCCATTACTTCAATTGCAGTAAGGCTGGCAGACCCGAAAAAGTGATCCCTAAGAGACAGTTGGAAAATCTTTTAAAGTTGAAAGTTCCTATTTCAGCTATTGCAAGAGAATTTGACGTTTCTCGACATCTTGTTTACAAAGCCATCCGGGAATATCAAATAGAATATAATAAGTTCACTCCAGAATCTCAGCCTGAAATTGAGACAGCAGTCTTGGCTTCGAAGCAGCAACATGCCAATGCCGGAGAAGTGATGATTCAAGGGCATCTGGTATCGAAGGGGGTTCATGTACCGAGGCATAAGATAAGAAGAGCAATTCATTCTGTTGACCCCGAGGGTGTTAAAGAAAGAAAACAAAAACCAATTAAAAGAAGAGTTTACTCTGTACCATGCGCAAACTATCTTTGGCATATAGATGGCAATCACAAGCTGATTCGTTGGCGGTTTGTGATCCATCATGGCATTGATGGCTTTAGCAGAATGGTTGTTTTTGCTGGCTGTTCAACAAACAACCGAGCAGAAACAGTACACTTACTGTTTTGCAGGGCACTTCCTAAATATGGCAGGCCACTTAGGATTAGAACGGATCATGGTGGTGAGAATGTAGACATTTGGCAGGACATGATTGCTGCAAGAGGTGAGGAGAGCAGACCGGTACTTATTGGAAAATCTGTTCACAACCAGCGGATAGAGAGGCACAACCGTGCCCTGAATGAGCAACTCGGATCCATTTTCAGAAAAGAGTTTTACCAGTTGGAGAGTGAAGGAGTTCTTGATGTAAACAATGATACTGATATATTTTGTCTGCATTTTGTCTATTTACCAAGAATCAACCAAGCCCTTTCCGAGTTTGTTGCTGCTCATAACAGCCACAAGGTCTCCACAGAGAACAACCGAACCCCAGCCCAATTATTTTGGTGCAACGTCCAGTTGGCTGATCATTGTCAGGGTGTGCTACCTGAACATGCCAACCAACGTGATGTCGGTGAACTTATGGCAAGTGATCTTCCCCAGGCAACAGTTCCTGATACGCCGAATCCTTTAAATGAAGAGAATTTCAACGAACTGCAGGAATTGGTTAGTTCCTTATCACATGCCGGAGCCATGTTCGTGTACAGACAAGTTGTCCAATTTGTAGGTCAGCATATGCTTGTACAACAATAATTTAAAACATACCAGTATAATTAATATTAAAAAAACTTTAATGGTTTAAGATTTACTTAATTTATGCAATAATGAGCCAATATACTCAAAGTTATATAGTTACTAATTTGCTACTAATAAAAGTATATCTACATGTAAACCTTACTCAGCAATTTTTTCTCCCAACCTACTGTACCAAGCACTTTTAAAAAAAATAAAATCTGTTAACCAATTTTAAAAAAAGTCTAGCCTACTGTAATTAGTATGCAGAGCAATTACAATGTAGATATACAGTATAATATATTGCATTATACTGTAACTATGTCAATAAACTATAAATTTGTGACAACAAAACATGCACATGCATGGCTTATGTAGAACCAAAGGTGGGAGAGTTTAAAATTGCATGATCCATAAATGATTGAAATGTTTCATACGGTATTTCATTTTTGCTGTCTGGGTACAGTGGTAGAAAAAGCACAAGTCCACACGTGTTGCTTCTTGGCCGGTTATCATCCCAAAACTGAATAGATGGACTAGGCCGAAAACCAAGTGGAGGAACTTCGTCGGTTCCTGTTGCGAACACCAGAATGTCTTCTAAGGTTGCACAGCTTCTTCCATCTAAAAAGCAAATGGTAAAATTTATCCTTGAGAATATTATCACCAGTTCAACATTGCATGGTACAAAATCATTTCTATAATGCCTGAAAAAATCAGCTATTACTGCAATTGATATCCTTACTTTCACAGTCTTGAAGGTAATCCCTCCAATGCATAACAACCATCTCTTCTCGGTCTCTCTGTTTGGTCCCGTCCTCTGAATAGGAAGGTGTGAAAATGCGGTCCATTGTTTCCGACGTTAGAGGAGATTGACCATGACAAAAAAAAACTTCCAATAACTTTGGATGACTCTGCATTAGTTGCAAGACATTCAAAGTTTCCAGACCTTTCTTGAATTGCTCCAGAGCAGACCTCACTTTATCAATTACGAAGTACTCACACAATTCTTTCAAAAGGTTCTCTTTATTTTCGAATTTAGGTAAACCAATGCTACCAGCTTGTCCAAGGCAATCCAACGCAGTGTCGGAACTTATAACCTGCGTAAATGCAGATTTATCTTTGCAATCAGAGATCTAAATTAAGAACAAAAAATAATAACCATACAGTATGCATGCTTTGTTGAGAATTACGCGGATTAACGGGGTGGGGTCAACAAATGCACCTGGTCCCTGTCAACTGACCACTGACAATCTCCTCGTCACTGGCCGGCCCTGTTGCCGACTTCTAACACTGTTATTTCATCAGAGTGACCGTATTGCAGAGGTAAATTTGTAAATGAAATAGCCTGTTGGGATTTAAAATGTGGCTGTTGGCCATATTAACAAGGTGATCGTATCGACAGGGTATTTTTATAAGGAAATATATTGGCGTTTTGAAGAGACTAAAAAAGTGGCCGTAAGGCGAGGTACCACTGTACGCATTTGTTTGCCCAGGGCTTATAATGGCATCTCTCGATCATTCATCAAAATGATGAGTCGCCAGTGTACTGCACACAGTGTATGTCAAATAATGTAATGGCAAAAAACTAACTCGCTACTGGAAACACACCTGTACAGGTACCCTTGACTTTTTACCTGCAATAATGTGCTCTTCACACCAAAATCGTGAACATCGTCTAATGTTGGCTGGCATTTCATCTCACCATACACAATAAAATTAAACATGCATGGTGCTAGACAACGTCCACCTCCTCCACCATTGCAAATGGAAATAGCCATAAGTTTGCCACATTGAAACTACAAATTGTTTCTTTTGGCTAAACAGTATATGAAAATAGGAAATTAATACAATGAAAATCATGATCATTTTCAAATTTTGGTTTAAAAGACTTGATAACCAAGGCAGTGAGTAGTGGGACCAGGCTGAGAAGGTACAGTATTGTATATATACTGTAGTATGTATAGTACCTACAAGAAAGAAATGTTTCGAACTGTGTCAAAATGGCGACGAAATGGAAAATTACTGAACATCTACATTGTCAATTTATTCCCAATCACCTGTTGATCACTCTGTAACTAATTCAGCCCCCAAAAAGGATGGGGACATGGACGGGAGTCTCAAACTACCACAGCTCATGGGCGTTCCTGTTCAATTTACTGTACTGTGCTGCATATACTGTAGCAATTGAAGACTCCACATGCCAACCTTTTCATTATTTATGGGTGAAAGTTAAATATTTAGACTGGGTTTCATGTGTTTCAGCTTTTAACCCTTTCCCTACACCGCCCGCTGAAAAAACGCTTCGAAGTTCCTATACCGCATTGCCGCCCTGTACCACCCGACAAAAGTTCGGCTATCACCCCTCCCCTACAGGGAATCAGGTAAAAATTATTTAAAAAAAAAAAATTAGGGAAAAACTCATGTATTTGTATCTGCATGTTTAATGGCTCCTAAATCTACTGAGCATATATGATTTGATTTGAACTATGAAATGCATATATCCCTCTCATTAATACCAGGAACTATTGCACAATTTGTCTCCCGGGGGGGCCAGGAGGGAAAGGGTTAAATATCGGGTAGTGTAGTTCAATTTAATGATCGAGAACTCAAAATGAGAGTAACTGAGTTAATTATGTTGTAAACAATTGCTGTTTTCATGTTTATACATTACTGTACCTTCTTGGTTTAGAACAATTGCTTTCCTATTTGCTGGGCCAGCAAAGGCATTCAACACAAACAGTCATGCAGAGCAAGTCGAAGAAACTCACGGGTTGGTCCACCGAGATCAACTGCCCCTTCACTGGAACCATGCTCATCGGCAAATTTGACAGAAAGCGGAAAAGATGCTTGGAAAGTAGAGCGTCCCATCTTCCTCATACCATCAGCAAGTACATGTTTCCTTCTGACATTTATAAGGTTTTTGGAGACCTCGGCATCACATGGTTGCCCTGCCATCACTTCTTTAACATGTTCTCCAAGAACATGTTCAAGAGCTAATACCTCTGTGCCAGAGCCACTCGTGCTAATTAAGTGATAACAAAATTAATTAAACATTTTGAACCCACAAAGTACCCACATACTATAGATGCAATTTCAAAAATATATATGGTTAAATGGACTGCACAACATGTCATGTCAACAAAATCACCACATACAGTAGATGAAATTTCACAAAAATATAATGATTAAATACAACAGGTATACAGTACTTTAACTTACACTAATACTACTCTACAAGTATGACACATTAACAGTAATCCTTTCACAGACAAATTTAGGTCTGCATAATAAATTATAATATTATAATAACCTTGGTTGTGCAAGTAGACTGTTCTCTATTGCACTTTGTACTCCTTCATTGCACTCATCCTCATCATCGCTTATGTCTATGGGATTACTGTCCAGCAAACTTAAGTAAGACCTACATGTATGATAAAGAAAACAAAAACAGTACAATTCATTCTGATTTATGGCACAGCATTTGCTAGTGCTACAAGAAACGTAATTATACCAAAATAATAACAGCACATGCCCTTCGAAAGATAAAATTAATGCAACTGCAGTTGTCATTAACACCGGTACAGAGCAATGGTTACAAGTTTCACAATACATGTGCATACAGGGTATACAGTAGCAGATATGGTACATTGATTCAGTGAACAAATAATGCTGGTACCTGTATGGTGTATTCTCTTCAGTGCACAATGTCGTTGTCGATGAACTTGAATGCGAACTTGTACTTCGCTGTGCTTCACTGTCAGTCAATGCTTGGAATAAACAATCTTCTGCAGTTGTGTCATCGATTTCCTCATTAGCAATCTCATTCTCCTAAGAAATTAAAGGAAGTGGCTAAGATATTATTGGAGATCATAAATACATGTAGGACTAGAGAGGGCAATACAGCCACAAATTGGTAAGCAATTGCACGCCACTATTTTGTGTAATTTTATTGCAAATTTGGGCAAATTGGAGGGAAAACATATTGGTTAAAGGCCTTTTTCATTACTAATGGTATATGAGGTGATATACGGCTAGTAGCAGAACCAATCAAATTGCAGAATAGCTCATATACGGTGGACGGCTATATTATAAATATATTTTATTTATAATATAGCCATCCATCGTATATGAGCTATTCTGCAATCTGATTGGTTCTTATACTAGCAAGCTATCAGCTCATATATCACTAGTAATAAAAAATTCAAAATGGCGGCGTCAGTTTTCTTAGCCTACTGCAGATGAAACTGGCTGTTTTTTTAGCGCACATGAGCGAAAAACCTGAACTGAGAGGTATAAGGCTAAAATTCAACAAAAAATACATCAACCAAATGCAAAATTTACGAAATTATGATGCAAAATTCACATTAAAAACCGTCTTAAGACTTTGAAAAACCCGACTGAATTGTCAGCAGTTGATAATAATGTTTTGTCAGCCAAAATAAATATGATAATAGTCAACTAACAACACATATTTATTACAATTATTATGATTATTATTCAGTAAAGTGAATTTTTGAAGTAATAAAGCATTATGAACGAAAATATTGTTATTTTTAGGTGGTAAACATCGAAAAACAACAAATTAAGCGTGATTTTCGCTAATGTTTTTTTACCTTTTTGTCTTCTTAAAAGCCTAAATATTCCCAACCATGATACAATAAGTTAAAACTGACCCACCTCTTGGCTTTTCAAAGGAACTTTTTTTCTTTATTGAACGATCTCAACGAATTTTTGTCTCAGAGCCAAGGTTTTGAAGCTGTTTTCAACTCAGCGAGGAACCTTTCTTATAGTGACAACATTACGCATGACGGAAGTATATGTGGCGGAAGTTCGTTGCTTTCAATAACATAATTTATTAATTAATGTAATTTAGTGAATGTTTTCTATATTATTAAATGTTTTGCTATATTATAAAACAATTATACCATTCGCTCTTGTCGCATATACGACTCGAGCTCATGGTATAATTGTTAATTATATATATATATATATATATATAATATATATATATATATATATATATATATATATATATATATATATATATATATATATATATATATATATATATATATATATATATATATATAATAAACATACATATCAGTGATATCCTGACTTACCAGTTCCTTTTCAAAAGGGTCAACTTTAGCCAATATGTACAGACTGCCTTGAGAACATATCGACACAACCTCTGGTGCATTCCAACAAAATGATGATGAGATCTTGGGTGTTGAAAGTTTTTTAGTTCCAGGCATTATACTAAACATAAATAATTTGAGAAAAGTAAACATTGTTGCAATGTAATACATGTCGTGTACATGCACAGCATTTACAAGGATAAATTTTAGGTGGAGTGGAAACAAATACATGTCAAGGAAAAAATTCATAACCTATTATTTTCTAAAATTCACTATCGTTGTTTTACCTACCTTAAATAGTCAAATAATAAAATTTCACCATTCTTCAGATTAAATGCAGAGGAAAAAACACTGTAAATTTCTTGAAGTACCTCAATGTCTTTCCATCCTGCATTAATTGAAATTTTCCCAGTCAATCCCATTTCTGCCAACTGGGATCTTTTGATCCCCCTGGGTATTGGTATGTCATACGCATCTTTTATTGGCAAGATACACACAATGTCTTTGGTGTATATTTTTGCAGGTTTTGGCTGGCATGCCCCAGAGCGTTTTCTTTTTACAGGTGCAAACCTCCCAAAAACTGATGGGAGTAGGACCTGTTGTAAGAAAGAAATGGTCTATCTAAATGAAGTTATCTACATTAAAGCTGTTTATGGAAAAAAAGAATGTGCAAAACACTATGGGTACAGAATATAATAATATAATACCACTATTAGTGACCGACAGTGAGCAAGGATGTACCCATGTTAATGTAGCCCAACAAGACAGTTATTACATTTGCTGTGCCAAAATAGTTGTCAATAACCACGATAAACAATAAACAGTCTTCTAGGGCAGTGGATGGGTGGGGGCTCGGGATGGAGAAGTCCCAAGGGGGGTTAGTAGGTTGGGTTAGGGTTAAGATTAGGATTATGGTTACAATTAGACTTAGTTAATTGCCATTGTTATTAAAAAAAACTTTTTCATGCAACAATATTAACTCGACAAGAGAGACTTGAGCAAGTCTAATATCTACATCGACTACATGTACGACTATGTGCGGAATGTGCCTATGTTTATATTCCCCAATGAAAAGAAAAACAACTATCAAAAATCATGTATCATTGTAATAAATGGGAATGAGCAGTAAATCACACAGTATAAACTATCTAATTTAATACTAGCTGATTAGGAAACACTTTCTATGCAGTCAGTCTTACCGTATTGATGTTATTTGTAGCAGTCCTACTCCTACTTGTAGTTGCGGCATGATTCGCTGTACAAACAGATGATATTTGTCGCTGTTGCTGGCCTTGCGGCGATTGCGACGGTCGATCATCAATTACTTGAGCAGTGCCAGTGTGAACTTGTCCTTGTTGCTGTCAACAGGCAATACACAACATTATCATATTAAAAGAGGAAACTTTCTTGTATCCCATAATCGTATTGGAATACTCATTAAAAGGTGGAATAAATTAATACTATAAAGCGTTCGACAAGCAAGCTTAAAAAGTTATCAAAACATATACACTTACCTGCACTGCACGACCTTGTGTCGCAGCAAGAGTATCATTGATTGCCCGGCCTATTGCTTCGGTTAACGTTCTGGCTAGATCCTGTTGCCTTGATCCATTGCTCGTCGCCATCTTGCCAACCCAAAAAGAGCGCGAAAAAACCGATTGACCTCTGACCGTGTCCAACAACGGGCGCTGCCCGCCAAGTGTGAAGAAATTATTTTGGTTATTTGATATAACCAATTTGAGGCACGGCGAATAATTTGGTTATTTGATATAACCAATTTGTGGCACTGCGAATAATTTGGTTATTTGATATAACCAATTTGTGGCACTGCGATTATTTTGGTTATTTGATATAACCAATTTGTGGCACTGCGATTATTTTGGTTATTTGATATAACCAATTTGAGGCACGGCGAATAATTTGGTTATTGGATATAACCAATTTGTGGCACTGCGATTATTTTGCTTATTTGATATAACCAATTTGTGAACGGCAAATAATTTGGTTATTTGATATAACCAAATAAATAAGGAAAATGTGGACACTATTAGCACTAAATAATAAATTCACACTTGGCGCCCCATAGGCAAGTACAGTTAATAAAGATTTCTATTTCCAGCGAGCTGTAATTAACATTTTTGGCGCCTCGGTTTAAAAGCGAATAACTCTTAAACCAGATCTGGGCCACTTCTAATTTTTCGTGGGCCAGCAAGAAGATAGAATGAGCTTCAATTTGATATATAGGAAAGCCAGTTAAAGTTAAAAGAAGCCATCGAAATTTTTCCCCCAAGACCATCCCGACGAATTTAATAATAAAGTGTTCTATTTTTAGCGTGCTGTGTAATTAACAGTATGGGCGTCTTGCTTTAAAAGCGAATAACTCTTGAACCAGATCTGGGCCACTTCTAATTTTTCTTGGGCCACCAAGAAGATAGAATGAGCTTCATTTTGATATATAGGAAAGCCGGTTAAAAATAACAGAAGCCATCGAAATTTTTCCCCCAAGGACTAAGTCCGCAAGTACAGTTAATAAAGATTTCTATTTCCAGCGAGCTGTAATTAACATTTTTGGCGCCTCGGTTTAAAAGCGAATAACTCTTAAACCAGATCTGGGCCACTTCTAATTTTTCTTGGGCCAGCAAGAAGATAGAATGAGCTTCATTTTGATATATAGGAAAGCCGGTTAAAAATAACAGAAGCCATCGAATTATTTCCCCCAACGACTAAGTCGGCAACTACAGTTAATAAAGATTTCTATTTCCAGTGAGCTGTAATTAACATTTTTGGCGCCTCGGTTTAAAAGCGAATAACTCTTAAATCAGATCTGGGCCACCTCTAATTTTTCTTGGGCCAGCAAGAAGATAGAATGAGCTTTAATTTGATATATAGGAAAGCCAGTTCAAGTTAAAAGAATCCATCGAAATTTTTCCCCCAAGACCATCCCGACGAATTTAATAATAAAGTGTTCTATTTTTAGCGTGCTGTTAATTAACAGTATGGGCGTCTCGCTTTAAAAGCGAATAACTCTTGAACCAGATCTGGGCCACTTCTAATTTTTCTTGGGCCACCAAGAAGATAGAATGAGCTTCATTTTGATATTTAGGAAAGCCGGTTAAAAATAACAGAAGCCATCGAAATTTTTCCCCCAAGGACTAAGTCGGCAAGTACAGTTAATAAATATTTCTATTTCCAGCGAGCTGTAATTAACATTTTTGGCGCCTCGGTTTAAAAGCGAATAACTCTTAAACCAGATCTGGGCCACTTCTAATTTTTCTTGGGCCAGCAAGAAGATAGAATGAGCTTCAATTTGATATATAGGAAAGCCAGTTAAAGTTAAAAGAATCCATCGAAATTTTCCCCCCAAGACCATCCCGACGAATTTAACAATAAAGTGTTCTGTTTTTAGCGTGCTGTGTAATTAACAGTATGGGCGTCTCGCTTTAAAAGCGAATAACTCTTGAACCAGATCTGGGCCACTTCTAATTTTTCTTGGGCCACCAAGAAGATAGAATGAGCTTCATTTTGATATATAGGAAAGCCGGTTAAAAATAACAGAAGCCAATGAAATTTTCCCCCCAAGGACTAAGTCGGCAAGTACAGTTAATAAAGATTTCTATTTCTAGTGTGCTGTGTAATTAACAGTATGGGCGTCTCGCTTTAAAAGCGAATAACTCTTGAACCAGATCTGGGCCACTTCTAATTTTTCTTGGGCCAGCAAGAAGATAGAATGAGCTTCATTTTGATATATAGGAAAGCCGGTTAAAAATAACAGAAGCCAATGAAATTTTTCCCCCAAGGACTAAGTCGGCAAGTACAGTTAATAAAGATTTCTATTTCCAGCGAGCTGTAATTAACAGTATGGGCATCTCGGTTTAAAAGCGAATAACTCTTAAACCAGATCTGGGCCACTTCTAATTTTTCGTGGGCCAGCAAGAAGATAGAATGAACTTCAATTTGATATATAGGAAAGCCAGTTAAAGTTAAAAGAAGCCATCGAAATTTTCCCCCCAACACCATCCCGACGAATTTAATAATAAAGTGTTCTATTTTTAGCGTGCTGTGTATTTAACAGTATGAGCGTCTCGCTTTAAAAGCGAATAACTCTTGAACCAGATCTGGGCCACTTCTAATTTTTCTTGGGCCAGCAAGAAGATAGAATGAGCTTTATTTTGATATATAGGAAAGCCGGTTAAAAATAACAGAAGCCATCGAATTATTTCCCCCAAGGACTAAGTCGGCAACTACAGTTAATAAAGATTTCTATTTCCAGTGAGCTGTAATTAACATTTTTGGCGCCTCGGATTAAAAGCGAATAACTCTTAAACCAGATCTGGGCCACTTCTAATTTTTCTTGGGCCAGCAAGAAGATAGAATGAGCTTCATTTTGATATATAGGAAAGCCGGTTAAAAATAACAGAAGCCAATGAAATTTTTCCCCCAAGGACTAAGTCGGCAAGTACAGTTAATAAAGATTTCTATTTCTAGCGTGCTGTGTAATTAACAGTATGGGCGTCTCGCTTTAAAAGCGAATAACTCTTGAACCAGATCTGGGCCACTTCTAATTTTTCTTGGGCCAGCAAGAAGATAGAATGAGCTTCATTTTGATATATAGGAAAGCCGGTTAAAAATAACAGAAGCCAATGAAATTTTTCCCACAAGGACAAAGTCGGCAAGTACAGTTAATAAAGATTTCTATTTCCAGCGAGCTGTAATTAACAGTATGGGCGTCTCGGTTTAAAAGCGAATAACTCTTAAACCAGATCTGGGCCACTTCTAATTTTTCGTGGGCCAGCAAGAAGATAGAATGAACTTCAATTTGATATATAGGAAAGCCAGTTAAAGTTAAAAGAAGCCATCGAAATGTTTCCCCCAACACCATCCCGACGAATTTAATAATAAAGTGTTCTATTTTTAGCGTGCTGTGTAATTAACAGTATGGGCGTCTCGCTCTAAAAGCGAATAACTCTTGAACCAGATCTGGGCCACTTCTAATTTTTCTTGGGCCAGCAAGAAGATAGAATGAGCTTCATTTTGATATATAGGAAAGCCGGTTAAAAATAACAGAAGCCATCGAAATTTTCCCCCCAAGGACTAAGTCGGCAAGTACAGTTAATAAAGATTTCTATTTCCAGCGAACTGTAATTAACATTTTTGGCGCGTCGGTTTAAAAGCGAATAACTCTTAAACCAGATCTGGGCCACTTCTAATTTTTCTTGGGCCAGCAAGAAGATAGAATGAGCTTCAATTTGATATATAGGAAAGCCAGTTAAAGTTAAAAGAATCCATCGAAATTTTTCCCCCAAGGACTAAGTCGGCAACTACAGTTAATAAAGATTTCTATTTCCAGTGAGCTGTAATTAACATTTTTGGCGCCTCGGTTTAAAAGCGAATAACTCTTAAACCAGATCTGGGCCACTTCTAATTTTTCTTGGGCCAGCAAGAAGATAGAATGAGCTTCATTTTGATATATAGGAAAGCCGGTTAAAAATAACAGAAGCCAATGAAATTTTTCCCCCAAGGACTAAGTCGGCAAGTACAGTTAATAAAGATTTCTATTTCTAGCGTGCTGTGTAATTAACAGTATGGGCGTCTCGCTTTAAAAGCGAATAACTCTTGAACCAGATCTGGGCCACTTCTAATTTTTCTTGGGCCAGCAAGAAGATAGAATGAGCTTCATTTTGATATATAGGAAAGCCGGTTAAAAATAACAGAAGCCAATGAAATTTTTCCCACAAGGACTAAGTCGGCAAGTACAGTTAATAAAGATTTCTATTTCCAGCGAGCTGTAATTAACAGTATGGGCGTCTCGGTTTAAAAGCGAATAACTCTTAAACCAGATCTGGGCCACTTCTAATTTTTCGTGGGCCAGCAAGAAGATAGAATGAACTTCAATTTGATATATAGGAAAGCCAGTTAAAGTTAAAAGAAGCCATCGAAATGTTTCCCCCAACACCATCCCGACGAATTTAATAATAAAGTGTTCTATTTTTAGCGTGCTGTGTAATTAACAGTATGGGCGTCTCGCTCTAAAAGCGAATAACTCTTGAACCAGATCTGGGCCACTTCTAATTTTTCTTGGGCCAGCAAGAAGATAGAATGAGCTTCATTTTGATATATAGGAAAGCCGGTTAAAAATAACAGAAGCCATCGAAATTTTCCCCCCAAGGACTAAGTCGGCAAGTACAGTTAATAAAGATTTCTATTTCCAGCGAACTGTAATTAACATTTTTGGCGCGTCGGTTTAAAAGCGAATAACTCTTAAACCAGATCTGGGCCACTTCTAATTTTTCTTGGGCCAGCAAGAAGATAGAATGAGCTTCAATTTGATATATAGGAAAGCCAGTTAAAGTTAAAAGAATCCATCGAAATTTTTCCCCCAAGGACTAAGTCGGCAACTACAGTTAATAAAGATTTCTATTTCCAGTGAGCTGTAATTAACATTTTTGGCGCCTCGGTTTAAAAGCGAATAACTCTTAAACCAGATCTGGGCCACTTCTAATTTTTCTTGGGCCAGCAAGAAGATAGAATGAGCTTCATTTTGATATATAGGAAAGCCAGTTAAAAATAACAGAAGCCATCGAAATTTTTCCCCCAAGGACTAAGTCCGCAAGTACAGTTAATAAAGATTTCTATTTCCAGCGAGCTGTAATTAACATTTTTGGCGCCTCGGTTTAAAAGCGAATAGCTCTTAAACCAGATCTGGGCCACTTCTAATTTTTCTTGGACCAGCAAGAAGATAGAATGAGCTTCAATTTGATATATAGGAAAGCCAGTTAAAGTTAAAAGAATGCATCGAAATTTTTCCCCCAAGACCATCCCGACGAATTTAATAATAAAGTGTTCTGTTTTTAGCGTGCTGTGTAATTAACAGTATGGGCGTCTGGCTTTAAAAGCGAATAACTCTTGAACCACATCTGGGCCACTTCTAATTTTTCTTGGGCCACCAAGAAGATAGAATGAGCTTCATTTTGATATATAGGAAAGCCGGTTAAAAATAACAGAAGCCGTCGAAATTTTTCCCCCAAAGACTAAGTCCGCAAGTACAGTTAATAAAGATTTCTATTTCCAGCGAGCTGTAATTAACATTTTTGGCGCCTCGGTTTAAAAGCGAATAACTCTTAAACCAGATCTGGGCCACTTCTAATTTTTCTTGGGCCAGCAAGAAGATAGAATGAGCTTCATTTTGATATATAGGAAAGCCGGTTAAAAATAACAGAAGCCATCGAATTATTTCCCCCAAGGACTAAGTCGGCAACTACAGTTAATAAAGATTTCTATTTCCAGTGAGCTGTAATTAACATTTTTGGCGCCTCGGTTTAAAAGCGAATAACTCTTAAACCAGATCTGGGCCACTTCTAATTTTTCTTGGGCCAGCAAGAAGATAGAATGAGCTTCAATTTGATATATAGGAAAGCCAGTTAAAGTTAAAAGAATCCAGCGAAATTTTTCCCCCAAGACCATCCCGACGAATTTAATAATAAAGTGTTCTATTTTTAGCGTGCTGTGTAATTAACAGTATGGGCGTCTCGCTTTAAAAGCGAATAACTCTTGAACCAGATCTGGGCCACTTCTAATTTTTCTTGGGCCACCAAGAAGATAGAATGAGCTTCATTTTTATATATAGGAAAGCCGGTTAAAAATAACAGAAGCCGTCGAAATTTTTCCCCCAAGGACTAAGTCCGCAAGTACAGTTAATAAAGATTTCTATTTCCAGCGAGCTGTAATTAACATTTTTGGCGCCTCGGTTTAAAAGCGAATAACTCTTAAACCAGATCTGGGCCACTTCTAATTTTTCTTGGGCCAGCAAGAAGATAGAATGAGCTTCATTTTGATATATAGGAAAGCTGGTTAAAAATAACAGAAGCCAATGAAATTTTTCCCCCAAGGACTAAGTCGGCAAGTATGGGGCGCCAAGTGTGAATTTATTATTTAGTGCTAATAGTGTCCACATTTTCCTTATTTATTTGGTTATATCAAATAACCAAATTATTTGCCGTTCACAAATTGGTTATATCAAATAACCAAAATAATCGCAGTGCCTCAAATTGGTTATATCAAATAACCAAAATAATCGCAGTGCCACAAATTGGTTATATCAAATAACCAAATTATTCGCCGTGACTCAAATTGGTTATATCAAATAACCAAAATAATTTCTTCACACTTGGCGGGCAGCGCCCGTTGTTCAACATGGTCAGAGGTCAATCGGTTTTTTCGCGCTCTTTTTGGGTTGGCAAGATGGCGGCGAGCAATGGATCAAGGCAACAGGATCTAGCCAGAAAGTTAACCGAAGCAATAGGCCGGGCAATCAATGATACTCTTGCTGCGACACAAGGTCGTGCAGTGCAGGTAAGTGTATACGTTTTGATAACTTTTTAAGCTTGCTTGTCGAACGCTTTATAGTATTAATTTATTCCACCTTTTAATGAGTATTCCAATACGATTATGGGATACAAGAAAGTTTCCTCTTTTAATATGATAATGTTGTGTATTGCCTGTTGACAGCAACAAGGACAAGTTCACACTGGCACTGCTCAAGTAATTGATGATCGACCGTCGCAATCGCCGCAAGGCCAGCAACAGCGACAAATATCATCTGTTTGTACAGCGAATCATGCCGCAACTACAAGTAGGAGTAGGACTGCTACAAATAACATCAATACGGTAAGACTGACTGCATAGAAAGTGTTTCCTAATAAGCTAGTATTAAATTAGATAGTTTATACTGTGTGATTTACTGCTCATTCCCATTTATTACAATGATAAATGATTTTTACTGGGAAACTTATTCAGGATCTGTGCAATACCTGTATGTGAAAAGGCCGTTTGCCCAGTTCTCCCAACAAATGGGCCATTCCATTTATTAATATGAGCATCCCACTATTGAGGGGTTGCTTCTCAATCCCCTCAGGATTATTTTTTTACCCCATTGGATGGATTTATACATTAGTATCCCATAGGATATCGGTATTTCCCCCCTTGGAAATCAATAAAATGCTTAAATATAGGTTAATTTTTCCCCCTTCTGCCTCCCCTCTGGATATCTAGATCCTCAATGCGGGGTGTGCACATTTAAAATGGATTGGCCCAATAGAACACAGTGTTGTGTTCTGTTTAGTTTACCATTACAATTTATATCAGATTTTGTGGATAAAATAATAGTATTGCTACAACATGTCATTGGTACTGTACTGTCTGTACATTAATACATAACTCCCCACTTTATGGTCTGGGGTTTGTTTACTTTGCTAATGACCAAGTTATTTTTTGTAGGAGGAAGTTCCAATTGTAGCTATTCCCACTGTGGCTGTTGCAATTGAAAGGTAAGATTTGAACACAAAATTATATTATGAATTCTATTGATCCAGGAATTATACTTTAGGTAATTTGGTTATTATTCAGCTATCAATTTCTGCCAAGGGTAGGAGGAGGAGGAGGGGCAGACATTTTTTCTCTCGGAAATTTTCACTATAATACCTACCCTAACAACAACTGATTTACATGTATGTTCATCTAATATGTATTTGGTTTATAATTACTGAAAAGGGAATGAAAACGTCCAATAACCCACTGGTATTTCAAAGCATTGTAAACATCTTATTAACCTTTTCTCTCCTATACCGGCCAAAACCCGTGCACATTCAGTGGCGACAGCAGACTTCAAAAAGTGGGGTAGCAAAGTATAGGGGGATCTGGGGGTATGCTCCCCCAGAAAATTTAAAAAAAGAAAATTTTTTTCTAGAATGCTATTTCCTGCATTTTCAGGAGCAACTTAAGACATATTTTATGAGAAATCACGCCGCAGTGAACAACCTGAGATTTGCAGGGTAAAAATGGCGAGGTTATTAACACAGAAAATATACTTTAGTTTACATTTTGTTTTGAACTCTCAGAAACGCAACAAATACTTTAATATGATTAATAATAGTATATACATACATAACATGTTACATCGTTGACCATGACCTGTTCTCGATAATCTTTAGCTTAGAAATAGCCCCTGCTACAGATACGTTCGTCCAGATTATTTTAAATAATAGTTTTCATTTTGCCAATATTAGTACTCTCCCCTGCCAACCCCCCCCCCCCTACATATTTCTCACTAACACAAAACCTGTTCTGGATAACACTCTGGGGGAGGGGGCAGATTGCCGGCACTGCTGTGCTATTGATACTGTAGGTCACTCTGTCTAATGCCAGGTGATATTACTCATGAAAGTAGAGCCTCTGGGTTATCGTTATCTTCTTCCTCCCTCAAAGTTTGAAGATCAAATTCTTGTGGTGTTAGTAAATTGTCGGTCTTATATACATGAGAGGATTGTATTCCATGAGGGCTTATTTATTTTATTTTTTGGTAGGGGGGGACCCACTTAATCAGACTGGAATTATTAAGTTATTAAGAGCACCCACTCGTTTTTAGTCAGTTTGGGTTGGAAATCCTCAGGGGTTCAGTATTATAAGTGTATCGGGGGGTGTGCATATGTTAAATGGAATAGCCCATTGAGCCTGTACGAAGGAAAACTATTGAGGTTACTGTACGTGTATATACCCTAGCCAAAAGTGCCAAGGCACTAAGTGCAAATACATGCACAATTTGCATGTATATTTTTAGATTACAAGTGTCTGTGTTGTAGTGCCTTCACGCATTACAGGGTGTTTATAGTTTGCGGGCCAGTGTAGATATAAAAAATACTAACGTGCTGTTTTCCATTACTTCAATTGCAGTAAGGCTGGCAGACCCGAAAAAGTGATCCCTAAGAGACAGTTGGAAAATCTTTTAAAGTTGAAAGTTCCTATTTCAGCTATTGCAAGAGAATTTGACGTTTCTCGACATCTTGTTTACAAAGCCATCCGGGAATATCAAATAGAATATAATAAGTTCACTCCAGAATCTCAGCCTGAAATTGAGACAGCAGTCTTGGCTTCGAAGCAGCAACATGCCAATGCCGGAGAAGTGATGATTCAAGGGCATCTGGTATCGAAGGGGGTTCATGTACCGAGGCATAAGATAAGAAGAGCAATTCATTCTGTTGACCCCAAGGGTGTTAAAGAAAGAAAACAAAAACCAATTAAAAGAAGAGTTTACTCTGTACCATGCGCAAACTATCTTTGGCATATAGATGGCAATCACAAGCTGATTCGTTGGCGGTTTGTGATCCATCATGGCATTGATGGCTTTAGCAGAATGGTTGTTTTTGCTGGCTGTTCAACAAACAACCGAGCAGAAACAGTACACTTACTGTTTTGCAGGGCACTTCCTAAATATGGCAGGCCACTTAGGATTAGAACGGATCATGGTGGTGAGAATGTAGACATTTGGCAGGACATGATTGCTGCAAGAGGTGAGGAGAGCAGACCGGTACTTATTGGAAAATCTGTTCACAACCAGCGGATAGAGAGGCACAACCGTGCCCTGAATGAGCAACTCGGATCCATTTTCAGAAAAGAGTTTTACCAGTTGGAGAGTGAAGGAGTTCTTGATGTAAACAATGATACTGATATATTTTGTCTGCATTTTGTCTATTTACCAAGAATCAACCAAGCCCTTTCCGAGTTTGTTGCTGCTCATAACAGCCACAAGGTCTCCACAGAGAACAACCGAACCCCAGCCCAATTATTTTGGTGCAACGTCCAGTTGGCTGATCATTGTCAGGGTGTGCTACCTGAACATGCCAACCAACGTGATGTCGGTGAACTTATGGCAAGTGATCTTCCCCAGGCAACAGTTCCTGATACGCCGAATCCTTTAAATGAAGAGAATTTCAACGAACTGCAGGAATTGGTTAGTTCCTTATCACATGCCGGAGCCATGTTCGTGTACAGACAAGTTGTCCAATTTGTAGGTCAGCATATGCTTGTACAACAATAATTTAAAACATACCAGTATAATTAATATTAAAAAAACTTTAATGGTTTAAGATTTACTTAATTTATGCAATAATGAGCCAATATACTCAAAGTTATATAGTTACTAATTTGCTACTAATAAAAGTATATCTACATGTAAACCTTACTCAGCAATTTTTTCTCCCAACCTACTGTACCAAGCACTTTTAAAAAAAATAAAATCTGTTAACCAATTTTAAAAAAAGTCTAGCCTACTGTAATTAGTATGCAGAGCAATTACAATGTAGATATACAGTATAATATATTGCATTATACTGTAACTATGTCAATAAACTATAAATTTGTGACAACAAAACATGCACATGCATGGCTTATGTAGAACCAAAGGTGGGAGAGTTTAAAATTGCATGATCCATAAATGATTGAAATGTTTCATACGGTATTTCATTTTTGCTGTCTGGGTACAGTGGTAGAAAAAGCACAAGTCCACACGTGTTGCTTCTTGGCCGGTTATCATCCCAAAACTGAATAGATGGACTAGGCCGAAAACCAAGTGGAGGAACTTCGTCGGTTCCTGTTGCGAACACCAGAATGTCTTCTAAGGTTGCACAGCTTCTTCCATCTAAAAAGCAAATGGTAAAATTTATCCTTGAGAATATTATCACCAGTTCAACATTGCATGGTACAAAATCATTTCTATAATGCCTGAAAAAATCAGCTATTACTGCAATTGATATCCTTACTTTCACAGTCTTGAAGGTAATCCCTCCAATGCATAACAACCATCTCTTCTCGGTCTCTCTGTTTGGTCCCGTCCTCTGAATAGGAAGGTGTGAAAATGCGGTCCATTGTTTCCGACGTTAGAGGAGATTGACCATGACAAAAAAAAACCTTCCAATAACTTTGGATGACTCTGCATTAGTTGCAAGACATTCAAAGTTTCCAGACCTTTCTTGAATTGCTCCAGAGCAGACCTCACTTTATCAATTACGAAGTACTCACACAATTCTTTCAAAAGGTTCTCTTTATTTTCGAATTTAGGTAAACCAATGCTACCAGCTTGTCCAAGGCAATCCAACGCAGTGTCGGAACTTATAACCTGCGTAAATGCAGATTTATCTTTGCAATCAGAGATCTAAATTAAGAACAAAAAATAATAACCATACAGTATGCATGCTTTGTTGAGAATTACGCGGATTAACGGGGTGGGGTCAACAAATGCACCTGGTCCCTGTCAACTGACCACTGACAATCTCCTCGTCACTGGCCGGCCCTGTTGCCGACTTCTAACACTGTTATTTCATCAGAGTGACCGTATTGCAGAGGTAAATTTGTAAATGAAATAGCCTGTTGGGATTTAAAATGTGGCTGTTGGCCATATTAACAAGGTGATCGTATCGACAGGGTATTTTTATAAGGAAATATATTGGCGTTTTGAAGAGACTAAAAAAGTGGCCGTAAGGCGAGGTACCACTGTACGCATTTGTTTGCCCAGGGCTTATAATGGCATCTCTCGATCATTCATCAAAATGATGAGTCGCCAGTGTACTGCACACAGTGTATGTCAAATAATGTAATGGCAAAAAACTAACTCGCTACTGGAAACACACCTGTACAGGTACCCTTGACTTTTTACCTGCAATAATGTGCTCTTCACACCAAAATCGTGAACATCGTCTAATGTTGGCTGGCATTTCATCTCACCATACACAATAAAATTAAACATGCATGGTGCTAGACAACGTCCACCTCCTCCACCATTGCAAATGGAAATAGCCATAAGTTTGCCACATTGAAACTACAAATTGTTTCTTTTGGCTAAACAGTATATGAAAATAGGAAATTAATACAATGAAAATCATGATCATTTTCAAATTTTGGTTTAAAAGACTTGATAACCAAGGCAGTGAGTAGTGGGACCAGGCTGAGAAGGTACAGTATTGTATATATACTGTAGTATGTATAGTACCTACAAGAAAGAAATGTTTCGAACTGTGCCAAAATGGCGACGAAATGGAAAATTACTGAACATCTACATTGTCAATTTATTCCCAATCACCTGTTGATCACTCTGTAACTAATTCAGCCCCCAAAAAGGATGGGGACATGGACGGGAGTCTCAAACTACCACAGCTCATGGGCGTTCCTGTTCAATTTACTGTACTGTGCTGCATATACTGTAGCAATTGAAGACTCCACATGCCAACCTTTTCATTATTTATGGGTGAAAGTTAAATATTTAGACTGGGTTTCATGTGTTTCAGCTTTTAACCCTTTCCCTACACCGCCCGCTGAAAAAACGCTTCGAAGTTCCTATACCGCATTGCCGCCCTGTACCACCCGACAAAAGTTCGGCTATCACCCCTCCCCTACAGGGAATCAGGTAAAAATTATTTAAAAAAAAAAAATTAGGGAAAAACTCATGTATTTGTATCTGCATGTTTAATGGCTCCTAAATCTACTGAGCATATATGATTTGATTTGAACTATGAAATGCATATATCCCTCTCATTAATACCAGGAACTATTGCACAATTTGTCTCCCGGGGGGGCCAGGAGGGAAAGGGTTAAATATCGGGTAGTGTAGTTCAATTTAATGATCGAGAACTCAAAATGAGAGTAACTGAGTTAATTATGTTGTAAACAATTGCTGTTTTCATGTTTATACATTACTGTACCTTCTTGGTTTAGAACAATTGCTTTCCTATTTGCTGGGCCAGCAAAGGCATTCGACACAAACAGTCATGCAGAGCAAGTCGAAGAAACTCACGGGTTGGTCCACCGAGATCAACTGCCCCTTCACTGGAACCATGCTCATCGGCAAATTTGACAGAAAGCGGAAAAGATGCTTGGAAAGTAGAGCGTCCCATCTTCCTCATACCATCAGCAAGTACATGTTTCCTTCTGACATTTATAAGGTTTTTGGAGACCTCGGCATCACATGGTTGCCCTGCCATCACTTCTTTAACATGTTCTCCAAGAACATGTTCAAGAGCTAATACCTCTGTGCCAGAGCCACTCGTGCTAATTAAGTGATAACAAAATTAATTAAACATTTTGAACCCACAAAGTACCCACATACTATAGATGCAATTTCAAAAATATATATGGTTAAATGGACTGCACAACATGTCATGTCAACAAAATCACCACATACAGTAGATGAAATTTCACAAAAATATAATGATTAAATACAACAGGTATACAGTACTTTAACTTACACTAATACTACTCTACAAGTATGACACATTAACAGTAATCCTTTCACAGACAAATTTAGGTCTGCATAATAAATTATAATATTATAATAACCTTGGTTGTGCAAGTAGACTGTTCTCTATTGCACTTTGTACTCCTTCATTGCACTCATCCTCATCATCGCTTATGTCTATGGGATTACTGTCCAGCAAACTTAAGTAAGACCTACATGTATGATAAAGAAAACAAAAACAGTACAATTCATTCTGATTTATGGCACAGCATTTGCTAGTGCTACAAGAAACGTAATTATACCAAAATAATAACAGCACATGCCCTTCGAAAGATAAAATTAATGCAACTGCAGTTGTCATTAACACCGGTACAGAGCAATGGTTACAAGTTTCACAATACATGTGCATACAGGGTATACAGTAGCAGATATGGTACATTGATTCAGTGAACAAATAATGCTGGTACCTGTATGGTGTATTCTCTTCAGTGCACAATGTCGTTGTCGATGAACTTGAATGCGAACTTGTACTTCGCTGTGCTTCACTGTCAGTCAATGCTTGGAATAAACAATCTTCTGCAGTTGTGTCATCGATTTCCTCATTAGCAATCTCATTCTCCTAAGAAATTAAAGGAAGTGGCTAAGATATTATTGGAGATCATAAATACATGTAGGACTAGAGAGGGCAATACAGCCACAAATTGGTAAGCAATTGCACGCCACTATTTTGTGTAATTTTATTGCAAATTTGGGCAAATTGGAGGGAAAACATATTGGTTAAAGGCCTTTTTCATTACTAATGGTATATGAGGTGATATACGGCTAGTAGCAGAACCAATCAAATTGCAGAATAGCTCATATACGGTGGACGGCTATATTATAAATATATTTTATTTATAATATAGCCATCCATCGTATATGAGCTATTCTGCAATCTGATTGGTTCTTATACTAGCAAGCTATCAGCTCATATATCACTAGTAATAAAAAATTCAAAATGGCGGCGTCAGTTTTCTTAGCCTACTGCAGATGAAACTGGCTGTTTTTTTAGCGCACATGAGCGAAAAACCTGAACTGAGAGGTATAAGGCTAAAATTCAACAAAAAATACATCAACCAAATGCAAAATTTACGAAATTATGATGCAAAATTCACATTAAAAACCGTCTTAAGACTTTGAAAAACCCGACTGAATTGTCAGCAGTTGATAATAATGTTTTGTCAGCCAAAATAAATATGATAATAGTCAACTAACAACACATATTTATTACAATTATTATGATTATTATTCAGTAAAGTGAATTTTTGAAGTAATAAAGCATTATGAACGAAAATATTGTTATTTTTAGGTGGTAAACATCGAAAAACAACAAATTAAGCGTGATTTTCGCTAATGTTTTTTTACCTTTTTGTCTTCTTAAAAGCCTAAATATTCCCAACCATGATACAATAAGTTAAAACTGACCCACCTCTTGGCTTTTCAAAGGAACTTTTTTTCTTTATTGAACGATCTCAACGAATTTTAAAAATAACAGAAGCCATCGAAATTTCCCCCCTAAGGACTAAGTCGGCAAGTACAGTTAATAAAGATTTCTATTTCCAGTGAGCAGTAATTAACATTTTTTGGCGCCTCGGTTTAAAAGCGAATAACTCTTAAACCGGATCTGGGCCACTTCTAATTTTTCTTGGGCCAGCAAGAAGATAGAATGAGCTTCATTTTGATATATAGGAAAGCCAGTTAAAGTTAAAAGAAGCCATCGAATTATTTCCCCCAAGGACTAAGTCGGCAACTACAGTTAATAAAGATTTCTATTTCCAGTGAGCTGTAATTAACATTTTTGGCGCCTCGGTTTAAAAGCGAATAACTCTTAAACCAGATCTGGGCCACTTCTAATTTTTCTTGGGCCAGCAAGAAGATAGAATGAGCTTCATTTTGATATATAGGAAAGCCGGTTAAAAATAACAGAAGCCATCGAATTATTTCCCCCAAGGACTAAGTCCGCAAGTACAGTTAATAAAGATTTCTATTTCCAGCGAGATGTAATTAACATTTTTGACGCCTCGGTTTAAAAGCGAATAACTCTTAAACCAGATCTGGGCCACTTCTAATTTTTCTTGGGCCACCAAGAAGATAGAATGAGCTTCATTTTGATATATAGGAAAGCCAGTTAAAGTGAAAATAAGCCATCGAAATTTTTCCCCCAAGACCATCCCGACGAATTTAATAATAAAGTGTTCTATTTTTAGCGTGCTGTGTAATTAACAGTATGGGCGTCTCGCTTTAAAAGCGAATAACTCTTGAACCAGATCTGGGCCACTTCTAATTTTTCTTGGGCCACCAAGATAGAATGAGCTTCATTTTGATATATAGGAAAGCCGGTTAAAAATAACAGAAGCCATCGAAATTTTTCCCCAAAGGACTAAGTCCGCAAGTACAGTTAATAAAGATTTCTATTTCCAGCGAGATGTAATTAACATTTTTGACGCCTCGGTTTAAAAGCGAATAACTCTTAAACCAGATCTGGGCCACTTCTAATTTTTCTTGGGCCACCAAGAAGATAGAATGAGCTTCATTTTGATATATAGGAAAGCCGGTTAAAAATAACAGAAGCCATCGAAATTTTTCCCCCAAGGACTAAGTCCGCAAGTACAGTTAATAAAGATTTCTATTTCCAGCGAGATGTAATTAACATTTTTGACGCCTCGGTTTAAAAGCGAATAACTCTTAAACCAGATCTGGGCCACTTCTAATTTTTCTTGGGCCAGCAAGAAGATAGAATGAGCTTCATTTTGATATATAGGAAAGCCGGTTAAAAATAACGGAAGCCATCGAATTATTTCCCCCAAGGACTAAGTCGGCAACTACAGTTAATAAAGATTTCTATTTCCAGTGAGCTGTAATTAACATTTTTGGCGCCTCGGTTTAAAAGCGAATAACTCTTAAACCAGATCTGGGCCACTTCTAATTTTTCTTGGGCCAGCAAGAAGATAGAATGAGCTTCATTTTGATATATAGGAAAGCCGGTTAAAAATAACAGAAGCCATCGAATTATTTCCCCCAAGGACTAAGTCGGCAACTACAGTTAATAAAGATTTCTATTTCCAGTGAGCTGTAATTAACATTTTTGGCACCTCGGTTTAAAAGCGAATAACTCTTAAACCAGATCTGGGCCACTTCTAACTTTTCTTGGGCCAGCAAGAAGATAGAATGAGCTTCAATTTGATATATAGGAAAGCCAGTTAAAGTTAAAAGAAGCCAGCGAAATGTTTCCCCCAAGACCATCCCGACGAATTTAATAATAAAGTCTTCTATTTTTAGCGTGCTGTGTAATTAACAGTATGGGCGTCTCGCTTTAAAAGCGAATAACTCTTGAACCAGATCTGGGCCACTTCTAATTTTTTGTGGGCCAGCAAGAAGATAGAATGAGCTTCATTTTGATATATAGGAAAGCCGGTTAAAAATAACAGAAGCCATCAAATTATTTCCCCCAAGGACTAAGTCGGCAACTACAGTTAATAAGGATTTCTATTTCCGGCGAGCTGTAATTGACAGTTTGGGCTTCCCGTTTTAAAAGCGAATAACTCTTGAACCAGATCTGGGCCACTTCTAATTTTTCTTGGGCCAGCAAGAAGATAGAATGAGCTTCATTTTGATATATAGGAAAGCCGGTTAAAAATAACAGAAGCCATCGAATTATTTCCCCCAAGGACTAAGTCGGCAACTTCAGTTAATAAGGATTTCTCTTTCCGGCGCGCTGTAATTCACAGTTTGGGCTTCCCGCTTTAAAAGCGAATAATTCTTGAACCACATCTGGGCCACTTCTATTTTTTCTTGGGCCAGCAAGAAGATAGAATGAGCTTCAAATTGATATATAGGAAAGCCAGTAAAAATTAAAAGAAGCCATCGAAATTTCCCCCCTAAGACCATCCCGACGAATTTAATAATAAAGTGTTCTATTTTTATCGCGCTGTGTAATTAACAGTATGGGCGTCTCGCTTTAAAAGCGAATAACTCTTGAACCAGATCTGGGCCACTTCTAATTTTTCTTGGGCCAGCAAGAGATAGAATGAGCTTCATTTTGATATATAGGAAAGCCGTTTAAAAATAACAGAAGCCATCGAAATTTTTCCCCCAAGGACTAAGTCGGCAAGTACAGTTAATAAAGATTTCTATTTCCAGCGAGCTGTAATTAACATTTTTGGCGCCTCGGTTTTAAAAGCGAATAACTCTTAAACCAGATCTGGGCCACTTCTAATTTTTCTTGGGCCAGCAAGAAGATAGAATGAGCTTCAATTTGATATATAGGAAAGCCAGTTAAAGTTAAAAGAAGCCATCGAAATGTTTCCCCCAAGACCATCCCGACGAATTTAATACTAAAGTGTTCTATTTTTAGCGTGCTGTGTAATTAACAGTTTGGGCTTCCCGTTTTAAAAGCGAATAACTCTTAAACCAGATCTGGGCCACTTCTAATTTTTCTTGGGCCAGCAAGAAGATAGAATGAGCTTCATTTTGATATATAGGAAAGCCGGTTAAAAATAACGGAAGCCATCGAATTATTTCCCCCCAAGGACTAAGTCGGCAAGTAGAGTTAATAAAGATTTATATTTCCAGCGAGCTGTAATTAACATTTTTGGCTCCTCGGTTTAAAAGCGAATAACTCTTAAACCAGATCTGGGCCACTTCTAATTTTTCTTGGGCCAGCAAGAAGATAGAAGGAGCTTCATTTTGACATAGAGGAAAGCCGGTTAAAAATAACGGAAGCCATCGAAATTTTTCCCCAAAGGACTAAGTCCGCAAGTACAGTTAATAAAGATTTCTATTTCCAGCGAGATGTAATTAACATTTTTGACGCCTCGGTTTAAAAGCGAATAACTCTTAAACCAGATCTGGGCCACTTCTAATTTTTCTTGGGCCACCAAGAAGATAGAATGAGCTTCATTTTGATATATAGGAAAGCCAGTTAAAAATAACAGAAGCCATCGAAATTTTTCCCCCAAGGACTAAGTCCGCAAGTACAGTTAATAAAGATTTCTATTTCCAGCGAGATGTAATTAACATTTTTGACGCCTCGGTTTAAAAGCGAATAACTCTTAAACCAGATCTGGGCCACTTCTAATTTTTCTTGGGCCAGCAAGAAGATAGAATGAGCTTCATTTTGATATATAGGAAAGCCGGTTAAAAATAACGGAAGCCATCGAATTATTTCCCCCAAGGACTAAGTCGGCAACTACAGTTAATAAAGATTTCTATTTCCAGTGAGCTGTAATTAACATTTTTGGCGCCTCGGTTTAAAAGCGAATAACTCTTAAACCAGATCTGGGCCACTTCTAATTTTTCTTGGGCCAGCAAGAAGGTAGAATGAGCTTCAATTTGATATATAGGAAAGCCACTTAAAGTTAAAATAAGCCATCGAAATTTTTCCCCCAAGACCATCTCGACGAAGTTAATAATCGAGTGTTCTATTTTTAGCGTGCTGTGTAATTAACAGTATGGGCGTCTCGCTTTAAAAGCGAATAACTCTTGAACCAGATCTGGGCCACTTCTAATTTTTCTTGGGCCACCAAGAAGATAGAATGAGCTTCATTTTGATATATAGGAAAGCCGGTTAAAAATAACAGAAGCCATCGAAATTTTTCCCCCAAGGACTAAGTCCGCAAGTACAGTTAATAAAGATTTCTATTTCCAGCGAGATGTAATTAACATTTTTGGCGCCTCGGTTTAAAAGCGAATAACTCTTAAACCAGATCTGGGCCACTTCTAATTTTTCTTGGGTCAGTAAGAAGATAGAATGAGCTTCAATTTGATATATAGGAAAGCCACTTAAAGTTAAAATAAGCCATCGAAATTTTTTCCCCAAGACCATCTCGACGAATTTAATAATAAAGTGTTCTATTTTTAGCGTGCTGTGTAATTAACAGTATGGGCGTCTCGCTTTAAAAGCGAATAACTCTTGAACCAGATCCGGGCCACTTCTAATTTTTCTTGGGCCACCAAGAAGATAGAATGAGCTTCATTTTGATATATAGGAAGGCCGGTTAAAAATAACAGAAGCCATCGAAATTTTCCCCCCAAGGACTAAGTCCGCAAGTACAGTTAATAAAGATTTCTATTTCCAGCGAGATGTAATTAACATTTTTGACGCCTCGGTTTAAAAGCGAATAACTCTTAAACCAGATCTGGGCCACTTCTAATTTTTCTTGGGCCAGCAAGAAGATAGAATGAGCTTCATTTTGATATATAGGAAAGCCGGTTAAAAATAACAGAAGCCATCGAATTATTTCCCCCAAGGACTAAGTCGGCAACTACAGTTAATAAAGATTTCTATTTCCAGTGAGCTGTAATTAACATTTTTGGCGCCTCGGTTTAAAAGCGAATAACTCTTAAACCAGATCTGGGCCACTTCTAATTTTTCTTGGGCCAGTAAGAAGATAGAATGAGCTTCAATTTGATATATAGGAAAGCCAGTTAAAGTTAAAAGAAGCCATCGAAATTTTCCCCCCAAGACCATCCCGACGAATTTAATAATAGAGTGTTCTATTTTTAGCGTGCTGTGTAATTAACAGTATGGGCGTCTCGCTTTAAAAGCGAATAACTCTTGAACCAGATCTGGGCCACTTCTAATTTTTCTTGGGCCACCAAGAAGATAGAATGAGCTTCATTTTGATATATAGGAAAGCCGGTTAAAAATAACAGAAGCCATCGAAATTTTTCCCCCAAGGACTAAGTCCGCAAGTACAGTTAATAAAGATTTCTATTTCCAGCGAGATGTAATTAACATTTTTGACGCCTCGGTTTAAAAGCGAATAACTCTTAAACCAGATCTGGGCCACTTCTAATTTTTCTTGGGCCAGCAAGAAGATAGAATGAGCTTCATTTTGATATATAGGAAAGCCGGTTAAAAATAACGGAAGCCATCGAATTATTTCCCCCAAGGACTAAGTCGGCAACTACAGTTAATAAAGATTTCTATTTCCAGTGAGCTGTAATTAACATTTTTGGCGCCTCGGTTTAAAAGCGAATAACTCTTAAACCAGATCTGGGCCACTTCTAATTTTTCTTGGGCCAGCAAGAAGGTAGAATGAGCTTCAATTTGATATATAGGAAAGCCACTTAAAGTTAAAATAAGCCATCGAAATTTTTCCCCCAAGACCATCTCGACGAATTTAATAATAACGTGTTCTATTTTTAGCGTGCTGTGTAATTAACAGTATGGGCGTCTCGCTTTAAAAGCGAATAACTCTTGAACCAGATCCGGGCCACTTCTAATTTTTCTTGGGCCACCAAGAAGATAGAATGAGCTTCATTTTGATATATAGGAAGGCCGGTTAAAAATAACAGAAGCCATCGAAATTTTTCCCCCAAGGACTAAGTCCGCAAGTACAGTTAATAAAGATTTCTATTTCCAGCGAGATGTAATTAACATTTTTGACGCCTCGGTTTAAAAGCGAATAACTCTTAAACCAGATCTGGGCCACTTCTAAATTTTTCTTGGGCCAGCAAGAAGATAGAATGAGCTTCATTTTGATATATAGGAAAGCCGGTTAAAAATAACGGAAGCCATCGAATTATTTCCCCCAAGGACTAACTCGGCAACTACAGTTAATAAAGATTTCTATTTCCAGTGAGCTGTAATTAACATTTTTGGCGCCTCGGTTTAAAAGTGAATAACTCTTAAACCAGATCTGGGCCACTTCTAATTTTTCTTGGGCCAGCAAGAAGGTAGAATGAGCTTCAATTTGATATATAGGAAAGCCACTTAAAGTTAAAATAAGCCATCGAAATTTTTCCCCCAAGACCATCTCGACGAATTTAATAATAAAGTTTCTATTTTTAGCGTGCTGTGTAATTAACAGTATGGGCGTCTCGCTTTAAAAGCGAATAACTCTTGAACCAGATCCGGGCCACTTCTAATTTTTCTTGGGCCACCAAGAAGATAGAATGAGCTTCATTTTGATATATAGGAAGGCCGGTTAAAAATAACAGAAGCCATCAAAATTTTCCCCCCAAGGACTAAGTCCGCAAGTACAGTTAATAAAGATTTCTATTTCCAGCGAGATGTAATTAACATTTTTGACGCCTCGGTTTAAAAGCGAATAACTCTTAAACCAGATCTGGGCCACTTCTAATTTTTCTTGGGCCAGCAAGAAGATAGAATGAGCTTCATTTTGATATATAGGAAAGCCGGTTAAAAGTAACAGAAGCCATCGAATTATTTCCCCCAAGGACTAAGTCGGCAACTACAGTTAATAAAGATTTCTATTTCCAGTGAGCTGTAATTAACATTTTTGGCGCCTCGGTTTAAAAGCGAATAACTCTTAAACCAGATCTGGGCCACTTCTAATTTTTCTTGGGCCAGTAAGAAGATAGAATGAGCTTCAATTTGATATATAGGAAAGCCAGTTAAAGTTAAAAGAAGCCATTGAAATTTTCCCCCCAAGACCATCCCGACGAATTTAATAATAGAGTGTTCTATTTTTAGCGTGCTGTGTAATTAACAGTATGGGCGTCTCGCTTTAAAAGCGAATAACTCTTGAACCAGATCTGGGCCACTTCTAATTTTTCTTGGGCCACCAAGAAGATAGAATGAGCTTCATTTTGATATATAGGAAAGCCGGTTAAAAATAACAGAAGCCATCGAAATTTTTCCCCCAAGGACTAAGTCCGCAAGTACAGTTAATAAAGATTTCTATTTCCAGCGAGATGTAATTAACATTTTTGGCGCCTCGGTTTAAAAGCGAATAACTCTTAAACCAGATCTGGGCCACTTCTAATTTTTCTTGGGCCACCAAGAAGATAGAATGAGCTTCATTTTGATATATAGGAAAGCCGGTTAAAAATAACAGAAGCCATCGAAATTTTTCCCCCAAGGACTAAGTCCGCAAGTACAGTTAATAAAGATTTCTATTTCCAGCGAGATGTAATTAACATTTTTGGCGCCTCGGTTTAAAAGCGAATAACTCTTAAACCAGATCTGGGCCACTTCTAATTTTTCTTGGGCCAGTAAGAAGATAGAATGAGCTTCAATTTGATATATAGGAAAGCCAGTTAAAGTTAAAAGAAGCCATTGAAATTTCCCCCCCAAGACCATCCCGACGAATTTAATAATAAAGTGTTCTATTTTTAGCGTGCTGTGTAATTAACAGTATGGGCGTCTCGCTTTAAAAGCGAATAACTCTTGAACCAGATCTGGGCCACTTCTAATTTTTCTTGGGCCAGCAAGAAGATATAATGAGCTTCATTTTGATATATAGGAAAGCCAGTTAAAGTTAAAAGAAGCCATCGAAATTTCCCCCCCAAGACCATCCCCACGAATTTAATAATAAAGTGTTCTATTTTTAGCGTGCTGTGTAATTAACAGTATGGGCGTCTCGCTTTAAAAGCGAATAACTCTTGAACCAGATCTGGGCCACTTCTAATTTTTCTTGGGCCAGCAAGAAGATAGAATGAGCTTCATTTTGATATATAGGAAAGCCGGTTAAAAATAACAGAAGCCATCGAATTATTTCCCCCAAGGACTAAGTCGGCAACTACAGTTAATGAAGATTTCTATTTCCAGTGAGCTGTAATTAACATTTTTGGCGCCTCGGTTTAAAAGCGAATAACTCTTAAACCAGATCTGGGCCACTTCTAATTTTTCTTGGGCCAGCAAGAAGATAGAATGAGCTTCAATTTGATATATAGGAAAGCCACTTAAAGTTAAAATAAGCCATCGAAATTTTCCCCCAAGACCATCCCGACGAATTTAATAATAAAGTGTTCTATTTTTAGCGTGCTGTGTAATTAACAGTATGGGCGTCTCGCTTTAAAAGCGAATAACTCTTGAACCAGATCTGGGCCACTTCTAATTTTTCTTGGGCCACCAAGAAGATAGAATGAGCTTCATTTTGATATATAGGAAAGCCGGTTAAAAATAACAGAAGCCATCGAAATTTTTCCCGAAAGCACTAAGTCCGCAAGTACAGTTAATAAAGATTTCTATTTCCAGCGAGATGTAATTAACATTTTTGACGCCTCGGTTTAAAAGCGAATAACTCTTAAACCAGATCTGGGCCACTTCTAATTTTTCTTGGGCCACCAAGAAGATAGAATGAGCTTCATTTTGATATATAGGAAAGCCGGTTAAAAATAACAGAAGCCATCGAAATTTTTCCCCCAAGGACTAAGTCCGCAAGTACAGTTAATAAAGATTTCTATTTCCAGCGAGATGTAATTAACATTTTTGACGCCTCGGTTTAAAAGCGAATAACTCTTAAACCAGATCTGGGCCACTTCTAATTTTTCTTGGGCCAGCAAGAAGATAGAATGAGCTTCATTTTGATATATAGGAAAGCCGGTTAAAAATAACGGAAGCCATCGAATTATTTCCCCCAAGGACTAAGTCGGCAACTACAGTTAATAAAGATTTCTATTTCCAGTGAGCTGTAATTAACATTTTTGGCGCCTCGGTTTAAAAGCGAATAACTCTTAAACCAGATCTGGGCCACTTCTAATTTTTCTTGGGCCAGCAAGAAGATAGAATGAGCTTCAATTTGATATATAGGAAAGCCACTTAAAGTTAAAATAAGCCATCGAAATTTTTCCCCCAAGACCATCTCGACGAATTTAATAATAAAGTGTTCTATTTTTAGCGTGCTGTGTAATTAACAGTATGGGCGTCTCGCTTTAAAAGCGAATAACTCTTGAACCAGATCTGGGCCACTTCTAATTTTTCTTGGGCCAGCAAGAAGATAGAATGAGCTTCATTTTGATATATATAGGAAAGCCGGTTAAAAATAACAGAAGCCATCGAAATATTTCCCCCAAGGACTAAGTCGGCAACTACAGTTAATGAAGATTTCTATTTCCAGTGAGCTGTAATTAACATTTTTGGCGCCTCGGTTTAAAAGCGAATAACTCTTAAACCAGATCTGGGCCACTTCTAATTTTTCTTGGGCCAGCAAGAAGATAGAATGAGCTTCAATTTGATATATAGGAAAGCCACTTAAAGTTAAAATAAGCCATCGAAATTTTCCCCCAAGACCATCCCGACGAATTTAATAATAAAGTGTTCTATTTTTAGCGTGCTGTGTAATTAACAGTATGGGCGTCTCGCTTTAAAAGCGAATAACTCTTGAACCAGATCTGGGCCACTTCTAATTTTTCTTGGGCCACCAAGAAGATAGAATGAGCTTCATTTTGATATATAGGAAAGCCGGTTAAAAATAACAGAAGCCATCGAAATTTTTCCCCAAAGACTAAGTCCGCAAGTACAGTTAATAAAGATTTCTATTTCCAGCGAGATGTAATTAACATTTTTGACGCCTCGGTTTAAAAGCGAATAACTCTTAAACCAGATCTGGGCCACTTCTAATTTTTCTTGGGCCACCAAGAAGATAGAATGAGCTTCATTTTGATATATAGGAAAGCCGGTTAAAAATAACAGAAGCCATCGAAATTTTTCCCCCAAGGACTAAGTCCGCAAGTACAGTTAATAAAGATTTCTATTTCCAGCGAGATGTAATTAACATTTTTGACGCCTCGGTTTAAAAGCGAATAACTCTTAAACCAGATCTGGGCCACTTCTAATTTTTCTTGGGCCAGCAAGAAGATAGAATGAGCTTCATTTTGATATATAGGAAAGCCGGTTAAAAATAACGGAAGCCATCGAATTATTTCCCCCAAGGACTAAGTCGGCAACTACAGTTAATAAAGATTTCTATTTCCAGTGAGCTGTAATTAACATTTTTGGCGCCTCGGTTTAAAAGCGAATAACTCTTAAACCAGATCTGGGCCACTTCTAATTTTTCTTGGGCCAGCAAGAAGATAGAATGAGCTTCAATTTGATATATAGGAAAGCCACTTAAAGTTAAAATAAGCCATCGAAATTTTTCCCCAAGACCATCTCGACGAATTTAATAATAAAGTGTTCTATTTTTAGCGTGCTGTGTAATTAACAGTATGGGCGTCTCGCTTTAAAAGCGAATAACTCTTGAACCAGATCTGGGCCACTTCTAATTTTTCTTGGGCCACCAAGAAGATAGAATGAGCTTCATTTTGATATATAGGAAAGCCGGTTAAAAATAACAGAAGCCATCGAAATTTTTCCCCCAAGGACTAAGTCCGCAAGTACAGTTAATAAAGATTTCTATTTCCAGCGAGATGTAATTAACATTTTTGACGCCTCGGTTTAAAAGCGAATAACTCTTAAACCAGATCTGGGCCACTTCTAATTTTTCTTGGGTCACCAAGAAGATAGAATGAGCTTCATTTTGATATATAGGAAAGCCGGTTAAAAATAACAGAAGCCATCGAAATTTTTCCCCCAAGGACTAAGTCCGCAAGTACAGTTAATAAAGATTTCTATTTCCAGCGAGATGTAATTAACATTTTTGACGCCTCGGTTTAAAAGCGAATAACTCTTAAACCAGATCTGGGCCACTTCTAATTTTTCTTGGGCCAGCAAGAAGATAGAATGAGCTTCATTTTGATATATAGGAAAGCCGGTTAAAAATAACGGAAGCCATCGAATTATTTCCCCCAAGGACTAAGTCGGCAACTACAGTTAATAAAGATTTCTATTTCCAGTGAGCTGTAATTAACATTTTTGGCGCCTCGGTTTAAAAGCGAATAACTCTTAAACCAGATCTGGGCCACTTCTAATTTTTCTTGGGCCAGCAAGAAGATAGAATGAGCTTCAATTTGATATATAGGAAAGCCACTTAAAGTTAAAATAAGCCATCGAAATTTTTCGCCGAAGACCATCTCGACGAATTTAATAATAAAGTGTTCTATTTTTAGCGTGCTGTGTAATTAACAGTATGGGCGTCTCGCTTTAAAAGCGAATAACTCTTGAACCAGATCTGGGCCACTTCTAATTTTTCTTGGGCCAGCAAGAAGATAGAATGAGCTTCATTTTGATATATAGGAAAGCCGGTTAAAAATAACAGAAGCCATCGAATTATTTCCCCCAAGGACTAAGTCGGCAACTACAGTTAATGAAGATTTCTATTTCCAGTGAGCTGTAATTAACATTTTTGGCGCCTCGGTTTAAAAGCGAATAACTCTTAAACCAGATCTGGGCCACTTCTAATTTTTCTTGGGCCAGCAAGAAGATAGAATGAGCTTCAATTTGATATATAGGAAAGCCACTTAAAGTTAAAATAAGCCATCGAAATTTTCCCCCAAGACCATCCCGACGAATTTAATAATAAAGTGTTCTATTTTTAGCGTGCTGTGTAATTAACAGTATGGGCGTCTCGCTTTAAAAGCGAATAACTCTTGAACCAGATCTGGGCCACTTCTAATTTTTCTTGGGCCACCAAGAAGATAGAATGAGCTTCATTTTGATATATAGGAAAGCCGGTTAAAAATAACAGAAGCCATCGAAATTTTTCCCGAAAGCACTAAGTCCGCAAGTACAGTTAATAAAGATTTCTATTTCCAGCGAGATGTAATTAACATTTTTGACGCCTCGGTTTAAAAGCGAATAACTCTTAAACCAGATCTGGGCCACTTCTAATTTTTCTTGGGCACCAAGAAGATAGAATGAGCTTCATTTTGATATATAGGAAAGCCGGTTAAAAATAACAGAAGCCATCGAAATTTTTTCCCCCAAGGACTAAGTCCGCAAGTACAGTTAATAAAGATTTCTATTTCCAGCGAGATGTAATTAACATTTTTGACGCCTCGGTTTAAAAGCGAATAACTCTTAAACCAGATCTGGGCCACTTCTAATTTTTCTTGGGCCAGCAAGAAGATAGAATGAGCTTCATTTTGATATATAGGAAAGCCGGTTAAAAATAACGGAAGCCATCGAATTATTTCCCCCAAGGACTAAGTCGGCAACTACAGTTAATAAAGATTTCTATTTCCAGTGAGCTGTAATTAACATTTTTGGCGCCTCGGTTTAAAAGCGAATAACTCTTAAACCAGATCTGGGCCACTTCTAATTTTTCTTGGGCCAGCAAGAAGATAGAATGAGCTTCAATTTGATATATAGGAAAGCCACTTAAAGTTAAAATAAGCCATCGAAATTTTTCGCCGAAGACCATCTCGACGAATTTAATAATAAAGTGTTCTATTTTTAGCGTGCTGTGTAATTAACAGTATGGGCGTCTCGCTTTAAAAGCGAATAACTCTTGAACCAGATCTGGGCCACTTCTAATTTTTCTTGGGCCACCAAGAAGATAGAATGAGCTTCATTTTGATATATAGGAAGGCCGGTTAAAAATAACAGAAGCCATCGAAATTTTTCCCCCAAGGACTAAGTCCGCAAGTACAGTTAATAAAGATTTCTATTTCCAGCGAGATGTAATTAACATTTTTGACGCCTCGGTTTAAAAGCGAATAACTCTTAAACCAGATCTGGGCCACTTCTAATTTTTCTTGGGCCAGCAAGAAGATAGAATGAGCTTCATTTTGATATATAGGAAAGCCGGTTAAAAATAACAGAAGCCATCGAATTATTTCCCCCAAGGACTAAGTCGGCAACTACAGTTAATAAAGATTTCTATTTCCAATGAGCTGTAATTAACATTTTTGGCGCCTCGGTTTAAAAGCGAAAAACTCTTAAACCAGATCTGGGCCACTTCTAATTTTTCTTGGGCCAGTAAGAAGATAGAATGAGCTTCAATTTGATATATAGGAAAGCCAGTTAAAGTTAAAAGAAGGCATTGAAATTTTCCCCCCAAGACCATCCCGACGAATTTAATAATAGAGTGTTCTATTTTTAGCGTGCTGTGTAATTAACAGTATGGCCGTCTCGCCTTAAAAGCCAATAACTCTTGAACCAGATCTGGGCCACTTCTAATTTTTCTTGGGCCACCAAGAAGATAGAATGAGCTTCATTTTGATATATAGGAAAGCCGGTTAAAAATAACAGAAGCCATCGAAATTTTTCCCCCAAGGACTAAGTCCGCAAGTACGGTTAATAAAGATTTATATTTCCAGCGAGATGTAATTAACATTTTTGACGCCTCGGTTTAAAAGCGAATAACTCTTAAACCAGATCTGGGCCACTTCTAATTTTTCTTGGGCCAGCAAGAAGATAGAATGAGCTTCATTTTGATATATAGGAAAGCCGGTTAAAAATAACGGAAGCCATCGAATTATTTCCCCCAAGGACTAAGTCGGCAACTACAGTTAATAAAGATTTCTATTTCCAGTGAGCTGTAATTAACATTTTTGGCGCCTCGGTTTAAAAGCCAATAACTCTTAAACCAGATCCGGGCCACTTCTAATTTTTCTTGGGCCAGCAAGAAGATAGAATGAGCTTCAATTTGATATATAGGAAAGCCACTTAAAGTTAAAATAAGCCATCGAAATTTTTCCCCCAAGACCATCCCGACGAATTTAATAATAGAGTGTTCTATTTTTAGCGTGCTGTGTAATTAACAGTATGGGCGTCTCGCTTTAAAAGCGAATAACTCTTGAACCAGATCTGGGCCACTTCTAATTTTTCTTGGGCCAGCAAGAAGATAGATTGAGCTTCATTTTGATATATAGGAAAGCCAGTTAAAAATAACAGAAGCCATCGAATTATTTCCCCCAAGGACTAAGTCGGCAACTACAGTTAATAAAGATTTCTATTTCCAGTGAGCTGTAATTAACATTTTTGGCGCCTCGGTTTAAAAGCGAATAACTCTTAAACCAGATCTGGGCCACTTCTAATTTTTCTTGGGCCAGCAAGAAGATAGAATGAGCTTCATTTTGATATATAGGAAAGCCGGTTAAAAATAACAGAAGCCATCGAATTATTTCCCCCAAGGACTAAGTCGGCAACTACAGTTAATAAAGATTTCTATTTCCAGTGAGCTGTAATTAACATTTTTGGCGCCTCGGTTTAAAAGCGAATAACTCTTAAACCAGATCTCGGCCACTTCTAATTTTTCTTGGACCAGCAAGAAGATAGAATGAGCTTCATTTTGATATATAGGAAAGCCGGTTAAAAATAACAGAAGCCATCGAATTATTTCCCCCAAGGACTAAGTCGGCAACTACAGTTAATAAAGATTTCTATTTCCAGTGAGCTGTAATTAACATTTTTGGCGGCTCGGTTTAAAAGCGAATAACTCTTAAACCAGATCTGGGCCACTTCTAATTTTTCTTGGGCCAGTAAGAAGATAGAATGAGCTTCAATTTGATATATAGGAAAGCCAGTTAAAGTTAAAAGAAGCCATTGAAATTTTCCCCCCAAGACCATCCCGACGAATTTAATAATAAAGTGTTCTATTTTTAGCGCGCTGTGTAATTAACAGTATGGGCGTCTCGCTTTAAAAGCGAATAACTCTTGAACCAGATCTGGGCCACTTCTAATTTTTCTTGGGCCAGCAAGAAGATATAATGAGCTTCATTTTGATATATAGGAAAGCCAGTTCAAGTTAAAAGAAGCCATCGAAATTTCCCCCCCAAGACCATCCCCACGAATTTAATAATAAAGTGTTCTATTTTTAGCGTGCTGTGTAATTAACAGTATGGGCGTCTCGCTTTAAAAGCGAATAACTCTTGAACCAGATCTGGGCCACTTCTAATTTTTCTTGGGCCAGCAAGAAGATAGAATGAGCTTCATTTTGATATATAGGAAAGCCGGTTAAAAATAACAGAAGCCATCGAAATTTTTCCCCCAAGCACTAAGTCCGCAAGTACAGTTAATAAAGATTTCTATTTCCAGCGAGATGTAATTAACATTTTTGACGCCTCGGTTTAAAAGCGAATAACTCTTAAACCAGATCTGGGCCACTTCTAATTTTTCTTGGGCCAGCAAGAAGATAGAATGAGCTTCATTTTGATATATAGGAAAGCCGGTTAAAAATAACGGAAGCCATCGAATTATTTCCCCCAAGGACTAAGTCGGCAACTACAGTTAATAAAGATTTCTATTTCCAGTGAGCTGTAATTAACATTTTTGACGCCTCGGTTTAAAAGCGAATAACTCTTAAAACAGATCTGGGCCACTTCTAATTTTTCTTGGGCCAGTAAGAAGATAGAATGAGCTTCAATTTGATATATAGGAAAGCCAGTTAAAGTTAAAAGAAGCCATTGAAATTTCCCCCCAAGACCATCCCGACGAATTTAATAATAGAGTGTTCTATTTTTAGCGTGCTGTGTAATTAACAGTATGGGCGTCTCGCTTTAAAAGCGAATAACTCTTGAACCAGATCTGGGCCACTTCTAATTTTTCTTGGGCCACCAAGAAGATAGAATGAGCTTCATTTTGATATATAGGAAAGCCGGTTAAAAATAACAGAAGCCATCGAAATTTTTCCCCCAAGGACTAAGTCCGCAAGTACAGTTAATAAAGATTTCTATTTCCAGCGAGATGTAATTAACATTTTTGGCGCCTCGGTTTAAAAGCGAATAACTCTTAAACCAGATCTGGGCCACTTCTAATTTTTCTTGGGCCAGTAAGAAGATAGAATGAGCTTCAATTTGATATATAGGAAAGCCAGTTAAAGTTAAAAGAAGCCATTGAAATTTCCCCCCCAAGACCATCCCGACGAATTTAATAATAAAGTGTTCTATTTTTAGCGTGCTGTGTAATTAACAGTATGGGCGTCTCGCTTTAAAAGCCAATAACGCTTGAACCAGATCTGGGCCACTTCTAATTTTTCTTGGGCCAGCAAGAAGATATAATGAGCTTCATTTTGATATATAGGAAAGCCAGTTAAAGTTAAAAGAAGCCATCGAAATTTCCCCCCCAAGACCATCCCCACGAATTTAATAATAAAGTGTTCTATTTTTAGCGTGCTGTGTAATTAACAGTATGGGCGTCTCGCTTTAAAAGCGAATAACTCTTGAACCAGATCTGGGCCACTTCTAATTTTTCTTGGGCCAGCAAGAAGATAGAATGAGCTTCATTTTGATATATAGGAAAGCCGGTTAAAAATAACAGAAGCCATCGAATTATTTCCCCCAAGGACTAAGTCGGCAACTACAGTTAATAAAGATTTCTATTTCCAGTGAGCTGTAATTAACATTTTTGGCGCCTCGGTTTAAAAGCGAATAACTCTTAAACCAGATCTGGGCCACTTCTAATTTTTCTTGGGCCAGTAAGAAGATAGAATGAGCTTCAATTTGATATATAGGAAAGCCAGTTAAAGTTAAAAGAAGCCATTGAAATTTCCCCCCCAAGACCATCCCGACGAATTTAATAATAAAGTGTTCTATTTTTAGCGTGCTGTGTAATTAACAGTATGGGCGTCTCGCTTTAAAAGCCAATAACGCTTGAACCAGATCTGGGCCACTTCTAATTTTTCTTGGGCCAGCAAGAAGATATAATGAGCTTCATTTTGATATATAGGAAAGCCAGTTAAAGTTAAAAGAAGCCATCGAAATTTCCCCCCCAAGACCATCCCCACGAATTTAATAATAAAGTGTTCTATTTTTAGCGTGCTGTGTAATTAACAGTATGGGCGTCTCGCTTTAAAAGCGAATAACTCTTGAACCAGATCTGGGCCACTTCTAATTTTTCTTGGGCCAGCAAGAAGATAGAATGAGCTTCATTTTGATATATAGGAAAGCCGGTTAAAAATAACAGAAGCCATCGAATTATTTCCCCCAAGGACTAAGTCGGCAACTACAGTTAATAAAGATTTCTATTTCCAGTGAGCTGTAATTAACATTTTTGGCGCCTCGGTTTAAAAGCGAATAACTCTTAAACCAGATCTGGGCCACTTCTAATTTTTCTTGGGCCAGCAAGAAGATAGAATGAGCTTCAATTTGATATATAGGAAAGCCACTTAAAGTTAAAATAAGCCATCGAAATTTTTCCCCCAAGACCATCTCGACGAATTTAATAATAAAGTGTTCTATTTTTAGCGTGCTGTGTAATTAACAGTATGGGCGTCTCGCTTTAAAAGCGAATAACTCTTGAACCAGATCTGGGCCACTTCTAATTTTTCTTGGGCCACCAAGAAGATAGAATGAGCTTCATTTTAATATATAGGAAGGCCGGTTAAAAATAACAGAAGCCATCGAAATTTTTCCCCCAAGGACTAAGTCCGCAAGTACAGTTAATAAAGATTTCTATTTCCAGCGAGATGTAATTAACATTTTTGACGCCTCGGTTTAAAAGCGAATAACTCTTAAAACAGATCTGGGCCACTTCTAATTTTTCTTGGGCCAGTAAGAAGATAGAATGAGCTTCAATTTGATATATAGGAAAGCCAGTTAAAGTTAAAAGAAGCCATTGAAATTTCCCCCCCAAGACCATCCCGACGAATTTAATAATAGAGTGTTCTATTTTTAGCGTGCTGTGTAATTAACGGTATGGGCGTCTCGCTTTAAAAGCGAATAACTCTTGAACCAGATCTGGGCCACTTCTAATTTTTCTTGGGCCACCAAGAAGATAGAATGAGCTTCATTTTGATATATAGGAAAGCCGGTTAAAAATAACAGAAGCCATCGAAATTTTTCCCCCAAGGACTAAGTCCGCAAGTACAGTTAATAAAGATTTCTATTTCCAGCGAGATGTAATTAACATTTTTGGCGCCTCGGTTTAAAAGCGAATAACTCTTAAACCACATCTGGGCCACTTCTAATTTTTCTTGGGCCAGTAAGAAGATAGAATGAGCTTCAATTTGATATATAGGAAAGCCAGTTAAAGTTAAAAGAAGCCATTGAAATTTCCCCCCCAAGACCATCCCGACGAATTTAATAATAAAGTGTTCTATTTTTAGCGTGCTGTGTAATTAACAGTATGGGCGTCTCGCTTTAAAAGCGAATAACTCTTGAACCAGATCTGGGCCACTTCTAATTTTTCTTGGGCCAGCAAGAAGATAGAATGAGCTTCATTTTGATATATAGGAAAGCCGGTTAAAAATAACAGAAGCCATCGAATTATTTCCCCCAAGGACTAAGTCGGCAACTACAGTTAATAAAGATTTCTATTTCCAGTGAGCTGTAATTAACATTTTTGGCGCCTCGGTTTAAAAGCGAATAACTCTTAAACCAGATCTGGGCCACTTCTAATTTTTCTTGGGCCAGCAAGAAGATAGAATGAGCTTCAATTTGATATATAGGAAAGCCAGTTAAAGTTAAAAGAATCCATCGAAATTTTTCCCCCAAGACCATCCCGACGAATTTAATAATAAAGTGTTCTATTTTTAGCGTGCTGTGTAATTAACAGTATGGGCGTCTCGCTTTAAAAGCGAATAACTCTTGAACCAGATCTGGGCCACTTCTAATTTCTCTTCGGCCACCAAGAAGATAGAATGAGCTTCATTTTGATATATAGGAAAGCCGGTTAAAAATAACAGAAGCCGTCGAAATTTTCCCCCCAAAGACTAAGTCCGCAAGTACAGTTAATAAAGATTTCTATTTCCAGCGAGCTGTAATTAACATTTTTGGCGCCTCGGTTTAAAAGCGAATAACTCTTAAACCAGATCTGGGCCACTTCTAACTTTTCTTGGGCCAGCAAGAAGATAGAATGAGCTTCAATTTGATATATAGGAAAGCCAGTTAAAGTTAAAAGAAGCCAGCGAAATGTTTACCCCAAGACCATCCCGACGAATTTAATAATAAAGTCTTCTATTTTTAGCGTGCTGTGTAATTAACAGTATGGGCGTCTCGCTTTAAAAAGGAATAACTCTTGAACCAGATCTGGGCCACTTCTAATTTTTCTTGGGGCAGCAAGAAGATATAATGAGCTTCATTTTGATATATAGGAAAGCCAGTTAAACTTAAAAGAAGCCATCGAAATTTCCCCCCCAAGACCATCCCCACGAATTTAATAATAAAGTGCTCTATTTTTAGCGTGCTGTGTAATTAGCAGTATGGGCGTCTCGCTTTAAAAGCGAATAACTCTTGAACCAGATCTGGGCCACTTCTAATTTTTCTTGGGCCAGCAAGAAGATAGAATGAGCTTCATTTTGATATATAGGAAAGCCGGTTAAAAATAACAGAAGCCATCGAATTATTTCCCCCAAGGACTAAGTCGGCAACTACAGTTAATAAAGATTTCTATTTCCAGTGAGCTGTAATTAACATTTTTGGCGCCTCGGTTTAAAAGCGAATAACTCTTAAACCAGATCTGGGCCACTTCTAATTTTTCTTGGGCCAGCAAGAAGATAGAATGAGCTTCAATTTGATATATAGGAAAGCCAGTTAAAGTTAAAAGAATCCATCGAAATTTTTCCCCCAAGACCATCCCGACGAATTTAATAATAAAGTGTTCTATTTTTAGCGTGCTGTGTAATTAACAGTATGGGCGTCTCGCTTTAAAAGCGAATAACTCTTGAACCAGATCTGGGCCACTTCTAATTTCTCTTCGGCCACCAAGAAGATAGAATGAGCTTCATTTTGATATATAGGAAAGCCGGTTAAAAATAACAGAAGCCGTCGAAATTTTCCCCCCAAAGACTAAGTCCGCAAGTACAGTTAATAAAGATTTCTATTTCCAGCGAGCTGTAATTAACATTTTTGGCGCCTCGGTTTAAAAGCGAATAACTCTTAAACCAGATCTGGGCCACTTCTAACTTTTCTTGGGCCAGCAAGAAGATAGAATGAGCTTCAATTTGATATATAGGAAAGCCAGTTAAAGTTAAAAGAAGCCAGCGAAATGTTTACCCCAAGACCATCCCGACGAATTTAATAATAAAGTGTTCTATTTTTAGCGTGCTGTGTAATTAACAGTATGGGCGTCTCGCTTTAAAAGCGAATAACTCTTGAACCAGATCTGGGCCACTTCTAATTTCTCTTCGGCCACCAAGAAGATAGAATGAGCTTCATTTTGATATATAGGAAAGCCGGTTAAAAATAACAGAAGCCGTCGAAATTTTCCCCCCAAAGACTAAGTCCGCAAGTACAGTTAATAAAGATTTCTATTTCCAGCGAGCTGTAATTAACATTTTTGGCGCCTCGGTTTAAAAGCGAATAACTCTTAAACCAGATCTGGGCCACTTCTAACTTTTCTTGGGCCAGCAAGAAGATAGAATGAGCTTCAATTTGATATATAGGAAAGCCAGTTAAAGTTAAAAGAAGCCAGCGAAATGTTTACCCCAAGACCATCCCGACGAATTTAATAATAAAGTCTTCTATTTTTAGCGTGCTGTGTAATTAACAGTATGGGCGTCTCGCTTTAAAAAGGAATAACTCTTGAACCAGATCTGGGCCACTTCTAATTTTTCTTGGGGCAGCAAGAAGATATAATGAGCTTCATTTTGATATATAGGAAAGCCAGTTAAACTTAAAAGAAGCCATCGAAATTTCCCCCCCAAGACCATCCCCACGAATTTAATAATAAAGTGCTCTATTTTTAGCGTGCTGTGTAATTAGCAGTATGGGCGTCTCGCTTTAAAAGCGAATAACTCTTGAACCAGATCTGGGCCACTTATAATTTTTCTTGGGGCAGCAAGAAGATAGAATGAGCTTCATTTTGATATATAGGAAAGCCGGTTAAAAATAACAGAAGCCATCGAATTATTTCCCCCAAGGACTAAGTCGGCAACTACAGTTAATAAAGATTTCTATTTCCAGTGAGCTGTAATTAACATTTTTGGCACCTCGGTTTAAAAGCGAATAACTCTTAAACCAGATCTGGGCCACTTCTAACTTTTCTTGGGCCAGCAAGAAGATAGAATGAGCTTCAATTTGATATATAGGAAAGCCAGTTAAAGTTAAAAGAAGCCAGCGAAATGTTTCCCCCAAGACCATCCCGACGAATTTAATAATAAAGTCTTCTATTTTTAGCGTGCTGTGTAATTAACAGTATGGGCGTCTCGCTTTAAAAGCGAATAACTCTTGAACCAGATCTGGGCCACTTCTAATTTTTCGTGGGCCAGCAAGAAGATAGAATGAGCTTCATTTTGATATATAGGAAAGCCGGTTAAAAATAACAGAAGCCATCGAATTATTTCCCCCAAGGACTAAGTCGGCAACTACAGTTAATAAGGATTTCTATTTCCGGCGAGCTGTAATTGACAGTTTGGGCTTCCCGTTTTAAAAGCGAATAACTCTTGAACCAGATCTGGGCCACTTCTAATTTTTCTTGGGCCAGCAAGAAGATAGAATGAGCTTCATTTTGATATATAGGAAAGCCGGTTAAAAATAACAGAAGCCATCGAATTATTTCCCCCAAGGACTAAGTCGGCAACTTCAGTTAATAAGGATTTCTCTTTCCGGCGCGCTGTAATTCACAGTTTGGGCTTCCCGTTTTAAAAGCGAATAATTCTTGAACCACATCTGGGCCACTTCTATTTTTTCTTGGGCTAGCAAGAAGATAGAATGAGCTTCAATTTGATATATAGGAAAGCCAGTTAAAATTAAAAGAAGCCATCGAAATTTTCCCCCTAAGACCATCCCGACGAATTTAATAATAAAGTGTTGTATTTTTATCGCGCTGTGTAATTAACAGTATGGGCGTCTCGCTTTAAAAGCGAATAACTCTTGAACCAGATCTGGGCCACTTCTAATTTTTCTTGGGCCAGCAAGAGATAGAATGAGCTTCATTTTGATATATAGGAAAGCCGTTTAAAAATAACAGAAGCCATCGAAATTTTTCCCCCAAGGACTAAGTCGGCAACTACAGTTAATAAGGATTTCTATTTGCGGCGCGCTGTAATTGACAGTTTGGGCTTCCCGTTTTAAAAGCGAATAACTCTTGAACCAGATCTGGGCCACTTCTAATTTTTCTTGGGCCAGCAAGAAGATAGAATGAGCTTCATTTTGATATATAGGAAAGCCGGTTAAAAATAACAGAAGCCATCGAATTATTTCCCCCAAGGACTAAGTCGGCAACTTCAGTTAATAAGGATTTCTCTTTCCGGCGCGCTGTAATTAACAGTTTGGGCTTCCCGTTTTAAAAGCGAATAATTCTTGAACCACATCTGGGCCACTTCTATTTTTTCTTGGGCTAGCAAGAAGATAGAATGAGCTTCAATTTGATATATAGGAAAGCCAGTTAAAATTAAAAGAAGCCATCGAAATTTTCCCCTAAGACCATCCCGACGAATTTAATAAATAAAGTGTTGTATTTTTATCGCGCTGTGTAATTAACAGTATGGGCGTCTCGCTTTAAAAGCGAATAACTCTTGAACCAGATCTGGGCCACTTCTAATTTTTCTTGGGCCAGCAAGAAGATAGAATGAGCTTCATTTTGATATATAGGAAAGCCGTTTAAAAATAACAGAAGCCATCGAAATTTTTCCCCCAAGGACTAAGTCGGCAACTACAGTTAATAAGGATTTCTATTTGCGGCGCGCTGTAATTGACAGTTTGGGCTTCCCGTTTTAAAAGCGAATAACTCTTGAACCAGATCTGGGCCACTTCTAATTTTTCTTGGGCCAGCAAGAAGATAGAATGAGCTTCATTTTGATATATAGGAAAGCCGGTTAAAAATAACAGAAGCCATCGAATTATTTCCCCCAAGGACTAAGTCGGCAACTTCAGTTAATAAGGATTTCTCTTTCCGGCGCGCTGTAATTCACAGTTTGGGCTTCCCGCTTTAAAAGCGAATAATTCTTGAACCACATCTGGGCCACTTCTAATTTTTCTTGGGCCAGCAAGAAGATAGAATGAGCTTCAAATTGATATATAGGAAAGCCAGTTAAAATAAAAGAAGCCATCGAAATTTTCCCCCTAAGACCATCCCGACGAATTTAATAATAAAGTGTTCTATTTTTATCGCGCTGTGTAATTAACAGTATGGGCGTCTCGCTTTAAAAGCGAATAACTCTTGAACCAGATCTGGGCCACTTCTAATTTTTCTTGGGCCAGCAAGAAGATAGAATGAGCTTCATTTTGATATATAGGAAAGCCGTTTAAAAATAACAGAAGCCATCGAAATTTTTCCCCCAAGGACTAAGTCGGCAAGTACAGTTAATAAAGATTTCTATTTCCAGCGAGCTGTAATTAACATTTTTGGCGCCTCGGTTTAAAAGCGAATAACTCTTAAACCAGATCTGGGCCACTTCTAATTTTTCTTGGGCCAGCAAGAAGATAGAATGAGCTTCAATTTGATATATAGGAAAGCCAGTTAAAGTTAAAAGAAGCCATCGAAATGTTTCCCCCAAGACCATCCCGACGAATTTAATAATAAAGTGTTCTATTTTTAGCGTGCTGTGTAATTAACAGTTTGGGCTTCCCGTTTTAAAAGCGAATAACTCTTAAACCAGATCTGGGCCACTTCTAATTTTTCTTGGGCCAGCAAGAAGATAGAATGAGCTTCATTTTGATATATAGGAAAGCCGGTTAAAAATAACGGAAGCCATCGAATTATTTCCCCCCAAGGACTAAGTCGGCAAGTAGAGTTAATAAAGATTTATATTTCCAGCGAGCTGTAATTAACATTTTTGGCTCCTCGGTTTAAAAGCGAATAACTCTTAAACCAGATCTGGGCCACTTCTAATTTTTCTTGGGCCAGCAAGAAGATAGAAGGAGCTTCATTTTGACATATAGGAAAGCCGGTTAAAAATAACGGAAGCCAATTAATTATTTCCCCCAAGGACTAAGTCGCCAACTACAGTTAATAAAGATTTCTATTTCCAGTGAGATGGAATTAACATTTTTGGCGCTCGGTTTAAAAGCGAATAACTCTTAAACCAGATCTGGGCCACTTCTAATTTTTCTTGGGCCAGCAAGAAGATAGAATGAGCTTCAATTTGATATATAGGAAAGCCACTTAAAGTTAAAATAAGCCATCGAAATTTTTCCCCCAAGACCATCCCGACGAATTTAATAATAAAGTGTTCTATTTTTAGCGTGCTGTGTAATTAACAGTATGGGCGTCTCGCTTTAAAAGCGAATAACTCTTGAACCAGATCTGGGCCACTTCTAATTTTTCTTGGGCCACCAAGATAGAATGAGCTTCATTTTGATATATAGGAAAGCCGGTTAAAAATAACAGAAGCCATCGAAATTTTTCCCCAAAGGACTAAGTCCGCAAGTACAGTTAATAAAGATTTCTATTTCCAGCGAGATGTAATTAACATTTTTGACGCCTCGGTTTAAAAGCGAATAACTCTTAAACCAGATCTGGGCCACTTCTAATTTTTCTTGGGCCAGCAAGAAGATAGAATGGGCTTCATTTTGATATATAGGAAAGCCGGTTAAAAATAACGGAAGCCATCGAATTATTTCCCCCAAGGACTAAGTCGGCAACTACAGTTAATAAAGATTTCTATTTCCAGTGAGCTGTAATTAACATTTTTGGCGCCTCGGTTTAAAAGCGAATAACTCTTAAACCAGATCTGGGCCACTTCTAATTTTTCTTGGGCCAGCAAGAAGGTAGAATGAGCTTCAATTTGATATATAGGAAAGCCACTTAAAGTTAAAATAAGCCATCGAAATTTTTCCCCCTAGACCATCTCGACGAAGTTAATAATAGAGTGTTCTATTTTTAGCGTGCTGTGTAATTAACAGTATGGGCGTCTCGCTTTAAAAGCGAATAACTCTTGAACCAGATCTGGGCCACTTCTAATTTTTCTTGGGCCACCAAGAAGATAGAATGAGCTTCATTTTGATATATAGGAAAGCCGGTTAAAAATAACAGAAGCCATCGAAATTTTTCCCCCAAGGACTAAGTCCGCAAGTACAGTTAATAAAGATTTCTATTTCCAGCGAGATGTAATTAACATTTTTGGCGCCTCGGTTTAAAAGCGAATAACTCTTAAACCAGATCTGGGCCACTTCTAATTTTTCTTGGGCCAGTAAGAAGATAGAATGAGCTTCAATTTGATATATAGGAAAGCCACTTAAAGTTAAAATAAGCCATCGAAATTTTTTCCCCCAAGACCATCTCGACGAATTTAATAATAAAGTGTTCTATTTTTAGCGTGCTGTGTAATTAACAGTATGGGCGTCTCGCTTTAAAAGCGAATAACTCTTGAACCAGATCCGGGCCACTTCTAATTTTTCTTGGGCCACCAAGAAGATAGAATGAGCTTCATTTTGATATATAGGAAGGCCGGTTAAAAATAACAGAAGCCATCGAAATTTTTCCCCCAAGGACTAAGTCGGCAAGTAGAGTTAATAAAGATTTCTATTTCCAGCGAGATGTAATTAACATTTTTGACGCCTCGGTTTAAAAGCGAATAACTCTTAAACCAGATCTGGGCCACTTCTAATTTTTCTTGGGCCAGCAAGAAGATAGAATGAGCTTCATTTTGATATATAGGAAAGCCGGTTAAAAATAACAGAAGCCATCGAATTATTTCCCCCAAGGACTAAGTCGGCAACTACAGTTAATAAAGATTTCTATTTCCAGTGAGCTGTAATTAACATTTTTGGCACCTCGGTTTAAAAGCGAATAACTCTTAAACCAGATCTGGGCCACTTCTAACTTTTCTTGGGCCAGCAAGAAGATAGAATGAGCTTCAATTTGATATATAGGAAAGCCAGTTAAAGTTAAAATAAGCCAGCGAAATGTTTCCCCCAAGACCATCCCGACGAATTTAATAATAAAGTCTTCTATTTTTAGCGTGCTGTGTAATTAACAGTATGGGCGTCTCGCTTTAAAAGCGAATAACTCTTGAACCAGATCTGGGCCACTTCTAATTTTTCGTGGGCCAGCAAGAAGATAGAATGAGCTTCATTTTGATATATAGGAAAGCCGGTTAAAAATAACAGAAGCCATCAAATTATTTCCCCCAAGGACTAAGTCGGCAACTACAGTTAATAAGGATTTCTATTTCCGGCGAGCTGTAATTGACAGTTTGGGCTTCCCGTTTTAAAAGCGAATAACTCTTGAACCAGATCTGGGCCACTTCTAATTTTTCTTGGGCCAGCAAGAAGATAGAATGAGCTTCATTTTGATATATAGGAAAGCCGGTTAAAAATAACAGAAGCCATCGAATTATTTCCCCCAAGGACTAAGTCGGCAACTTCAGTTAATAAGGATTTCTCTTTCCGGCGCGCTGTAATTCACAGTTTGGGCTTCCCGTTTTAAAAGCGAATAATTCTTGAACCACATCTGGGCCACTTCTATTTTTCTTGGGCTAGCAAGAAGATAGAATGAGCTTCAATTTGATATATAGGAAAGCCAGTTAAAATTAAAAGAAGCCATCGAAATTTTCCCCCTAAGACCATCCCGACGAATTTAATAATAAAGTGTTGTATTTTTATCGCGCTGTGTAATTAACAGTATGGGCGTCTCGCTTTAAAAGCGAATAACTCTTGAACCAGATCTGGGCCACTTCTAATTTTTCTTGGGCCAGCAAGAGATAGAATGAGCTTCATTTTGATATATAGGAAAGCCGTTTAAAAATAACAGAAGCCATCGAAATTTTTCCCCCAAGGACTAAGTCGGCAACTACAGTTAATAAGGATTTCTATTTCCGGCGCGCTGTAATTGACAGTTTGGGCTTCCCGTTTTAAAAGCGAATAACTCTTGAACCAGATCTGGGCCACTTCTAATTTTTCTTGGGCCAGCAAGAAGATAGAATGAGCTTCATTTTGATATATAGGAAAGCCGGTTAAAAATAACAGAAGCCATCGAATTATTTCCCCCAAGGACTAAGTCGGCAACTTCAGTTAATAAGGATTTCTCTTTCCGGCGCGCTGTAATTCACAGTTTGGGCTTCCCGCTTTAAAAGCGAATAATTCTTGAACCACAGCTGGGCCACTTCTATTTTTTCTTGGGCCAGCAAGAAGATAGAATGAGCTTCAAATTGATATATAGGAAAGCCAGTTAAAATTAAAAGAAGCCATCGAAATTTCCCCCCTAAGACCATCCCGACGAATTTAATAATAAAGTGTTCTATTTTTATCGCGCTGTGTAATTAACAGTATGGGCGTCTCGCTTTAAAAGCGAATAACTCTTGAACCAGATCTGGGCCACTTCTAATTTTTCTTGGGCCAGCAAGAGATAGAATGAGCTTCATTTTGATATATAGGAAAGCCGTTTAAAAATAACAGAAGCCATCGAAATTTTTCCCCCAAGGACTAAGTCGGCAAGTACAGTTAATAAAGATTTCTATTTCCAGCGAGCTGTAATTAACATTTTTGGCGCCTCGGTTTAAAAGCGAATAACTCTTAAACCAGATCTGGGCCACTTCTAATTTTTCTTGGGCCAGCAAGAAGATAGAATGAGCTTCAATTTGATATATAGGAAAGCCAGTTAAAGTTAAAAGAAGCCATCGAAATGTTTCCCCCAAGACCATCCCGACGAATTTAATAATAAAGTGTTCTATTTTTAGCGTGCTGTGTAATTAACAGTTTGGGCTTCCCGTTTTAAAAGCGAATAACTCTTAAACCAGATCTGGGCCACTTCTAATTTTTCTTGGGCCAGCAAGAAGATAGAATGAGCTTCATTTTGATATATAGGAAAGCCGGTTAAAAATAACGGAAGCCATCGAATTATTTCCCCCCAAGGACTAAGTCGGCAAGTAGAGTTAATAAAGATTTATATTTCCAGCGAGCTGTAATTAACATTTTTGGCTCCTCGGTTTAAAAGCGAATAACTCTTAAACCAGATCTGGGCCACTTCTAATTTTTCTTGGGCCAGCAAGAAGATAGAAGGAGCTTCATTTTGACATAGAGGAAAGCCGGTTAAAAATAACGGAAGCCAATTAATTATTTCCCCCAAGGACTAAGTCGCCAACTACAGTTAATAAAGATTTCTATTTCCAGTGAGATGGAATTAACATTTTTGGCGCCTCGGTTTAAAAGCGAATAACTCTTAAACCAGATCTGGGCCACTTCTAATTTTTCTTGGGCCAGCAAGAAGATAGAATGAGCTTCAATTTGATATATAGGAAAGCCACTTAAAGTTAAAATAAGCCATCGAAATTTTTCCCCCAAGACCATCCCGACGAATTTAAATAATAAAGTGTTCTATTTTTAGCGTGCTGTGTAATTAACAGTATGGGCGTCTCGCTTTAAAAGCGAATAACTCTTGAACCAGATCTGGGCCACTTCTAATTTTTCTTGGGCCACCAAGAAGATAGAATGAGCTTCATTTTGATATATAGGAAAGCCGGTTAAAAATAACAGAAGCCATCGAAATTTTTCCCCCAAGGACTAAGTCCGCAAGTACAGTTAATAAAGATTTCTATTTCCAGCGAGATGTAATTAACATTTTTGACGCCTCGGTTTAAAAGCGAATAACTCTTAAACCAGATCTGGGCCACTTCTAATTTTTCTTGGGCCACCAAGAAGATAGAATGAGCTTCATTTTGATATATAGGAAAGCCGGTTAAAAATAACAGAAGCCATCGAAATTTTTTCCCCCAAGGACTAAGTCCGCAAGTACAGTTAATAAAGATTTCTATTTCCAGCGAGATGTAATTAACATTTTTGACGCCTCGGTTTAAAAGCGAATAACTCTTAAACCAGATCTGGGCCACTTCTAATTTTTCTTGGGCCAGCAAGAAGATAGAATGAGCTTCATTTTGATATATAGGAAAGCCGGTTAAAAATAACGGAAGCCATCGAATTATTTCCCCCAAGGACTAAGTCGGCAACTACAGTTAATAAAGATTTCTATTTCCAGTGAGCTGTAATTAACATTTTTGGCGCCTCGGTTTAAAAGCGAATAACTCTTAAACCAGATCTGGGCCACTTCTAATTTTTCTTGGGCCAGCAAGAAGATAGAATGAGCTTCAATTTGATATATAGGAAAGCCACTTAAAGTTAAAATAAGCCATCGAAATTTTTTCCCCCAAGACCATCTCGACGAATTTAATAATAAAGTGTTCTATTTTTAGCGTGCTGTGTAATTAACAGTATGGGCGTCTCGCTTTAAAAGCGAATAACTCTTGAACCAGATCTGGGCCACTTCTAATTTTTCTTGGGCCACCAAGAAGATAGAATGAGCTTCATTTTGATATATAGGAAAGCCGGTTAAAAATAACAGAAGCCATCGAAATTTTTCCCCCAAGGACTAAGTCCGCAAGTACAGTTAATAAAGATTTCTATTTCCAGCGAGATGTAATTAACATTTTTGACGCCTCGGTTTAAAAGCGAATAACTCTTAAACCAGATCTGGGCCACTTCTAATTTTTCTTGGGCCAGCAAGAAGATAGAATGAGCTTCATTTTGATATATAGGAAAGCCGGTTAAAAATAACAGAAGCCATCGAATTATTTCCCCCAAGGACTAAGTCGGCAACTACAGTTAATAAAGATTTCTATTTCCAGTGAGCTGTAATTAACATTTTTGGCGCCTCGGTTTAAAAGCGAATAACTCTTAAACCAGATCTGGGCCACTTCTAATTTTTCTTGGGCCAGTAAGAAGATAGAATGAGCTTCAATTTGATATATAGGAAAGCCAGTTAAAGTTAAAAGAAGCCATTGAAATTTTTCCCCCCAAGACCATCCCGACGAATTTAATAATAGAGTGTTCTATTTTTAGCGTGCTGTGTAATTAACAGTATGGGCGTCTCGCTTTAAAAGCGAATAACTCTTGAACCAGATCTGGGCCACTTCTAATTTTTCTTGGGCCACCAAGAAGATAGAATGAGCTTCATTTTGATATATAGGAAAGCCGGTTAAAAATAACAGAAGCCATCGAAATTTTTCCCCCAAGGACTAAGTCCGCAAGTACAGTTAATAAAGATTTCTATTTCCAGCGAGATGTAATTAACATTTTTGGCGCCTCGGTTTAAAAGCGAATAACTCTTAAACCAGATCTGGGCCACTTCTAATTTTTCTTGGGCCACCAAGAAGATAGAATGAGCTTCATTTTGATATATAGGAAAGCCGGTTAAAAATAACAGAAGCCATCGAAATTTTTCCCCCAAGGACTAAGTCCGCAAGTACAGTTAATAAAGATTTCTATTTCCAGCGAGATGTAATTAACATTTTTGACGCCTCGGTTTAAAAGCGAATAACTCTTAAACCAGATCTGGGCCACTTCTAATTTTTCTTGGGCCAGCAAGAAGATAGAATGAGCTTCATTTTGATATATAGGAAAGCCGGTTAAAAATAACGGAAGCCATCGAATTATTTCCCCCAAGGACTAAGTCGGCAACTACAGTTAATAAAGATTTCTATTTCCAGTGAGCTGTAATTAACATTTTTGGCGCCTCGGTTTAAAAGCGAATAACTCTTAAACCAGATCTGGGCCACTTCTAATTTTTCTTGGGCCAGCAAGAAGGTAGAATGAGCTTCAATTTGATATATAGGAAAGCCACTTAAAGTTAAAATAAGCCATCGAAATTTTTCCCCCAAGACCATCTCGACGAATTTAATAATAACGTGTTCTATTTTTAGCGTGCTGTGTAATTAACAGTATGGGCGTCTCGCTTTAAAAGCGAATAACTCTTGAACCAGATCCGGGCCACTTCTAATTTTTCTTGGGCCACCAAGAAGATAGAATGAGCTTCATTTTGATATATAGGAAGGCCGGTTAAAAATAACAGAAGCCATCGAAATTTTTCCCCCAAGGACTAAGTCCGCAAGTACAGTTAATAAAGATTTCTATTTCCAGCGAGATGTAATTAACATTTTTGACGCCTCGGTTTAAAAGCGAATAACTCTTAAACCAGATCTGGGCCACTTCTAAATTTTTCTTGGGCCAGCAAGAAGATAGAATGAGCTTCATTTTGATATATAGGAAAGCCGGTTAAAAATAACGGAAGCCATCGAATTATTTCCCCCAAGGACTAAGTCGGCAACTACAGTTAATAAAGATTTCTATTTCCAGTGAGCTGTAATTAACATTTTTGGCGCCTCGGTTTAAAAGCGAATAACTCTTAAACCAGATCTGGGCCACTTCTAATTTTTCTTGGGCCAGCAAGAAGGTAGAATGAGCTTCAATTTGATATATAGGAAAGCCACTTAAAGTTAAAATAAGCCATCGAAATTTTTCCCCCAAGACCATCTCGACGAATTTAATAATAACGTGTTCTATTTTTAGCGTGCTGTGTAATTAACAGTATGGGCGTCTCGCTTTAAAAGCGAATAACTCTTGAACCAGATCCGGGCCACTTCTAATTTTTCTTGGGCCACCAAGAAGATAGAATGAGCTTCATTTTGATATATAGGAAGGCCGGTTAAAAATAACAGAAGCCATCAAAATTTTTCCCCCAAGGACTAAGTCCGCAAGTACAGTTAATAAAGATTTCTATTTCCAGCGAGATGTAATTAACATTTTTGACGCCTCGGTTTAAAAGCGAATAACTCTTAAACCAGATCTGGGCCACTTCTAATTTTTCTTGGGCCAGCAAGAAGATAGAATGAGCTTCATTTTGATATATAGGAAAGCCGGTTAAAAGTAACAGAAGCCATCGAATTATTTCCCCCAAGGACTAAGTCGGCAACTACAGTTAATAAAGATTTCTATTTCCAGTGAGCTGTAATTAACATTTTTGGCGCCTCGGTTTAAAAGCGAATAACTCTTAAACCAGATCTGGGCCACTTCTAATTTTTCTTGGGCCAGCAAGAAGATAGAATGAGCTTCAATTTGATATATAGGAAAGCCAGTTAAAGTGAAAAGAAGCCATCGAAATTTTCCCCACAAGACCATCCCGACGAATTAAATAATAAAGTGTTCTATTTTTAGTGTGCTGTGTAATTAACAGTATGGGCGTCTCGCTTTAAAAGCGAATGACTCTTGAATCAGATCTGGGCCACTTCTAATTTTTCTTGGGCCAGCAAGAAGATAGAATGAGCTTCATTTTGATATATAGGAAAGGCGGTTAAAAATAACAGAAGCCATCGAAATTTTCCCCCAAGGACTAAGTCGGCAAGTACAGTTAATAAAGATTTCTATTTCCAGCGAGCTGTAATTAACATTTTTGGCGCCTCGGTTTAAAAGCGAATAACTCTTAAACCAGATCTGGGCCACTTCTAATTTTTCTTGGGCCAGCAAGAAGATAGAATGAGCTTCATTTTGATATATAGGAAAGCCGGTTAAAAGTAACAGAAGCCATCGAATTATTTCCCCCAAGGACTAAGTCGGCAACTACAGTTAATAAAGATTTCTATTTCCAGTGAGCTGTAATTAACATTTTTGGCGCCTCGGTTTAAAAGCGAATAACTCTTAAACCAGATCTGGGCCACTTCTAATTTTTCTTGGGCCAGCAAGAAGATAGAATGAGCTTCATTTTGATATATAGGAAAGCCAGTTAAAGTTAAAAGAAGCCATCGAATTATTTCCCCCAAGGACTAAGTCGGCAACTACAGTTAATAAAGATTTCTATTTCCAGTGAGCTGTAATTAACATTTTTGGCGCCTCGGTTTAAAAGCGAATAACTCTTAAACCAGATCTGGGCCACTTCTAATTTTTCTTGGGCCAGCAAGAAGATAGAATGAGCTTCATTTTGATATATAGGAAAGCCGGTTAAAAATAACAGAAGCCATCGAATTATTTCCCCCAAGGACTAAGTCGGCAACTACAGTTAATAAAGATTTCTATTTCCAGTGAGCTGTAATTAACATTTTTGGCGCCTCGGTTTAAAAGCGAATAACTCTTAAACCAGATCTGGGCCACTTCTAATTTTTCTTGGGCCAGCAAGAAGATAGAATGAGCTTCAATTTGATATATAGGAAAGCCAGTTAAAGTGAAAAGAAGCCATCGAAATTTTCCCCACAAGACCATCCCGACGAATTAAATAATAAAGTGTTCTATTTTTACTGTGTAATTAACAGTATGGGCGTTTCGCTTTAAAAGCGAATAACTCTTGAACCAGATCTGGGCCACTTCTAATTTTTCTTGGGCCAGCAAGAAGATAGAATGAGCTTCATTTTGATATATAGGAAAGCCGGTTAAAAATAACAGAAGCCATCGAATTATTTCCCCCAAGGACTAAGTCGGCAAGTACAGTTAATAAAGATTTCTATTTCCAGTGAGCAGTAATTAACATTTTTTGGCGCCTCGGTTTAAAAGCGAATAACTCTTAAACCAGATCTGGGCCACTTCTAATTTTTCTTGGGCCAGCAAGAAGATAGAATGAGCTTCATTTTGATATATAGGAAAGCCAGTTAAAGTTAAAAGAAGCCATCGAATTATTTCCCCCAAGGACTAAGTCGGCAACTACAGTTAATAAAGATTTCTATTTCCAGTGAGCTGTAATTAACATTTTTGGCGCCTCGGTTTAAAAGCGAATAACTCTTAAACCAGATCTGGGCCACTTCTAATTTTTCTTGGGCCAGCAAGAAGATAGAATGAGCTTCAATTTGATATATAGGAAAGCCAGTTAAAGTTAAAAGAAGCCATCGAAATTTTCCCCACAAGACCATCCCCACGAATTTAATAATAAAGTGTTCTATTTTTAGCGTGCTGTGTAATTAACAGTATGGGCGTCTCGCTTTAAAAGCGAATAACTCTTGAACCAGATCTGGGCCACTTCTAATTTTTCTTGGGCCAGCAAGAAGATAGAATGAGCTTCATTTTGATATATAGGAAAGCCGGTTAAAAATAACAGAAGCCATCGAAATTTTTCCCCCAAGGACTAAGTCCGCAAGTACAGTTAATAAAGATTTCTATTTCCAGCGAGATGTAATTAACATTTTTGACGCCTCGGTTTAAAAGCGAATAACTCTTAAACCAGATCTGGGCCACTTCTAATTTTTCTTGGGCCAGCAAGAAGATAGAATGAGCTTCATTTTGATATATAGGAAAGCCGGTTAAAAATAACGGAAGCCATCGAATTATTTCCCCCAAGGACTAAGTCGGCAACTACAGTTAATAAAGATTTCTATTTCCAGTGAGCTGTAATTAACATTTTTGGCGCCTCGGTTTAAAAGCGAATAACTCTTAAACCAGATCTGGGCCACTTCTAATTTTTCTTGGGCCAGCAAGAAGATAGAATGAGCTTCAATTTGATATATAGGAAAGCCAGTTAAAGTTAAAAGAAGCCATCGAAATTTCCCCCCAAGACCATCCCGACGAATTTAATAATAAAGTGTTCTATTTTTAGCGTGCTGTGTAATTAACAGTATGGGCGTCTCGCTTTAAAAGCGAATAACTCTTGAACCAGATCTGGGCCACTTCTAATTTTTCTTGGGCCACCAAGAAGATAGAATGAGCTTCATTTTGATATATAGGAAAGCCGGTTAAAAATAACAGAAGCCATCGAAATTTTTCCCCCAAGGACTAAGTCCGCAAGTACAGTTAATAAAGATTTCTATTTCCAGCGAGATGTAATTAACATTTTTGGCGCCTCGGTTTAAAAGCGAATAACTCTTAAACCAGATCTGGGCCACTTCTAATTTTTCTTGGGCCAGCAAGAAGATATAATGAGCTTCATTTTGATATATAGGAAAGCCAGTTAAAGTTAAAAGAAGCCATCGAAATTTCCCCCAAGACCATCCCGACGAATTTAATAATAAAGTGTTCTATTTTTAGCGTGCTGTGTAATTAACAGTATGGGCGTCTCGCTTTAAAAGCGAAATAACTCTTGAACCAGATCTGGGCCACTTCTAATTTTTCTTGGGCCAGCAAGAAGATAGAATGAGCTTCATTTTGATATATAGGAAAGCCAGTTAAAGTTAAAAGAAGCCATCGAAATTTTCCCCCCAAGACCATCCCCACGAATTTAATAATAAAGTGTTCTATTTTTAGCGTGCTGTGTAATTAACAGTATGGGCGTCTCGCTTTAAAAGCGAATAACTCTTGAACCAGATCTGGGCCACTTCTAATTTTTCTTGGGCCAGCAAGAAGATAGAATGAGCTTCATTTTGATATATAGGAAAGCCGGTTAAAAATAACAGAAGCCATCGAATTATTTCCCCCAAGGACTAAGTCGGCAACTACAGTTAATAAAGATTTCTATTTCCAGTGAGCTGTAATTAACATTTTTGGCGCCTCGGTTTAAAAGCGAATAACTCTTAAACCAGATCTGGGCCACTTCTAATTTTTCTTGGGCCAGCAAGAAGATAGAATGAGCTTCATTTTGATATATAGGAAAGCCAGTTAAAGTTAAAAGAAGCCATCGAAATTTCCCCCCCAAGACCATCCCGACGAATTTAATAATAAAGTGTTCTATTTTTAGCGTGCTGTGTAATTAACAGTATGGGCGTCTCGCTTTAAAAGCGAATAACTCTTGAACCAGATCTGGGCCACTTCTAATTTTTCTTGGGCCAGCAAGAAGATAGAATGAGCTTCATTTTGATATATAGGAAAGCCAGTTAAAGTTAAAAGAAGCCATCGAAATTTCCCCCCCAAGACCATCCCCACGAATTTAATAATAAAGTGTTCTATTTTTAGCGTGCTGTGTAATTAACAGTATGGGCGTCTCGCTTTAAAAGCGAATAACTCTTGAACCAGATCTGGGCCACTTCTAATTTTTCTTGGGCCAGCAAGAAGATAGAATGAGCTTCATTTTGATATATAGGAAAGCCGGTTAAAAATAACAGAAGCCATCGAATTATTTCCCCCAAGGACTAAGTCGGCAACTACAGTTAATAAAGATTTCTATTTCCAGTGAGCTGTAATTAACATTTTTGGCGCCTCGGTTTAAAAGCGAATAACTCTTAAACCAGATCTGGGCCACTTCTAATTTTTCTTGGGCCAGCAAGAAGATAGAATGAGCTTCAATTTGATATATAGGAAAGCCACTTAAAGTTAAAAAGAAGCCATCGAAATTTTTCCCCCAAGACCATCTCGACGAATTTAATAATAAAGTGTTCTATTTTTAGCGTGCTGTGTAATTAACAGTATGGGCGTCTCGCTTTAAAAGCGAATAACTCTTGAACCAGATCTGGGCCACTTCTAATTTTTCTTGGGCCACCAAGAAGATAGAATGAGCTTCATTTTGATATATAGGAAAGCCGGTTAAAAATAACAGAAGCCATCGAAATTTTTCCCCCAAGGACTAAGTCCGCAAGTACAGTTAATAAAGATTTCTATTTCCAGCGAGATGTAATTAACATTTTTGACGCCTCGGTTTAAAAGCGAATAACTCTTAAACCAGATCTGGGCCACTTCTAATTTTTCTTGGGCCAGCAAGAAGATAGAATGAGCTTCAATTTGATATATAGGAAAGCCAGTTAAAGTTAAAAGAAGCCATTGAAATTTTCCCCCCCAAGACCATCCCGACGAATTTAATAATAGAGTGTTCTATTTTTAGCGTGCTGTGTAATTAACAGTATGGGCGTCTCGCTTTAAAAGCGAATAACTCTTGAACCAGATCTGGGCCACTTCTAATTTTTCTTGGGCCAGCAAGAAGATAGAATGAGCTTCATTTTGATATATAGGAAAGCCGGTTAAAAATAACAGAAGCCATCGAAATTTTTTCCCCCAAGGACTAAGTCCGCAAGTACAGTTAATAAAGATTTCTATTTCCAGCGAGATGTAATTAACATTTTTGGCGCCTCGGTTTAAAAGCGAATAACTCTTAAACCAGATCTGGGCCACTTCTAATTTTTCTTGGGCCAGCAAGAAGATAGAATGAGCTTCAATTTGATATATAGGAAAGCCAGTTAAAATTAAAAGAAGCCATCGAAATTTCCCCCCAAGACCATCCCGACGAATTTAATAATAAAGTGTTCTATTTTTAGCGTGCTGTGTAATTAACAGTATGGGCGTCTCGCTTTAAAAGCGAATAACTCTTGAACCAGATCTGGGCCACTTCTAATTTTTCTTGGGCCAGCAAGAAGATAGAATGAGCTTCATTTTGATATATAGGAAAGCCGGTTAAAAATAACAGAAGCCATCGAAATTTTTCCCCCAAGGACTAAGTCGGCAACTACAGTTAATAAAGATTTCTATTTCCAGTGAGCTGTAATTAACATTTTTGGCGCCTCGGTTTAAAAGCGAATAACTCTTGAACCAGATCTGGGCCACTTCTAATTTTTCTTGGGCCAGCAAGAAGATAGAATGACCTTCAATTTGATATATGGAAAGCCAGTTAAAGTTAAAAGAAGCCATCGAAATTTTTCCCCCAAGACCATCCCGACGAATTTAATAATAAAGTGTTCTATTTTTAGCGTGCTGTGTAATTAACAGTATGGGCGTCTCGCTTTAAAAGCGAATAACTCTTGAACCAGATCTGGGCCACTTCTAATTTTTCTTGGGCCACCAAGAAGATAGAATGAGCTTCATTTTGATATATAGGAAAGCCGGTTAAAAATAACAGAAGCCGTCGAAATTTTCCCCCCAAAGACTAAGTCCGCAAGTACAGTTAATAAAGATTTCTATTTCCAGCGAGCTGTAATTAACATTTTTGGCGCCTCGGTTTAAAAGCGAATAACTCTTAAACCAGATCTGGGCCACTTCTAACTTTTCTTGGGCCAGCAAGAAGATAGAATGAGCTTCAATTTGATATATAGGAAAGCCAGTTAAAGTTAAAAGAAGCCAGCGAAATGTTTTACCCCAAGACCATCCCGACGAATTTAATAATAAAGTCTTCTATTTTTAGCGTGCTGTGTAATTAACAGTATGGGCGTCTCGCTTAAAAAGGAATAACTCTTGAACCAGATCTGGGCCACTTCTAATTTTTCTTGGGCCAGCAAGAAGATAGAATGAGCTTCATTTTGATATATAGGAAAGCCAGTTAAACTTAAAAGAAGCCATCGAAATTTCCCCCCAAGACCATCCCCACGAATTTAATAATAAAGTGCTCTATTTTTAGCGTGCTGTGTAATTAGCAGTATGGGCGTCTCGCTTTAAAAGCGAATAACTCTTGAACCAGATCTGGGCCACTTCTAATTTTTCTTGGGCCAGCAAGAAGATAGAATGAGCTTCATTTTGATATATAGGAAAGCCGGTTAAAAATAACAGAAGCCATCGAATTATTTCCCCCAAGGACTAAGTCGGCAACTACAGTTAATAAAGATTTCTATTTCCAGTGAGCTGTAATTAACATTTTTGGCGCCTCGGTTTAAAAGCGAATAACTCTTAAACCAGATCTGGGCCACTTCTAATTTTTCTTGGGCCAGCAAGAAGATAGAATGAGCTTCAATTTGATATATAGGAAAGCCAGTTAAAGTTAAAAGAAGCCATTGAAATTTTTCCCCCAAGACCATCCCGACGAATTTAATAATAAAGTGTTCTATTTTTAGCGTGCTGTGTAATTAACAGTATGGGCGTCTCGCTTTAAAAGCGAATAACTCTTGAACCAGATCTGGGCCACTTCTAATTTTTCTTGGGCCACCAAGAAGATAGAATGAGCTTCATTTTGATATATAGGAAAGCCGGTTAAAAATAACAGAAGCCATCGAAATTTTCCCCCAAAGACTAAGTCCGCAAGTACAGTTAATAAAGATTTCTATTTCCAGCGAGCTGTAATTAACATTTTTGGCGCCTCGGTTTAAAAGCGAATAACTCTTAAACCAGATCTGGGCCACTTCTAATTTTTCTTGGGCCAGCAAGAAGATAGAATGAGCTTCAATTTGATATATAGGAAAGCCAGTTAAAGTTAAAAGAAGCCATCGAAATGTTTACCCCAAGACCATCCCGACGAATTTAATAATAAAGTGTTCTATTTTTAGCGTGCTGTGTAATTAACAGTATGGGCGTCTCGCTTTAAAAGCGAATAACTCTTGAACCAGATCTGGGCCACTTCTAATTTTTCTTGGGCCACCAAGAAGATAGAATGAGCTTCATTTTGATATATAGGAAAGCCGGTTAAAAATAACAGAAGCCATCGAAATTTTCCCCCAAAGACTAAGTCCGCAAGTACAGTTAATAAAGATTTCTATTTCCAGCGAGCTGTAATTAACATTTTTGGCGCCTCGGTTTAAAAGCGAATAACTCTTAAACCAGATCTGGGCCACTTCTAATTTTTCTTGGGCCAGCAAGAAGATAGAATGAGCTTCAATTTGATATATAGGAAAGCCAGTTAAAGTTAAAAGAAGCCAGCGAAATGTTTACCCCAAGACCATCCCGACGAATTTAATAATAAAGTCTTCTATTTTTAGCGTGCTGTGTAATTAACAGTATGGGCGTCTCGCTTTAAAAAGGAATAACTCTTGAACCAGATCTGGGCCAGTTCTAATTTTTCTTGGGCCAGCAAGAAGATAGAATGAGCTTCATTTTGATATATAGGAAAGCCAGTTAAAATAAAAGAAGCCATCGAAATTTCCCCCAAGACCATCCCCACGAATTTAATAATAAAGTGCTCTATTTTTAGCGTGCTGTGTAATTAACAGTATGGGCGTCTCGCTTTAAAAGCGAATAACTCTTGAACCAGATCTGGGCCACTTCTAATTTTTCTTGGGGCCAGCAAGAAGATAGAATGAGCTTCATTTTGATATATAGGAAAGCCGGTTAAAAATAACAGAAGCCATCGAATTATTTCCCCCAAGGACTAAGTCGGCAACTACAGTTAATAAAGATTTCTATTTCCAGTGAGCTGTAATTAACATTTTTGGCACCTCGGTTTAAAAGCGAATAACTCTTAAACCAGATCTGGGCCACTTCTAATTTTTCTTGGGCCAGCAAGAAGATAGAATGAGCTTCAATTTGATATATAGGAAAGCCAGTTAAAGTTAAAAGAAGCCATCGAAATGTTTCCCCCAAGACCATCCCGACGAATTTAATAATAAAGTCTTCTATTTTTAGCGTGCTGTGTAATTAACAGTATGGGCGTCTCGCTTTAAAAGCGAATAACTCTTGAACCAGATCTGGGCCACTTCTAATTTTTCTTGGGCCAGCAAGAAGATAGAATGAGCTTCATTTTGATATATAGGAAAGCCGGTTAAAAATAACAGAAGCCATCGAATTATTTCCCCCAAGGACTAAGTCGGCAACTACAGTTAATAAAGATTTCTATTTCCAGCGAGCTGTAATTAACATTTTTGGGCTTCCCGTTTTAAAAGCGAATAACTCTTGAACCAGATCTGGGCCACTTCTAATTTTTCTTGGGCCAGCAAGAAGATAGAATGAGCTTCATTTTGATATATAGGAAAGCCGGTTAAAAATAACAGAAGCCATCGAATTATTTCCCCCAAGGACTAAGTCGGCAACTTCAGTTAATAAGGATTTCTCTTTCCGGCGCGCTGTAATTAACAGTTTGGGCTTCCCGTTTTAAAAGCGAATAACTCTTAAACCAGATCTGGGCCACTTCTAATTTTTCTTGGGCCAGCAAGAAGATAGAATGAGCTTCATTTTGATATATAGGAAAGCCAGTTAAAATTAAAAGAAGCCATCGAAATTTTCCCCCTAAGACCATCCCGACGAATTTAATAATAAAGTGTTGTATTTTTATCGCGCTGTGTAATTAACAGTATGGGCGTCTCGCTTTAAAAGCGAATAACTCTTGAACCAGATCTGGGCCACTTCTAATTTTTCTTGGGCCAGCAAGAAGATAGAATGAGCTTCATTTTGATATATAGGAAAGCCGTTAAAAATAACAGAAGCCATCGAAATTTTTCCCCCAAGGACTAAGTCGGCAACTACAGTTAATAAAGATTTCTATTTCCAGCGCGCTGTAATTAACAGTTTGGCGCCTCGTTTTAAAAGCGAATAACTCTTGAACCAGATCTGGGCCACTTCTAATTTTTCTTGGGCCAGCAAGAAGATAGAATGAGCTTCATTTTGATATATAGGAAAGCCGGTTAAAAATAACAGAAGCCATCGAATTATTTCCCCCAAGGACTAAGTCGGCAACTTCAGTTAATAAGGATTTCTCTTTCCGGCGCGCTGTAATTAACAGTTTTTTGGGCGCTTCCCGTTTTAAAAGCGAATAACTCTTGAACCAGATCTGGGCCACTTCTATTTTTTCTTGGGCCAGCAAGAAGATAGAATGAGCTTCAATTTGATATATAGGAAAGCCAGTTAAAATTAAAAGAAGCCATCGAAATTTTCCCCCTAAGACCATCCCGACGAATTTAATAATAAAGTGTTCTATTTTTATCGCGCTGTGTAATTAACAGTATGGGCGTCTCGCTTTAAAAGCGAATAACTCTTGAACCAGATCTGGGCCACTTCTAATTTTTCTTGGGCCAGCAAGAAGATAGAATGAGCTTCATTTTGATATATAGGAAAGCCGGTTAAAAATAACAGAAGCCATCGAAATTTTTCCCCCAAGGACTAAGTCGGCAACTACAGTTAATAAAGATTTCTATTTGCGGCGCGCTGTAATTAACAGTTTGGGCTTCCCGTTTTAAAAGCGAATAACTCTTAAACCAGATCTGGGCCACTTCTAATTTTTCTTGGGCCAGCAAGAAGATAGAATGAGCTTCATTTTGATATATAGGAAAGCCGGTTAAAAATAACAGAAGCCATCGAATTATTTCCCCCAAGGACTAAGTCGGCAACTTCAGTTAATAAGGATTTCTCTTTCCGGCGCGCTGTAATTCACAGTTTGGCTTCCCGCTTTAAAAGCGAATAACTCTTGAACCAGATCTGGGCCACTTCTAATTTTTCTTGGGCCAGCAAGAAGATAGAATGAGCTTCAAATTGATATATAGGAAAGCCAGTTAAAAATAAAAGAAGCCATCGAAATTTCCCCCAAGACCATCCCGACGAATTTAATAATAAAGTGTTCTATTTCCGCGCTGTGTAATTAACAGTATGGGCGTCTCGCTTTAAAAGCGAATAACTCTTGAACCAGATCTGGGCCACTTCTAATTTTTCTTGGGCCAGCAAGAAGATAGAATGAGCTTCATTTTGATATATAGGAAAGCCGTTAAAAATAACAGAAGCCATCGAAATTTTTCCCCCAAGGACTAAGTCGGCAAGTACAGTTAATAAAGATTTCTATTTCCAGCGAGCTGTAATTAACATTTTTGGCGCCTCGGTTTAAAAGCGAATAACTCTTAAACCAGATCTGGGCCACTTCTAATTTTTCTTGGGCCAGCAAGAAGATAGAATGAGCTTCAATTTGATATATAGGAAAGCCAGTTAAAGTTAAAAGAAGCCATCGAAATGTTTCCCCCCAAGACCATCCCGACGAATTTAATAATAAAGTGTTCTATTTTTAGCGTGCTGTGTAATTAACAGTTTGGGCTTCCCGTTTTAAAAGCGAATAACTCTTAAACCAGATCTGGGCCACTTCTAATTTTTCTTGGGCCAGCAAGAAGATAGAATGAGCTTCATTTTGATATATAGGAAAGCCGGTTAAAAATAACAGAAGCCATCGAATTATTTTCCCCCCAAGGACTAAGTCGGCAAGTACAGTTAATAAAGATTTCTATTTCCAGCGAGCTGTAATTAACATTTTTGGCTCCTCGGTTTAAAAGCGAATAACTCTTAAACCAGATCTGGGCCACTTCTAATTTTTCTTGGGCCAGCAAGAAGATAGAATGAGCTTCATTTTGATATATAGGAAAGCCGGTTAAAAATAACGGAAGCCAATCGAATTATTTCCCCCAAGGACTAAGTCGGCAACTACAGTTAATAAAGATTTCTATTTCCAGTGAGATGTAATTAACATTTTTGGCGCCTCGGTTTAAAAGCGAATAACTCTTAAACCAGATCTGGGCCACTTCTAATTTTTCTTGGGCCAGCAAGAAGATAGAATGAGCTTCAATTTGATATATAGGAAAGCCACTTAAAGTTAAAATAAGCCATCGAAATTTTTCCCCCCAAGACCATCCCGACGAATTTAATAATAAAGTGTTCTATTTTTAGCGTGCTGTGTAATTAACAGTATGGGCGTCTCGCTTTAAAAGCGAATAACTCTTGAACCAGATCTGGGCCACTTCTAATTTTTCTTGGGCCACCAAGAAGATAGAATGAGCTTCATTTTGATATATAGGAAAGCCGGTTAAAAATAACAGAAGCCATCGAAATTTTTCCCCCAAGGACTAAGTCCGCAAGTACAGTTAATAAAGATTTCTATTTCCAGCGAGATGTAATTAACATTTTTGACGCCTCGGTTTAAAAGCGAATAACTCTTAAACCAGATCTGGGCCACTTCTAATTTTTCTTGGGCCACCAAGAAGATAGAATGAGCTTCATTTTGATATATAGGAAAGCCTAAAAATAACAGAAGCCATCGAAATTTTTCCCCCAAAGGACTAAATAAAGATTTCTATTTTCCAGCATTTTTTGACGCCTCGGTTTAAAAGCGAATAACTCTTAAACCAGATCTGGGCCACTTCTAATTTTTCTTGGGCCAGCAAGAAGATAGAATGAGCTTCATTTTGATATATAGGAAAGCCGGTTAAAAATAACGGAAGCCATCGAATTATTTCCCCCAAGGACTAAGTCGGCAACTACAGTTAATAAAGATTTCTATTTCCAGTGAGCTGTAATTAACATTTTTGGCGCCTCGGTTTAAAAGCGAATAACTCTTAAACCAGATCTGGGCCACTTCTAATTTTTCTTGGGCCAGCAAGAAGGTAGAATGAGCTTCAATTTGATATATAGGAAAGCCACTTAAAGTTAAAATAAGCCATCGAAATTTTTCCCCCAAGACCATCTCGACGAAGTTAATAATAGAGTGTTCTATTTTTAGCGTGCTGTGTAATTAACAGTATGGGCGTCTCGCTTTAAAAGCGAATAACTCTTGAACCAGATCTGGGCCACTTCTAATTTTTCTTGGGCCACCAAGAAGATAGAATGAGCTTCATTTTGATATATAGGAAAGCCGGTTAAAAATAACAGAAGCCATCGAAATTTTTCCCCCAAGGACTAAGTCCGCAAGTACAGTTAATAAAGATTTCTATTTCCAGCGAGATGTAATTAACATTTTTGGCGCCTCGGTTTAAAAGCGAATAACTCTTAAACCAGATCTGGGCCACTTCTAATTTTTCTTGGGCCAGTAAGAAGATAGAATGAGCTTCAATTTGATATATAGGAAAGCCACTTAAAGTTAAAATAAGCCATCGAAATTTTTTCCCCAAGACCATCTCGACGAATTTAATAATAAAGTGTTCTATTTTTAGCGTGCTGTGTAATTAACAGTATGGGCGTCTCGCTTTAAAAGCGAATAACTCTTGAACCAGATCCGGGCCACTTCTAATTTTTCTTGGGCCACCAAGAAGATAGAATGAGCTTCATTTTGATATATAGGAAGGCCGGTTAAAAATAACAGAAGCCATCGAAATTTTTCCCCCAAGGACTAAGTCGGCAAGTAGAGTTAATAAAGATTTCTATTTCCAGCGAGATGTAATTAACATTTTTGACGCCTCGGTTTAAAAGCGAATAACTCTTAAACCAGATCTGGGCCACTTCTAATTTTTCTTGGGCCAGCAAGAAGATAGAATGAGCTTCATTTTGATATATAGGAAAGCCGGTTAAAAATAACAGAAGCCATCGAATTATTTCCCCCAAGGACTAAGTCGGCAACTACAGTTAATAAAGATTTCTATTTCCAGTGAGCTGTAATTAACATTTTTGGCACCTCGGTTTAAAAGCGAATAACTCTTAAACCAGATCTGGGCCACTTCTAACTTTTCTTGGGCCAGCAAGAAGATAGAATGAGCTTCAATTTGATATATAGGAAAGCCAGTTAAAGTTAAAATAAGCCAGCGAAATGTTTTCCCCCAAGACCATCCCGACGAATTTAATAATAAAGTCTTCTATTTTTAGCGTGCTGTGTAATTAACAGTATGGGCGTCTCGCTTTAAAAGCGAATAACTCTTGAACCAGATCTGGGCCACTTCTAATTTTTCGTGGGCCAGCAAGAAGATAGAATGAGCTTCATTTTGATATATAGGAAAGCCGGTTAAAAATAACAGAAGCCATCAAATTATTTCCCCCAAGGACTAAGTCGGCAACTACAGTTAATAAGGATTTCTATTTCCGGCGAGCTGTAATTGACAGTTTGGGCTTCCCGTTTTAAAAGCGAATAACTCTTGAACCAGATCTGGGCCACTTCTAATTTTTCTTGGGCCAGCAAGAAGATAGAATGAGCTTCATTTTGATATATAGGAAAGCCGGTTAAAAATAACAGAAGCCATCGAATTATTTCCCCCAAGGACTAAGTCGGCAACTTCAGTTAATAAGGATTTCTCTATTTTTATCGCTGTGTAATTAACAGTATGGGCGTCTCGCTTTAAAAGCGAATAACTCTTGAACCAGATCTGGGCCACTTCTAATTTTTCTTGGGCCAGCAAGAGATAGAATGAGCTTCATTTTGATATATAGGAAAGCCGTTTAAAAAATAACAGAAGCCATCGAAATTTTTCCCCCAAGGACTAAGTCGGCAACTACAGTTAATAAGGATTTCTATTTCCGCGCGCTGTAATTGAAGTTTGGGCTTCCCGTTTTAAAGCAAGAAGATAATAAGGATTTCTCTTTCCGGCGCGCTGTAATTCACAGTTTGGGCTTCCCGCTTTAAAAGCGAATAATTCTTGAACCACAGCTGGGCCACTTCTATTTTTTCTTGGGCCAGCAAGAAGATAGAATGAGCTTCAATTTGATATATAGGAAAGCCAGTTAAAATTAAAAGAAGCCATCGAAATTTTCCCCCTAAGACCATCCCGACGAATTTAATAATAAAGTGTTCTATTTTTATCGCGCTGTGTAATTAACAGTATGGGCGTCTCGCTTTAAAAGCGAATAACTCTTGAACCAGATCTGGGCCACTTCTAATTTTTCTTGGGCCAGCAAGAGATAGAATGAGCTTCATTTTGATATATAGGAAAGCCGTTTAAAAATAACAGAAGCCATCGAAATTTTTCCCCCAAGGACTAAGTCGGCAAGTACAGTTAATAAAGATTTCTATTTCCAGCGAGCTGTAATTAACATTTTTGGCGCCTCGGTTTAAAAGCGAATAACTCTTAAACCAGATCTGGGCCACTTCTAATTTTTCTTGGGCCAGCAAGAAGATAGAATGAGCTTCAATTTGATATATAGGAAAGCCAGTTAAAGTTAAAAGAAGCCATCGAAATGTTTCCCCCAAGACCATCCCGACGAATTTAATAATAAAGTGTTCTATTTTTAGCGTGCTGTGTAATTAACAGTTTGGGCTTCCCGTTTAAAAGCGAATAACTCTTAAACCAGATCTGGGCCACTTCTAATTTTTCTTGGGCCAGCAAGAAGATAGAATGAGCTTCATTTTGATATATAGGAAAGCCGGTTAAAAATAACGGAAGCCATCGAATTATTTCCCCCCAAGGACTAAGTCGGCAAGTAGAGTTAATAAAGATTTATATTTCCAGCGAGCTGTAATTAACATTTTTGGCTCCTCGGTTTAAAAGCGAATAACTCTTAAACCAGATCTGGGCCACTTCTAATTTTTCTTGGGCCAGCAAGAAGATAGAAGGAGCTTCATTTTGACATAGAGGAAAGCCGGTTAAAAATAACGGAAGCCAATTAATTATTTCCCCCAAGGACTAAGTCGCCAACTACAGTTAATAAAGATTTCTATTTCCAGTGAGATGGAATTAACATTTTTGGCGCCTCGGTTTAAAAGCGAATAACTCTTAAACCAGATCTGGGCCACTTCTAATTTTTCTTGGGCCAGCAAGAAGATAGAATGAGCTTCAATTTGATATATAGGAAAGCCACTTAAAGTTAAAATAAGCCATCGAAATTTTTCCCCCAAGACCATCCCGACGAATTTAATAATAAAGTGTTCTATTTTTAGCGTGCTGTGTAATTAACAGTATGGGCGTCTCGCTTTAAAAGCGAATAACTCTTGAACCAGATCTGGGCCACTTCTAATTTTTCTTGGGCCACCAAGAAGATAGAATGAGCTTCATTTTGATATATAGGAAAGCCGGTTAAAAATAACAGAAGCCATCGAAATTTTTCCCCAAAGGACTAAGTCCGCAAGTACAGTTAATAAAGATTTCTATTTCCAGCGAGATGTAATTAACATTTTTGACGCCTCGGTTTAAAAGCGAATAACTCTTAAACCAGATCTGGGCCACTTCTAATTTTTCTTGGGCCACCAAGAAGATAGAATGAGCTTCATTTTGATATATAGGAAAGCCGGTTAAAAATAACAGAAGCCATCGAAATTTTTCCCCCAAGGACTAAGTCCGCAAGTACAGTTAATAAAGATTTCTATTTCCAGCGAGATGTAATTAACATTTTTGACGCCTCGGTTTAAAAGCGAATAACTCTTAAACCAGATCTGGGCCACTTCTAATTTTTCTTGGGCCAGCAAGAAGATAGAATGAGCTTCATTTTGATATATAGGAAAGCCGGTTAAAAATAACGGAAGCCATCGAATTATTTCCCCCAAGGACTAAGTCGGCAACTACAGTTAATAAAGATTTCTATTTCCAGTGAGCTGTAATTAACATTTTTGGCGCCTCGGTTTAAAAGCGAATAACTCTTAAACCAGATCTGGGCCACTTCTAATTTTTCTTGGGCCAGCAAGAAGATAGAATGAGCTTCAATTTGATATATAGGAAAGCCACTTAAAGTTAAAATAAGCCATCGAAATTTTTTCCCCAAGACCATCTCGACGAATTTAATAATAAAGTGTTCTATTTTTAGCGTGCTGTGTAATTAACAGTATGGGCGTCTCGCTTTAAAAGCGAATAACTCTTGAACCAGATCCGGGCCACTTCTAATTTTTCTTGGGCCACCAAGAAGATAGAATGAGCTTCATTTTGATATATAGGAAAGCCGGTTAAAAATAACAGAAGCCATCGAAATTTTTCCCCCAAGGACTAAGTCCGCAAGTACAGTTAATAAAGATTTCTATTTCCAGCGAGATGTAATTAACATTTTTGACGCCTCGGTTTAAAAGCGAATAACTCTTAAACCAGATCTGGGCCACTTCTAATTTTTCTTGGGCCAGCAAGAAGATAGAATGAGCTTCATTTTGATATATAGGAAAGCCGGTTAAAAATAACAGAAGCCATCGAATTATTTCCCCCAAGGACTAAGTCGGCAACTACAGTTAATAAAGATTTCTATTTCCAGTGAGCTGTAATTAACATTTTTGGCGCCTCGGTTTAAAAGCGAATAACTCTTAAACCAGATCTGGGCCACTTCTAATTTTTCTTGGGCCAGTAAGAAGATAGAATGAGCTTCAATTTGATATATAGGAAAGCCAGTTAAAGTTAAAAGAAGCCATTGAAATTTTCCCCCCAAGACCATCCCGACGAATTTAATAATAGAGTGTTCTATTTTTAGCGTGCTGTGTAATTAACAGTATGGGCGTCTCGCTTTAAAAGCGAATAACTCTTGAACCAGATCTGGGCCACTTCTAATTTTTCTTGGGCCACCAAGAAGATAGAATGAGCTTCATTTTGATATATAGGAAAGCCGGTTAAAAATAACAGAAGCCATCGAAATTTTTCCCCCAAGGACTAAGTCCGCAAGTACAGTTAATAAAGATTTCTATTTCCAGCGAGATGTAATTAACATTTTTGGCGCCTCGGTTTAAAAGCGAATAACTCTTAAACCAGATCTGGGCCACTTCTAATTTTTCTTGGGCCACCAAGAAGATAGAATGAGCTTCATTTTGATATATAGGAAAGCCGGTTAAAAATAACAGAAGCCATCGAAATTTTTCCCCCAAGGACTAAGTCCGCAAGTACAGTTAATAAAGATTTCTATTTCCAGCGAGATGTAATTAACATTTTTGACGCCTCGGTTTAAAAGCGAATAACTCTTAAACCAGATCTGGGCCACTTCTAATTTTTCTTGGGCCAGCAAGAAGATAGAATGAGCTTCATTTTGATATATAGGAAAGCCGGTTAAAAATAACGGAAGCCATCGAATTTTTCCCCCAAGGACTAAGTCGGCAACTACAGTTAATAAAGATTTCTATTTCCAGTGAGCTGTAATTAACATTTTTGGCGCCTCGGTTTAAAAGCGAATAACTCTTAAACCAGATCTGGGCCACTTCTAATTTTTCTTGGGCCAGCAAGAAGGTAGAATGAGCTTCAATTTGATATATAGGAAAGCCACTTAAAGTTAAAATAAGCCATCGAAATTTTTCCCCCAAGACCATCTCGACGAATTTAATAATAACGTGTTCTATTTTTAGCGTGCTGTGTAATTAACAGTATGGGCGTCTCGCTTTAAAAGCGAATAACTCTTGAACCAGATCCGGGCCACTTCTAATTTTTCTTGGGCCACCAAGAAGATAGAATGAGCTTCATTTTGATATATAGGAAGGCCGGTTAAAAATAACAGAAGCCATCGAAATTTTTCCCCCAAGGACTAAGTCCGCAAGTACAGTTAATAAAGATTTCTATTTCCAGCGAGATGTAATTAACATTTTTGACGCCTCGGTTTAAAAGCGAATAACTCTTAAACCAGATCTGGGCCACTTCTAAATTTTTCTTGGGCCAGCAAGAAGATAGAATGAGCTTCATTTTGATATATAGGAAAGCCGGTTAAAAATAACGGAAGCCATCGAATTATTTCCCCCAAGGACTAAGTCGGCAACTACAGTTAATAAAGATTTCTATTTCCAGTGAGCTGTAATTAACATTTTTGGCGCCTCGGTTTAAAAGTGAATAACTCTTAAACCAGATCTGGGCCACTTCTAATTTTTCTTGGGCCAGCAAGAAGGTAGAATGAGCTTCAATTTGATATATAGGAAAGCCACTTAAAGTTAAAATAAGCCATCGAAATTTTTCCCCCAAGACCATCTCGACGAATTTAATAATAAAGTTTCTATTTTTAGCGTGCTGTGTAATTAACAGTATGGGCGTCTCGCTTTAAAAGCGAATAACTCTTGAACCAGATCCGGGCCACTTCTAATTTTTCTTGGGCCACCAAGAAGATAGAATGAGCTTCATTTTGATATATAGGAAGGCCGGTTAAAAATAACAGAAGCCATCAAAATTTTTCCCCCAAGGACTAAGTCCGCAAGTACAGTTAATAAAGATTTCTATTTCCAGCGAGATGTAATTAACATTTTTGACGCCTCGGTTTAAAAGCGAATAACTCTTAAACCAGATCTGGGCCACTTCTAATTTTTCTTGGGCCAGCAAGAAGATAGAATGAGCTTCATTTTGATATATAGGAAAGCCGGTTAAAAGTAACAGAAGCCATCGAATTATTTCCCCCAAGGACTAAGTCGGCAACTACAGTTAATAAAGATTTCTATTTCCAGTGAGCTGTAATTAACATTTTTGGCGCCTCGGTTTAAAAGCGAATAACTCTTAAACCAGATCTGGGCCACTTCTAATTTTTCTTGGGCCAGCAAGAAGATAGAATGAGCTTCAATTTGATATATAGGAAAGCCAGTTAAAGTGAAAAGAAGCCATCGAAATTTTCCCCACAAGACCATCCCGACGAATTAAATAATAAAGTGTTCTATTTTTAGCGTGCTGTGTAATTAACAGTATGGGCGTCTCGCTTTAAAAGCGAATGACTCTTGAATCAGATCTGGGCCACTTCTAATTTTTCTTGGGCCAGCAAGAAGATAGAATGACCTTCATTTTGATATATAGGAAAGGCGGTTAAAAATAACAGAAGCCATCGAAATTTCCCCCCTAAGGACTAAGTCGGCAAGTACAGTTAATAAAGATTTCTATTTCCAGCGAGCTGTAATTAACATTTTTGGCGCCTCGGTTTAAAAGCGAATAACTCTTAAACCAGATCTGGGCCACTTCTAATTTTTCTTGGGCCAGCAAGAAGATAGAATGAGCTTCATTTTGATGTATAGGAAAGCCGGTTAAAAATAACAGAAGCCATCGAATTATTTCCCCCAACGACTAAGTCGCCACCTACAGTTAATAAAGATTTCTATTTCCAGTGAGCAGTAATTAACATTTTTTGGCGCCTCGGTTTAAAAGCGAATAACTCTTAAACCGGATCTGGGCCACTTCTAATTTTTCTTGGGCCAGCAAGAAGATAGAATGAGCTTCATTTTGATATATAGGAAAGCCAGTTAAAGTTAAAAGAAGCCATCGAATTATTTCCCCCAAGGACTAAGTCGGCAACTACAGTTAATAAAGATTTCTATTTCCAGTGAGCTGTAATTAACATTTTTGGCGCCTCGGTTTAAAAGCGAATAACTCTTAAACCAGATCTGGGCCACTTCTAATTTTTCTTGGGCCAGCAAGAAGATAGAATGAGCTTCATTTTGATATATAGGAAAGCCGGTTAAAAATAACAGAAGCCATCGAATTATTTCCCCCAAGGACTAAGTCGGCAACTACAGTTAATAAAGATTTCTATTTCCAGTGAGCTGTAATTAACATTTTTGGCGCCTCGGTTTAAAAGCGAATAACTCTTAAACCAGATCTGGGCCACTTCTAATTTTTCTTGGGCCAGCAAGAAGATAGAATGAGCTTCAATTTGATATATAGGAAAGCCAGTTAAAGTGAAAAGAAGCCATCGAAATTTTCCCCACAAGACCATCCCGACGAATTAAATAATAAAGTGTTCTATTTTTAGCGTGCTGTGTAATTAACAGTATGGGCGTTTCGCTTTAAAAGCGAATGACTCTTGAATCAGATCTGGGCCACTTCTAATTTTTCTTGGGCCAGCAAGAAGATAGAATGACCTTCATTTTGATGTATAGGAAAGCCGGTTAAAAATAACAGAAGCCATCGAATTATTTCCCCCAAGGACTAAGTCGGCACCTACAGTTAATAAAGATTTCTATTTCCAGTGAGCAGTAATTAACATTTTTTGGCGCCTCGGTTTAAAAGCGAATAACTCTTAAACCGGATCTGGGCCACTTCTAATTTTTCTTGGGCCAGCAAGAAGATAGAATGAGCTTCATTTTGATATATAGGAAAGCCAGTTAAAGTTAAAAGAAGCCATCGAATTATTTCCCCCAAGGACTAAGTCGGCAACTACAGTTAATAAAGATTTCTATTTCCAGTGAGCTGTAATTAACATTTTTGGCGCCTCGGTTTAAAAGCGAATAACTCTTAAACCAGATCTGGGCCACTTCTAATTTTTCTTGGGCCAGCAAGAAGATAGAATGAGCTTCAATTTGATATATAGGAAAGCCAGTTAAAGTGAAAAGAAGCCATCGAAATTTTCCCCACAAGACCATCCCGACGAATTTAATAATAAAGTGTTCTATTTTTAGCGTGCTGTGTAATTAACAGTATGGGCGTCTCGCTTTAAAAGCGAATAACTCTTGAACCAGATCTGGGCCACTTCTAATTTTTCTTGGGCCAGCAAGAAGATAGAATGAGCTTCATTTTGATATATAGGAAAGCCGGTTAAAAATAACAGAAGCCATCGAAATTTTCCCCCAAGGTCTAAGTCGGCAAGTACAGTTAATAAAGATTTCTATTTCCAGCGAGCTGTAATTAACATTTTTGGCGCCTCGGTTTAAAAGCAAATAACTCTTAAACCAGATCTGGGCCACTTCTAATTTTTCTTGGGCCAGCAAGAACATAGAATGAGCTTCAATTTGATATATAGGAAAGCCAGTTAAAGTGAAAAGAAGCCATCGAAATTTTCCCCACAAGACCATCCCGACGAATTAAATAATAAAGTGTTCTATTTTTAGCGTGCTGTGTAATTAACAGTATGGGCGTCTCGCTTTAAAAGCGAATGACTCTTGAATCAGATCTGGGCCACTTCTAATTTTTCTTGGGCCAGCAAGAAGATAGAATGAGCTTCATTTTGATATATAGGAAAGCCGGTTAAAAATAACAGAAGCCATCGAAATTTCCCCCCTAAGGACTAAGTCGGCAAGTACAGTTAATAAAGATTTCTATTTCCAGCGAGCTGTAATTAACATTTTTGGCGCCTCGGTTTAAAAGCGAATAACTCTTAAACCAGATCTGGGCCACTTCTAATTTTTCTTGGGCCAGCAAGAAGATAGAATGAGCTTCATTTTGATGTATAGGAAAGCCGGTTAAAAATAACAGAAGCCATCGAATTATTTCCCCCAAGGACTAAGTCGGCACCTACAGTTAATAAAGATTTCTATTTCCAGTGAGCAGTAATTAACATTTTTTGGCGCCTCGGTTTAAAAGCGAATAACTCTTAAACCGGATCTGGGCCACTTCTAATTTTTCTTGGGCCAGCAAGAAGATAGAATGAGCTTCATTTTGATATATAGGAAAGCCAGTTAAAGTTAAAAGAAGCCATCGAATTATTTCCCCCAAGGACTAAGTCGGCAACTACAGTTAATAAAGATTTCTATTTCCAGTGAGCTGTAATTAACATTTTTGGCGCCTCGGTTTAAAAGCGAATAACTCTTAAACCAGATCTGGGCCACTTCTAATTTTTCTTGGGCCAGCAAGAAGATAGAATGAGCTTCAATTTGATATATAGGAAAGCCAGTTAAAGTGAAAAGGAGCCATCGAAATTTTCCCCACAAGACCATCCCGACGAATTTAATAATAAAGTGTTCTATTTTTAGCGTGCTGTGTAATTAACAGTATGGGCGTCTCGCTTTAAAAGCGAATGACTCTTGAACCAGATCTGGGCCACTTCTAATTTTTCTTGGGCCAGCAAGAAGATAGAATGAGCTTCATTTTGATATATAGGAAAGCCGGTTAAAAATAACAGAAGCCATCGAAATTTTCCCCCTAAGGTCTAAGTCGGCAAGTACAGTTAATAAAGATTTCTATTTCCAGCGAGCTGTAATTAACATTTTTGGCGCCTCGGTTTAAAAGCAAATAACTCTTAAACCAGATCTGGGCCACTTCTAATTTTTCTTGGGCCAGCAAGAACATAGAATGAGCTTCATTTTGATATATAGGAAAGCCGGTTAAAAATAACAGAAGCCATCGAATTATTTCCCCCAAGCCCTAAGTCGGCAACTACAGTTAATAAGGATTTCTATTTCCGGCGCGCTGTAATTGACAGTTTGGGCTTGCCGTTTTAAAAGCGAATAACTCTTGAACCAGATCTGGGCCACTTCTAATTTTTCTTGGGCCAGCAAGAAGATAGAATGAGCTTCATTTTGATATATAGGAAAGCCGTTTAAAAATAACAGAAGCCATCGAAATTTTTCCCCCAAGGACTAAGTCGGCAAGTACAGTTAATAAAGATTTCTATTTCCAGCGAGCTGTAATTAACATTTTTGGCGCCTTGGTTTAAAAGCGAATAACTCTTAAACCAGATCTGGGCCAGTTCTAATTTTTCTTGGGCCAGCAAGAAGATAGAATGAGCTTCATTTTGATATATGAAAGCCGGTTAAAAATAACAGAAGCCATCGAATTATTTCCCCGAAGGACTAAGTCGGCAACTACAGTTAATAAGGATTTCTCTTTCCGGCGCGCTGTAATTCACAGTTTGGGCTTCCCGTTTTAAAAGCGAATAATTCTTGAACCAGATCTGGGCCACTTCTATTTTTTCTTGGGCCAGCAAGAAGATAGAATGAGCTTCAATTTGATATATAGGAAAGCCAGTTAAAATTAAAAGAAGCCATCCAGATTTTCCCCCTAAGACCATCCCGAGGAATTTAATAATAAAGTGTTGTATTTTTCGCGTGCTGTGTAATTAACAGTATGGGCGTCTCGCTTTAAAAGCGAATAACTCTTGAACCAGATCTGGGCCACTTCTAATTTTTCTTGGGCCAGCAAGAAGATAGAATGAGCTTCATTTTGATATATAGGAAAGCCGTTTAAAAATAACAGAAGCCATCGAAATTTTTCCCCCAAGGACTAAGTCGGCAAGTACAGTTAATAAAGATTTCTATTTCCAGCGAGCTGTAATTAACATTTTTGGCGCCTTGGTTTAAAAGCGAATAACTCTTAAACCAGATCTGGGCCACTTCTAATTTTTCTTGGGCCAGCAAGAAGATAGAATGAGCTTCATTTTGATATATGAAAGCCGGTTAAAAATAACAGAAGCCATCGAATTATTTCCCCCCGAAGGACTAAGTCGGCAACTACAGTTAATAAGGATTTCTCTTTCCGGCGCGCTGTAATTCACAGTTTGGGCTTCCCGTTTTAAAAGCGAATAATTCTTGAACCAGATCTGGGCCACTTCTATTTTTTCTTGGGCCAGCAAGAAGATAGAATGAGCTTCAATTTGATATATAGGAAAGCCAGTTAAAATTAAAAGAAGCCATCCAGATTTTCCCCCTAAGACCATCCCGACGAATTTAATAATAAAGTGTTCTATTTTTATCACGCTGTGTAATTAACAGTATGGGCGTCTCGCTTTAAAAGCGAGTAACTCTTGAACCAGATCTGGGCCACTTCTAATTTTTCTTGGGCCAGCAAGAAGATAGAATGAGCTTCATTTTGATATATAGGAAAGCCGGTTAAAAATAACAGAAGCCATCGAAATTTTTCCCCCAAGGACTAAGTCGGCAAGTACAGTTAATAAAGATTTCTATTTCCAGCGAGCTGTAATTAACATTTTTGGCGCCTCGGTTTAAAAGCGAATAACTCTTAAACCAGATCTGGGCCACTTCTAATTTTTCTTGGGCCAGCAAGAAGATAGAATGAGCTTCAATTTGATATATAGGAAAGCCAGTTAAAGTTAAAAGAATCCATCGAAATTTTTCCCCCAAGACCATCCCGACGAATTTAATAATAAAGTGTTCTATTTTTAGCGTGCTGTGTAATTAACAGTATGGGCGTCTCGCTTTAAAAGCGAATAACTCTTGAACCAGATCTGGGCCACTTCTAATTTTTCTTTGGCCACCAAGAAGATAGAATGAGCTTCATTTTGATATATAGGAAAGCCGGTTAAAAATAACAGAAGCCGTCGAAATTTTTCCCCCAAAGACTAAGTCCGCAAGTACAGTTAATAAAGATTTCTATTTCCAGCGAGCTGTAATTCACATTTTTGGCGCCTCGGTTTAAAAGCGAATAACTCTTAAACCAGATCTGGGCCACTTCTAATTTTTCTTGGGCCAGCAAGAAGATAGAATGAGCTTCAATTTGATATATAGGAAAGCCAGTTAAAGTTAAAAGAAGCCAGCGAAATTTTTACCCCAAGACCATCCCGACGAATTTAATAATAAAGTCTTCTATTTTTAGCGTGCTGTGTAATTAACAGTATGGGCGTCTCGCTTTAAAAAGGAATAACTCTTGAACCAGATCTGGGCCACTTCTAATTTTTCTTGGGGCCAGCAAGAAGATAGAATGAGCTTCATTTTGATATATAGGAAAGCCAGTTAAAACTTAAAAGAAGCCATCGAAATTTCCCCCCCAAGACCATCCCCACGAATTTAATAATAAAGTGTTCTATTTTTAGCGTGCTGTGTAATTAGCAGTATGGGCGTCTCGCTTTAAAAGCGAATAACTCTTGAACCAGATCTGGGCCACTTATAATTTTTCTTGGGGCAGCAAGAAGATAGAATGAGCTTCATTTTGATATATAGGAAAGCCGGTTAAAAATAACAGAAGCCATCGAATTATTTCCCCCAAGGACTAAGTCGGCAACTACAGTTAATAAAGATTTCTATTTCCAGTGAGCTGTAATTAACATTTTTGGCACCTCGGTTTAAAAGCGAATAACTCTTAAACCAGATCTGGGCCACTTCTAACTTTTCTTGGGCCAGCAAGAAGATAGAATGAGCTTCAATTTGATATATAGGAAAGCCACTTAAAGTTAAAATAAGCCAGCGAAATGTTTCCCCCAAGACCATCCCGACGAATTTAATAATAAAGTCTTCTATTTTTAGCGTGCTGTGTAATTAACAGTATGGGCGTCTCGCTTTAAAAGCGAATAACTCTTGAACCAGATCTGGGCCACTTCTAATTTTTCGTGGGCCAGCAAGAAGATAGAATGAGCTTCATTTTGATATATAGGAAAGCCGGTTAAAAATAACAGAAGCCATCGAATTATTTCCCCCAAGGACTAAGTCGGCAACTACAGTTAATAAGGATTTCTATTTGCGGCGCGCTGTAATTGACAGTTTGGGCTTCCCGTTTTAAAAGCGAATAACTCTTGAACCAGATCTGGGCCACTTCTAATTTTTCTTGGGCCACCAAGAAGATAGAATGAGCTTCATTTTGATATATAGGAAGGCCGGTTAAAAATAACAGAAGCCATCGAAATTTTCCCCCCAAGGACTAAGTCCGCAAGTACAGTTAATAAAGATTTCTATTTCCAGCGAGATGTAATTAACATTTTTGACGCCTCGGTTTAAAAGCGAATAACTCTTAAAACAGATCTGGGCCACTTCTAATTTTTCTTGGGCCAGCAAGAAGATAGAATGAGCTTCATTTTGATATATAGGAAAGCCGGTTAAAAATAACAGAAGCCATCGAATTATTTCCCCCAAGGACTAAGTCGGCAACTACAGTTAATAAAGATTTCTATTTCCAGTGAGCTGTAATTAACATTTTTGGCGCCTCGGTTTAAAAGCGAATAACTCTTAAACCAGATCTGGGCCACTTCTAATTTTTCTTGGGCCAGTAAGAAGATAGAATGAGCTTCAATTTGATATATAGGAAAGCCAGTTAAAGTTAAAAGAAGCCATCGAAATTTTCCCCCCAAGACCATCCCCACGAATTTAATAATAAAGTGTTCTATTTTTAGCGTGCTGTGTAATTAACAGTATGGGCGTCTCGCTTTAAAAGCGAATAACTCTTGAACCAGATCTGGGCCACTTCTAATTTTTCTTGGGCCAGCAAGAAGATAGAATGAGCTTCATTTTGATATATAGGAAAGCCGGTTAAAAATAACAGAAGCCATCGAAATTTTTCCCCCAAGGACTAAGTCCGCAAGTACAGTTAATAAAGATTTCTATTTCCAGCGAGATGTAATTAACATTTTTGTCGCCTCGGTTTAAAAGCGAATAACTCTTAAACCAGATCTGGGCCACTTCTAATTTTTCTTGGGCCAGCAAGAAGATAGAATGAGCTTCATTTTGATATATAGGAAAGCCAGTTAAAAATAACAGAAGCCATCGAATTATTTCCCCCAAGGACTAAGTCGGCAACTACAGTTAATAAAGATTTCTATTTCCAGTGAGCTGTAATTAACATTTTTGGCGCCTCGGTTTAAAAGCGAATAACTCTTAAACCAGATCTGGGCCACTTCTAATTTTTCTTGGGCCAGTAAGAAGATAGAATGAGCTTCAATTTGATATATAGGAAAGCCAGTTAAAGTTAAAAGAAGCCATTGAAATTTTCCCCGCAAGACCATCCCGACGAATTTAATAATAAAGTGTTCTATTTTTAGCGTGCTGTGTAATTAACAGTATGGGCGTCTCGGTTTAAAAGCGAATAACTCTTAAACCAGATCTGGGCCACTTCTAATTTTTCTTGGGCCAGCAAGAAGATAGAATGAGCTTCATTTTGATATATAGGAAAGCCGGTTAAAAATAACAGAAGCCATCGAAATTTTTCCCCCAAGGACTAAGTCCGCAAGTACAGTTAATAAAGATTTCTATTTCCAGCGAAATGTAATTAACATTTTTGTCGCCTCGGTTTAAAAGCGAATAACTCTTAAACCAGATCTGGGCCACTTCTAATTTTTCTTGGGCCAGCAAGAAGATAGAATGAGCTTCATTTTGATATATAGGAAAGCCAGTTAAAAATAACAGAAGCCATCGAATTATTTCCCCCAAGGACTAAGTCGGCAACTACAGTTAATAAAGATTTCTATTTCCAGTGAGCTGTAATTAACATTTTTGGCGCCTCGGTTTAAAAGCGAATAACTCTTAAACCAGATCTGGGCCACTTCTAATTTTTCTTGGGCCAGTAAGAAGATAGAATGAGCTTCAATTTGATATATAGGAAAGCCAGTTAAAGTTAAAAGAAGCCATTGAAATTTTCCCCGCAAGACCATCCCGACGAATTTAATAATAAAGTGTTCTATTTTTAGCGTGCTGTGTAATTAACAGTATGGGCGTCTCGGTTTAAAAGCGAATAACTCTTAAACCAGATCTGGGCCACTTCTAATTTTTCTTGGGCCAGCAAGAAGATAGAATGAGCTTCATTTTGATATATAGGAAAGCCGGTTAAAAAATAACAGAAGCCATCGAATTATTTCCCCCAAGGACTAAGTCGGCAACTACAGTTAATAAAGATTTCTATTTCCAGTGAGCTGTAATTAACATTTTTGGCGCCTCGGTTTAAAAGCGAATAACTCTTAAACCAGATCTGGGCCACTTCTAATTTTTCTTGGGCCAGTAAGAAGATAGAATGAGCTTCAATTTGATATATAGGAAAGCCAGTTAAAGTTAAAAGAAGCCATTGAAATTTTCCCCCCAAGACCATCCCGACGAATTTAATAATAAAGTGTTCTATTTTTAGCGTGCTGTGTAATTAACAGTATGGGCGTCTCGCTTTAAAAGCGAATAACTCTTGAACCAGATCTGGGCCACTTCTAATTTTTCTTGGGCCACCAAGAAGATAGAATGAGCTTCATTTTGATATATAGGAAAGCCGGTTAAAAATAACAGAAGCCATCGAAATTTTTCCCCCAAGGACTAAGTCCGCAAGTACAGTTAATAAAGATTTCTATTTCCAGTGAGATGTAATTAACATTTTTGACGCCTCGGTTTAAAAGCGAATAACTCTTAAACCAGATCTGGGCCACTTCTAATTTTTCTTGGGCCAGCAAGAAGATAGAATGAGCTTCATTTTGATATATAGGAAAGCCGGTTAAAAATAACGGAAGCCATCGAATTATTTCCCCCAAGGACTAAGTCGGCAACTACAGTTAATAAAGATTTCTATTTCCAGTGAGCTGTAATTGACATTTTTGGCGCCTCGGTTTAAAAGCGAATAACTCTTAAACCAGATCTGGGCCACTTCTAATTTTTCTTGGGCCAGCAAGAAGATAGAATGAGCTTCAATTTGATATATAGGAAAGCCACTTAAAGTTAAAATAAGCCATCGAAATTTTCCCCCCAAGACCATCTCGACGAATTTAATAATAAAGTGTTCTATTTTTAGCGTGCTGTGTAATTAACAGTATGGGCGTCTCGCTTTAAAAGCGAATAACTCTTGAACCAGATCTGGGCCACTTCTAATTTTTCTTGGGCCACCAAGAAGATAGAATGAGCTTCATTTTGATATATAGGAAAGCCGGTTAAAAATAACAGAAGCCATCGAAATTTTTCCCCCAAGGACTAAGTCCGCAAGTACAGTTAATAAAGATTTCTATTTCCAGCGAGATGTAATTAACATTTTTGACGCCTCGGTTTAAAAGCGAATAACTCTTAAAACAGATCTGGGCCACTTCTAATTTTTCTTGGGCCAGCAAGAAGATAGAATGAGCTTCATTTTGATATATAGGAAAGCCGGTTAAAAATAACAGAAGCCATCGAATTATTTCCCCCAAGGACTAAGTCGGCAACTACAGTTAATAAAGATTTCTATTTCCAGTGAGCTGTAATTAACATTTTTGGCGCCTCGGTTTAAAAGCGAATAACTCTTAAACCAGATCTGGGCCACTTCTAATTTTTCTTGGGCCAGTAAGAAGATAGAATGACCTTCAATTTGATATATAGGAAAGCCAGTTAAAGTTAAAAGAAGCCATTGAAATTTTCCCCCCAAGACCATCCCGACGAATTTAATAATAAAGTGTTCTATTTTTAGCGTGCTGTGTAATTAACAGTATGGGCGTCTCGCTTTAAAAGCGAATAACTCTTGAACCAGATCTGGGCCACTTCTAATTTTTCTTGGGCCACCAAGAAGATAGAATGAGCTTCATTTTGATATATAGGAAAGCCGGTTAAAAATAACAGAAGCCATCGAATTATTTCCCCCAAGGACTAAGTCGGCAACTACAGTTAATAAAGATTTCTATTTCCAGTGAGCTGTAATTAACATTTTTGGCGCCTCGGTTTAAAAGCGAATAACTCTTAAACCAGATCTGGGCCACTTCTAATTTTTCTTGGGCCAGTAAGAAGATAGAATGAGCTTCAATTTGATATATAGGAAAGCCAGTTAAAGTTAAAAGAAGCCATTGAAATTTTCCCCCCAAGACCATCCCGACGAATTTAATAATAAAGTGTTCTATTTTTAGCGTGCTGTGTAATTAACAGTATGGGCGTCTCGCTTTAAAAGCGAATAACTCTTGAACCAGATCTGGGCCACTTCTAATTTTTCTTGGGCCACCAAGAAGATAGAATGAGCTTCATTTTGATATATAGGAAAGCCGGTTAAAAATAACAGAAGCCATCGAATTATTTCCCCCAAGGACTAAGTCGGCAACTACAGTTAATAAAGATTTCTATTTCCAGTGAGCTGTAATTAACATTTTTGGCGCCTCGGTTTAAAAGCGAATAACTCTTAAACCAGATCTGGGCCACTTCTAATTTTTCTTGGGCCAGTAAGAAGATAGAATGAGCTTCAATTTGATATATAGGAAAGCCAGTTAAAGTTAAAAGAAGCCATTGAAATTTTTCCCCCAAGACCATCCCGACGAATTTAATAATAAAGTGTTCTATTTTTAGCGTGCTGTGTAATTAACAGTATGGGCGTCTCGCTTTAAAAGCGAATAACTCTTGAACCAGATCTGGGCCACTTCTAATTTTTCTTGGGCCACCAAGAAGATAGAATGAGCTTCATTTTGATATATAGGAAAGCCGGTTAAAAATAAGAGAAGCCAATGAAATTTTTCCCCCAAGGACTAAGTCCGCAAGTACAGTTAATAAAGATTTCTATTTCCAGCGAGATGTAATTAACATTTTTGTCGCCTCGGTTTAAAAGCGAATAACTCTTAAACCAGATCTGGGCCACTTCTAATTTTTCTTGGGCCAGCAAGAAGATAGAATGAGCTTCATTTTGATATATAGGAAAGCCAGTTAAAAATAACAGAAGCCATCGAATTATTTCCCCCAAGGACTAAGTCGGCAACTACAGTTAATAAAGATTTCTATTTCCAGTGAGCTGTAATTAACATTTTTGGCGCCTCGGTTTAAAAGCGAATAACTCTTAAACCAGATCTGGGCCACTTCTAATTTTTCTTGGGCCAGTAAGAAGATAGAATGAGCTTCAATTTGATATATAGGAAAGCCAGTTAAAGTTAAAAGAAGCCATTGAAATTTTCCCCCCAAGACCATCCCGACGAATTTAATAATAAAGTGTTCTATTTTTAGCGTGCTGTGTAATTAACAGTATGGGCGTCTCGCTTTAAAAGCGAATAACTCTTGAACCAGATCTGGGCCACTTCTAATTTTTCTTGGGCCACCAAGAAGATAGAATGAGCTTCATTTTGATATATAGGAAAGCCGGTTAAAAATAACAGAAGCCATCGAAATTTTCCCCCCAAGGACTAAGTCCGCAAGTACAGTTAATAAAGATTTCTATTTCCAGCGAGATGTAATTAACATTTTTGTCGCCTCGGTTTAAAAGCGAATAACTCTTAAACCAGATCTGGGCCACTTCTAATTTTTCTTGGGCCAGCAAGAAGATAGAATGAGCTTCATTTTGATATATAGGAAAGCCAGTTAAAAATAACAGAAGCCATCGAATTATTTCCCCCAAAGACTAAGTCGGCAACTACAGTTAATAAAGATTTCTATTTCCACTGAGCTGTAATTAACATTTTTGGCGCCTCGGTTTAAAAGCGAATAACTCTTAAACCAGATCTGGGCCACTTCTAATTTTTCTTGGGCCAGTAAGAAGATAGAATGAGCTTCAATTTGATATATAGGAAAGCCAGTTAAAGTTAAAAGAAGCCATTGAAATTTTCCCCCCAAGACCATCCCGACGAATTTAATAATAAAGTGTTCTATTTTTAGAATGCTGTGTAATTAACAGTATGGGCGTGTCGGTTTAAAAGCGAATAACTCTTAAACCAGATCTGGGCCACTTCTAATTTTTCTTGGGCCAGCAAGAAGATAGAATGAGCTTCATTTTGATATATAGGAAAGCCGGTTAAAAATAACAGAAGCCATCGAAATTTTCCCCCCAAGGACTAAGTCCGCAAGTACAGTTAATAAAGATTTCTATTTCCAGCGAGATGTAATTAACATTTTTGTCGCCTCGGTTTAAAAGCGAATAACTCTTAAACCAGATCTGGGCCACTTCTAATTTTTCTTGGGCCAGCAAGAAGATAGAATGAGCTTCATTTTGATATATAGGAAAGCCAGTTAAAAATAACAGAAGCCATCGAATTATTTCCCCCAAGGACTAAGTCGGCAACTACAGTTAATAAAGATTTCTATTTCCAGTGAGCTGTAATTAACATTTTTGGCGCCTCGGTTTAAAAGCGAATAACTCTTAAACCAGATCTGGGCCACTTCTAATTTTTCTTGGGCCAGTAAGAAGATAGAATGAGCTTCAATTTGATATATAGGAAAGCCAGTTAAAGTTAAAAGAAGCCATTGAAATTTTCCCCCCAAGACCATCCCGACGAATTTAATAATAAAGTGTTCTATTTTTAGCGTGCTGTGTAATTCACAGTATGGGCGTCTCGGTTTAAAAGCGAATAACTCTTAAACCAGATCTGGGCCACTTCTAATTTTTCTTGGGCCAGCAAGAAGATAGAATGAGCTTCATTTTGATATATAGGAAACCCGGTTAAAAATAACAGAAGCCAATGAAATTTTTCCCCCAAGGACTAAGTCGGCAAGTACAGTTAATAAAGATTTCTATTTCCAGCGAGCTGTAATTAACATTTTTGGCGTCTCGCTTTAAAAGCGAATAACTCTTGAACCAGATCTGGGCCACTTCTAATTTTTCTTGGGCCACCAAGAAGATAGAATGAGCTTCATTTTGATATATAGGAAAGCCGGTTAAAAATAACAGAAGCCATCGAAATTTTCCCCCCAAGGACTAAGTCCGCAAGTACAGTTAATAAAGATTTCTATTTCCAGCGAGATGTAATTAACATTTTTGTCGCCTCGGTTTAAAAGCGAATAACTCTTAAACCAGATCTGGGCCACTTCTAATTTTTCTTGGGCCAGCAAGAAGATAGAATGAGCTTCATTTTGATATATAGGAAAGCCAGTTAAAAATAACAGAAGCCATCGAATTATTTCCCCCAAAGACTAAGTCGGCAACTACAGTTAATAAAGATTTCTATTTCCAGTGAGCTGTAATTAACATTTTTGGCGCCTCGGTTTAAAAGCGAATAACTCTTAAACCAGATCTGGGCCACTTCTAATTTTTCTTGGGCCAGCAAGAAGATAGAATGAGCTTCAATTTGATATATAGGAAAGCCAGTTAAAGTTAAAAGAATCCATCGAAATTTTCCCCCCAAGACCATCCCGACGAATTTAATAATAAAGTGTTCTATTTTTAGCGTGCTGTGTAATTAACAGTATGGGCGTCTCGGTTTAAAAGCGAATAACTCTTAAACCAGATCTGGGCCACTTCTAATTTTTCTTGGGCCAGCAAGAAGATAGAATGAGCTTCATTTTGATATATAGGAAAGCCGGTTAAAAATAACAGAAGCCATCGAAATTTTCCCCCCAAGGACTAAGTCCGCAAGTACAGTTAATAAAGATTTCTATTTCCAGCGAGATGTAATTAACATTTTTGTCGCCTCGGTTTAAAAGCGAATAACTCTTAAACCAGATCTGGGCCACTTCTAATTTTTCTTGGGCCAGCAAGAAGATAGAATGAGCTTCATTTTGATATATAGGAAAGCCAGTTAAAAATAACAGAAGCCATCGAATTATTTCCCCCAAGGACTAAGTCGGCAACTACAGTTAATAAAGATTTCTATTTCCAGTGAGCTGTAATTAACATTTTTGGCGCCTCGGTTTAAAAGCGAATAACTCTTAAACCAGATCTGGGCCACTTCTAATTTTTCTTGGGCCAGTAAGAAGATAGAATGAGCTTCAATTTGATATATAGGAAAGCCAGTTAAAGTTAAAAGAAGCCATTGAAATTTTCCCCCCAAGACCATCCCGACGAATTTAATAATAAAGTGTTCTATTTTTAGCGTGCTGTGTAATTCACAGTATGGGCGTCTCGGTTTAAAAGCGAATAACTCTTAAACCAGATCTGGGCCACTTCTAATTTTTCTTGGGCCAGCAAGAAGATAGAATGAGCTTCATTTTGATATATAGGAAACCCGGTTAAAAATAACAGAAGCCAATGAAATTTTTCCCCCAAGGACTAAGTCGGCAAGTACAGTTAATAAAGATTTCTATTTCCAGCGAGCTGTAATTAACATTTTTGGCGCCTCGGTTTAAAAGCGAATAACTCTTAAACCAGATCTGGGCCACTTCTAATTTTTCTTGGGCCAGCAAGAAGATAGAATGAGCTTCAATTTGATATATAGGAAAGCCAGTTAAAGTTAAAAGAAGCCATCGAAATTTTTCCCCCAACACCATCCCGACGAATTTAATAATAAAGTGTTCTATTTTTAGCGTGCTGTGTAATTAACAGTATGGGCGTCTCGCTCTAAAAGCGAATAACTCTTGAACCAGATCTGGGCCACTTCTAATTTTTCTTGGGCCAGCAAGAAGATAGAATGAGCTTCATTTTGATATATAGGAAAGCCGGTTAAAAATAACAGAAGCCATCGAAATTTTTCCCCCCAAGGACTAAGTCGGCAAGTACAGTTAATAAAGATTTCTATTTCCAGCGAACTGTAATTAACATTTTTGGCGCCTCGGTTTAAAAGCGAATAACTCTTAAACCAGATCTGGGCCACTTCTAATTTTTCTTGGGCCAGCAAGAAGATAGAATGAGCTTCAATTTGATATATAGGAAAGCCAGTTAAAGTTAAAAGAATCCATCGAAATTTTTACCCCAAGGACTAAGTCGGCAACTACAGTTAATAAAGATTTCTATTTCCAGTGAGCTGTAATTAACATTTTTGGCGCCTCGGTTTAAAAGCGAATAACTCTTAAACCAGATCTGGGCCACTTCTAATTTTTCTTGGGCCAGCAAGAAGATAGAATGAGCTTCATTTTGATATATAGGAAAGCCAGTTAAAAATAACAGAAGCCATCGAAATTTTTTCCCCCAAGGACTAAGTCGGCAAGTACAGTTAATAAAGATTTCTATTTCCAGCGAGCTGTAATTAACATTTTTGGCGCCTCGGTTTAAAAGCGAATAACTCTTAAACCAGATCTGGGCCACTTCTAATTTTTCTTGGGCCAGCAAGAAGATAGAATGAGCTTCAATTTGATATATAGGAAAGCCAGTTAAAGTTAAAAGAAGCCATCGAAATTTTTCCCCCCAAGACCATCCCGACGAATTTAATAATAAAGTGTTCTATTTTTAGCGTGCTGTGTAATTAACAGTATGGGCGTCTCGCTCTAAAAGCGAATAACTCTTGAACCAGATCTGGGCCACTTCTAATTTTTCTTGGGCCAGCAAGAAGATAGAATGAGCTTCATTTTGATATATAGGAAAGCCGGTTAAAAATAACAGAAGCCATCGAAATTTTTCCCCCAAGGACTAAGTCGGCAAGTACAGTTAATAAAGATTTCTATTTCCAGCGAGCTGTAATTAACATTTTTGGCGCCTCGGTTTAAAAGCGAATAACTCTTAAACCAGATCTGGGCCACTTCTAATTTTTCTTGGGCCAGCAAGAAGATAGAATGAGCTTCAATTTGATATATAGGAAAGCCAGTTAAAGTTAAAAGAATCCATCGAAATTTTTACCCCAAGGACTAAGTCGGCAACTACAGTTAATAAAGATTTCTATTTCCAGTGAGCTGTAATTAACATTTTTGGCGCCTCGGTTTAAAAGCGAATAACTCTTAAACCAGATCTGGGCCACTTCTAATTTTTCTTGGGCCAGCAAGAAGATAGAATGAGCTTCATTTTGATATATAGGAAAGCCAGTTAAAAATAACAGAAGCCATCGAAATTTTCCCCCAAGGACTAAGTCGGCAAGTACAGTTAATAAAGATTTCTATTTCCAGCGAGCTGTAATTAACATTTTTGGCGCCTCGGTTTAAAAGCGAATAACTCTTAAACCAGATCTGGGCCACTTCTAATTTTTCTTGGGCCAGCAAGAAGATAGAATGAGCTTCAATTTGATATATAGGAAAGCCAGTTAAAGTTAAAAGAATCCATCGAAATTTTCCCCCCAAGACCATCCCGACGAATTTAATAATAAAGTGTTCTATTTTTAGCGTGCTGTGTAATTAACAGTATGGGCGTCTCGCTCTAAAAGCGAATAACTCTTGAACCAGATCTGGGCCACTTCTAATTTTTCTTGGGCCAGCAAGAAGATAGAATGAGCTTCATTTTGATATATACGAAAGCCGGTTAAAAATAACAGAAGCCATCGAAATTTTTCCCCCAAGGACTAAGTCGGCAAGTACAGTTAATAAAGATTTCTATTTCCAGCGAGCTGTAATTAACATTTTTGGCGCCTCGGTTTAAAAGCGAATAACTCTTAAACCAGATCTGGGCCACTTCTAATTTTTCTTGGGCCAGCAAGAAGATAGAATGAGCTGCAATTTGATATATAGGAAAGCCAGTTAAAGTTAAAAGAAGCCATCGAAATTTTCCCCCCAAGACCATCCCGACGAATTAAATAATAAAGTGTTCTATTTTTCGCGTGCTGTATAATTAACAGTATGGGCGTCTCGCTTTAAAAGCGAATAAATCTTGAACCAGATCTGGGCCACTTCTAATTTTTCTTGGGCCAGCAAGAAGATAGAATGAGCTTCATTTTGATATATAGGAAAGCCGGTTAAAAAAAGCGAGCTGTAATTAACAGTATGGGCGTCTCGGTTTAAAAGCGAATAACTCTTAAACCAGATCTGGGCCACTTCTAATTTTTCGTGGGCCAGCAAGAAGATAGAATGAGCTTCAATTTGATATATAGGAAAGCCAGTTAAAGTTAAAAGAATCCATCGAAATTTTCCCCCCAAGACCATCCCGACGAATTTAATAATAAAGTGTTCTATTTTTAGCGTGCTGTGTAATTAACAGTATGGGCGTCTCGCTTTAAAAGCGAATAACTCTTGAACCAGATCTGGGCCACTTCTAATTTTTCTTGGGCCAGCAAGAAGATAGAATGAGCTTCATTTTGATATATACGAAAGCCGGTTAAAAATAACAGAAGCCATCGAAATTTTTCCCCCAAGGACTAAGTCGGCAAGTACAGTTAATAAAGATTTCTATTTCCAGCGAACTGTAATTAAAATTTTTGGCGCCTCGGTTTAAAAGCGAATAACTCTTAAACCAGATCTGGGCCACTTCTAATTTTTCTTGGGCCAGCAAGAAGATAGAATGAGCTTCATTTTGATATATAGGAAAGCCGGTTAAAAATAACAGAAGCCATCGAAATTTTTCCCCCAAGGACTAAGTCGGCAACTACAGTTAATAAAGATTTCTATTTCCAGTGAGCTGTAATTAACATTTTTGGCGCCTCGGTTTAAAAGCGAATAACTCTTAAACCAGATCTGGGCCACTTCTAATTTTTCTTGGGCCAGCAAGAAGATAGAATGAGCTTCATTTTGATATATAGGAAAGCCGGTTAAAAATAACAGAAGCCATCGAAATTTTTCCCCCAAGGACTAAGTCGGCAAGTACAGTTAATAAAGATTTCTATTTCCAGCGAGCTGTAATTAACATTTTTGGCGCCTCGGTTTAAAAGCGAATAACTCTTAAACCAGATCTGGGCCACTTCTAATTTTTCTTGGGCCAGCAAGAAGATAGAATGAGCTTCAATTTGATATATAGGAAAGCCAGTTAAAGTTAAAAGAAGCCATCGAAATTTTTCCCCCAACACCATCCCGACGAATTTAATAATAAAGTGTTCTATTTTTAGCGTGCTGTGTAATTAACAGTATGGGCGTCTCGCTCTAAAAGCGAATAACTCTTGAACCAGATCTGGGCCACTTCTAATTTTTCTTGGGCCAGCAAGAAGATAGAATGAGCTTCATTTTGATATATAGGAAAGCCGGTTAAAAATAACAGAAGCCATCGAAATTTTTCCCCCAAGGACTAAGTCGGCAAGTACAGTTAATAAAGATTTCTATTTCCAGCGAACTGTAATTAACATTTTTGGCGCCTCGGTTTAAAAGCGAATAACTCTTAAACCAGATCTGGGCCACTTCTAATTTTTCTTGGGCCAGCAAGAAGATAGAATGAGCTTCAATTTGATATATAGGAAAGCCAGTTAAAGTTAAAAGAATCCATCGAAATTTTTACCCCAAGGACTAAGTCGGCAACTACAGTTAATAAAGATTTCTATTTCCAGTGAGCTGTAATTAACATTTTTGGCGCCTCGGTTTAAAAGCGAATAACTCTTAAACCAGATCTGGGCCACTTCTAATTTTTCTTGGGCCAGCAAGAAGATAGAATGAGCTTCATTTTGATATATAGGAAAGCCGGTTAAAAATAACAGAAGCCATCGAATTATTTCCCCCAAGGACTAAGTCGGCAACTACAGTTAATAAAGATTTCTATTTCCAGTGAGCTGTAATTAACAGTATGGGCGTCTCGGTTTAAAAGCGAATAACTCTTAAACCAGATCTGGGCCACTTCTAATTTTTCTTGGGCCAGCAAGAAGATAGAATGAGCTTCAATTTGATATATAGGAAAGCCGGTTAAAGTTAAAAGAAGCCATCGAAATTTTCCCCCCAAGACCATCCCGACGAATTAAATAATAAAGTGTTCTATTTTTCGCGTGCTGTATAATTAACAGTATGGGCGTCTCGCTTTAAAAGCGAATAAATCTTGAACCAGATCTGGGCCACTTGTAATTTTTCTTGGGCCAGCAAGAAGATAGAATGAGCTTCATTTTGATATATAGGAAAGCCGGTTAAAAAAAGCGAGCTGTAATTAACAGTATGGGCGTCTCGGTTTAAAAGCGAATAACTCTTAAACCAGATCTGGGCCACTTCTAATTTTTCGTGGGCCAGCAAGAAGATAGAATGAGCTTCAATTTGATATATAGGAAAGCCAGTTAAAGTTAAAAGAATCCATCGAAATTTTCCCCCCAAGACCATCCCGACGAATTTAATAATAAAGTGTTCTATTTTTAGCGTGCTGTGTAATTAACAGTATGGGCGTCTCGCTTTAAAAGCGAATAAATCTTGAACCAGATCTGGGCCACTTCTAATTTTTCTTGGGCCAGCAAGAAGATAGAATGAGCTTCATTTTGATATATAGGAAAGCCGGTTAAAAATAACAGAAGCCATCGAAATTTTTCCCCCAAGGACTAAGTCGGCAAGTACAGTTAATAAAGATTTCTATTTCCAGCGAGCTGTAATTAACAGTATGGGCGTCTCGGTTTAAAAGCGAATAACTCTTGAACCAGATCTGGGCCACTTCTAATTTTTCTTGGGCCAGCAAGAAGATAGAATGAGCTTCATTTTGATATATAGGAAAGCCGGTTAAAAATAACAGAAGCCATCGAAATTTTTCCCCCAAGGACTAAGTCGGCAAGTACAGTTAATAAAGATTTCTATTTCCAGCGAACTGTAATTAACATTTTTGGCGCCTCGGTTTAAAAGCGAATAACTCTTAAACCAGATCTGGGCCACTTCTAATTTTTCTTGGGCCAGCAAGAAGATAGAATGAGCTTCATTTTGATATATAGGAAAGCCGGTTAAAAATAACAGAAGCCATCGAAATTTTTCCCCCAAGGACTAAGTCGGCAACTACAGTTAATAAAGATTTCTATTTCCAGTGAGCTGTAATTAACATTTTTGGCGCCTCGGTTTAAAAGCGAATAACTCTTAAACCAGATCTGGGCCACTTCTAATTTTTCTTGGGCCAGCAAGAAGATAGAATGAGCTTCATTTTGATATATAGGAAACCCGGTTAAAAATAACAGAAGCCATCGAAATTTTTCCCCCAAGGACTAAGTCGGCAAGTACAGTTAATAAAGATTTCTATTTCCAGCGAGCTGTAATTAACATTTTTGGCGCCTCGGTTTAAAAGCGAATAACTCTTAAACCAGATCTGGGCCACTTCTAATTTTTCTTGGGCCAGCAAGAAGATAGAATGAGCTTCAATTTGATATATAGGAAAGCCAGTTAAAGTTAAAAGAAGCCATCGAAATTTTTCCCCCAACACCATCCCGACGAATTTAATAATAAAGTGTTCTATTTTTAGCGTGCTGTGTAATTAACAGTATGGGCGTCTCGCTCTAAAAGCGAATAACTCTTGAACCAGATCTGGGCCACTTCTAATTTTTCTTGGGCCAGCAAGAAGATAGAATGAGCTTCATTTTGATATATAGGAAAGCCGGTTAAAAATAACAGAAGCCATCGAAATTTTTCCCCCAAGGACTAAGTCGGCAAGTACAGTTAATAAAGATTTCTATTTCCAGCGAACTGTAATTAACATTTTTGGCGCCTCGGTTTAAAAGCGAATAACTCTTAAACCAGATCTGGGCCACTTCTAATTTTTCTTGGGCCAGCAAGAAGATAGAATGAGCTTCAATTTGATATATAGGAAAGCCAGTTAAAGTTAAAAGAATCCATCGAAATTTTTACCCCAAGGACTAAGTCGGCAACTACAGTTAATAAAGATTTCTATTTCCAGTGAGCTGTAATTAACATTTTTGGCGCCTCGGTTTAAAAGCGAATAACTCTTAAACCAGATCTGGGCCACTTCTAATTTTTCTTGGGCCAGCAAGAAGATAGAATGAGCTTCATTTTGATATATAGGAAAGCCGGTTAAAAATAACAGAAGCCATCGAAATTTTTCCCCCAAGGACTAAGTCGGCAAGTACAGTTAATAAAGATTTCTATTTCCAGCGAACTGTAATTAACATTTTTGGTGCCTCGGTTTAAAAGCGAATAACTCTTAAACCAGATCTGGGCCACTTCTAATTTTTCTTGGGCCAGCAAGAAGATAGAATGAGCTTCAATTTGATATATAGGAAAGCCAGTTAAAGTTAAAAGAATCCATCGAAATTTTCCCCCCAAGACCATCCCGACGAATTTAATAATAAAGTGTTCTATTTTTAGCGTGCTGTGTAATTAACAGTATGGGCGTCTCGCTCTAAAAGCGAATAACTCTTGAACCAGATCTGGGCCACTTCTAATTTTTCTTGGGCCAGCAAGAAGATAGAATGAGCTTCATTTTGATATATAGGAAAGCCGGTTAAAAATAACAGAAGCCATCGAAATTTTTCCCCCAAGGACTAAGTCGGCAAGTACAGTTAATAAAGATTTCTATTTCCAGCGAACTGTAATTAACATTTTTGGCGCCTCGGTTTAAAAGCGAATAACTCTTAAACCAGATCTGGGCCACTTCTAATTTTTCTTGGGCCAGCAAGAAGATAGAATGAGCTTCAATTTGATATATAGGAAAGCCAGTTAAAGTTAAAAGAATCCATCGAAATTTTTACCCCAAGGACTAAGTCGGCAACTACAGTTAATAAAGATTTCTATTTCCAGTGAGCTGTAATTAACATTTTTGGCGCCTCGGTTTAAAAGCGAATAACTCTTAAACCAGATCTGGGCCACTTCTAATTTTTCTTGGGCCAGCAAGAAGATAGAATGAGCTTCATTTTGATATATAGGAAAGCCAGTTAAAAATAACAGAAGCCATCGAAATTTTTCCCCCCAAGGACTAAGTCGGCAAGTACAGTTAATAAAGATTTCTATTTCCAGCGAGCTGTAATTAACATTTTTGGCGCCGGTTTAAAAGCGAATAACTCTTAAACCAGATCTGGGCCACTTCTAATTTTTCTTGGGCCAGCAAGAAGATAGAATGAGCTTCAATTTGATATATAGGAAAGCCAGTTAAAGTTAAAAGAATCCATCGAAATTTTCCCCCCAAGACCATCCCGACGAATTTAATAATAAAGTGTTCTATTTTTAGCGTGCTGTGTAATTAACAGTATGGGCGTCTCGCTCTAAAAGCGAATAACTCTTGAACCAGATCTGGGCCACTTCTAATTTTTCTTGGGCCAGCAAGAAGATAGAATGAGCTTCATTTTGATATATACGAAAGCCGGTTAAAAATAACAGAAGCCATCGAAATTTTTCCCCCAAGGACTAAGTCGGCAAGTACAGTTAATAAAGATTTCTATTTCCAGCGAGCTGTAATTAACATTTTTGGCGCCTCGGTTTAAAAGCGAATAACTCTTAAACCAGATCTGGGCCACTTCTAATTTTTCTTGGGCCAGCAAGAAGATAGAATGAGCTTCAATTTGATATATAGGAAAGCCAGTTAAAGTTAAAAGAAGCCATCGAAATTTTTCCCCCAACACCATCCCGACGAATTTAATAATAAAGTGTTCTATTTTTAGCGTGCTGTGTAATTAACAGTATGGGCGTCTCGCTCTAAAAGCGAATAACTCTTGAACCAGATCTGGGCCACTTCTAATTTTTCTTGGGCCAGCAAGAAGATAGAATGAGCTTCATTTTGATATATAGGAAAGCCGGTTAAAAATAACAGAAGCCATCGAAATTTTTCCCCCAAGGACTAAGTCGGCAAGTACAGTTAATAAAGATTTCTATTTCCAGCGAACTGTAATTAACATTTTTGGCGCCTCGGTTTAAAAGCGAATAACTCTTAAACCAGATCTGGGCCACTTCTAATTTTTCTTGGGCCAGCAAGAAGATAGAATGAGCTTCAATTTGATATATAGGAAAGCCAGTTAAAGTTAAAAGAATCCATCGAAATTTTTACCCCAAGGACTAAGTCGGCAACTACAGTTAATAAAGATTTCTATTTCCAGTGAGCTGTAATTAACATTTTTGGCGCCTCGGTTTAAAAGCGAATAACTCTTAAACCAGATCTGGGCCACTTCTAATTTTTCTTGGGCCAGCAAGAAGATAGAATGAGCTTCATTTTGATATATAGGAAAGCCAGTTAAAAATAACAGAAGCCATCGAAATTTTTCCCCCAAAGACTAAGTCGGCAAGTACAGTTAATAAAGATTTCTATTTCCAGCGAACTGTAATTAACATTTTTGGCGCCTCGGTTTAAAAGCGAATAACTCTTAAACCAGATCTGGGCCACTTCTAATTTTTCTTGGGCCAGCAAGAAGATAGAATGAGCTTCAATTTGATATATAGGAAAGCCAGTTAAAGTTAAAAGAAGCCATCGAAATTTTCCCCCCAACACCATCCCGACGAATTTAATAATAAAGTGTTCTATTTTTAGCGTGCTGTGTAATTAACAGTATGGGCGTCTCGCTCTAAAAGCGAATAACTCTTGAACCAGATCTGGGCCACTTCTAATTTTTCTTGGGCCAGCAAGAAGATAGAATGAGCTTCATTTTGATATATAGGAAAGCCGGTTAAAAATAACAGAAGCCATCGAAATTTTTCCCCCAAGGACTAAGTCGGCAAGTACAGTTAATAAAGATTTCTATTTCCAGCGAACTGTAATTAACATTTTTGGCGCCTCGGTTTAAAAGCGAATAACTCTTAAACCAGATCTGGGCCACTTCTAATTTTTCTTGGGCCAGCAAGAAGATAGAATGAGCTTCAATTTGATATATAGGAAAGCCAGTTAAAGTTAAAAGAATCCATCGAAATTTTTACCCCAAGGACTAAGTCGGCAACTACAGTTAATAAAGATTTCTATTTCCAGTGAGCTGTAATTAACATTTTTGGTGCCTCGGTTTAAAAGCGAATAACTCTTAAACCAGATCTGGGCCACTTCTAATTTTTCTTGGGCCAGCAAGAAGATAGAATGAGCTTCATTTTCATATATAGGAAAGCCAGTTAAAAATAACAGAAGCCATCGAAATTTTCCCCCCAAGGACTAAGTCGGCAAGTACAGTTAATAAAGATTTCTATTTCCAGCGAGCTGTAATTAACATTTTTGGCGCCCCGGTTTAAAAGCGAATAACTCTTAAACCAGATCTGGGCCACTTCTAATTTTTCTTGGGCCAGCAAGAAGATAGAATGAGCTTCAATTTGATATATAGGAAAGCCAGTTAAAGTTAAAAGAATCCATCGAAATTTTCCCCCCAAGACCATCCCGACGAATTTAATAATAAAGTGTTCTGTTTTTAGCGTGCTGTGTAATTAACAGTATGGGCGTCTCGCTCTAAAAGCGAATAACTCTTGAACCAGATCTGGGCCACTTCTAATTTTTCTTGGGCCAGCAAGAAGATAGAATGAGCTTCATTTTGATATATACGAAAGCCGGTTAAAAATAACAGAAGCCATCGAAATTTTTCCCCCAAGGACTAAGTCGGCAAGTACAGTTAATAAAGATTTCTATTTCCAGCGAGCTGTAATTAACATTTTTGGCGCCTCGGTTTAAAAGCGAATAACTCTTAAACCAGATCTGGGCCACTTCTAATTTTTCTTGGGCCAGCAAGAAGATAGAATGAGCTTCAATTTGATATATAGGAAAGCCAGTTAAAGTTAAAAGAATCCATCGAAATTTTCCCCCCAAGACCATCCCGACGAATTTAATAATAAAGTGTTCTATTTTTAGCGTGCTGTGTAATTAACAGTATGGGCGTCTCGCTCTAAAAGCGAATAACTCTTGAACCAGATCTGGGCCACTTCTAATTTTTCTTGGGCCAGCAAGAAGATAGAATGAGCTTCATTTTGATATATACGAAAGCCGGTTAAAAATAACAGAAGCCATCGAAATTTTCCCCCCAAGGACTAAGTCGGCAAGTACAGTTAATAAAGATTTCTATTTCCAGCGAACTGTAATTAACATTTTTGGCCCCCCGGTTTAAAAGCGAATAACTCTTAAACCAGATCTGGGCCACTTCTAATTTTTCTTGGGCCAGCAAGAAGATAGAATGAGCTTCAATTTGATATATAGGAAAGCCAGTTAAAGTTAAAAGAATCCATCGAAATTTTCCCCCCAAGACCATCCCGACGAATTTAATAATAAAGTGTTCTGTTTTTAGCGTGCTGTGTAATTAACAGTATGGGCGTCTCGCTCTAAAAGCGAATAACTCTTGAACCAGATCTGGGCCACTTCTAATTTTTCTTGGGCCAGCAAGAAGATAGAATGAGCTTCATTTTGATATATACGAAAGCCGGTTAAAAATAACAGAAGCCATCGAAATTTTTCCCCCAAGGACTAAGTCGGCAAGTACAGTTAATAAAGATTTCTATTTCCAGCGAGCTGTAATTAACATTTTTGGCGCCTCGGTTTAAAAGCGAATAACTCTTAAACCAGATCTGGGCCACTTCTAATTTTTCTTGGGCCAGCAAGAAGATAGAATGAGCTTCAATTTGATATATAGGAAAGCCAGTTAAAGTTAAAAGAATCCATCGAAATTTTCCCCCCAAGACCATCCCGACGAATTTAATAATAAAGTGTTCTGTTTTTAGCGTGCTGTGTAATTAACAGTATGGGCGTCTCGCTCTAAAAGCGAATAACTCTTGAACCAGATCTGGGCCACTTCTAATTTTTCTTGGGCCAGCAAGAAGATAGAATGAGCTTCATTTTGATATATACGAAAGCCGGTTAAAAATAACAGAAGCCATCGAAATTTTTCCCCCAAGGACTAAGTCGGCAAGTACAGTTAATAAAGATTTCTATTTCCAGCGAACTGTAATTAACATTTTTGGCGCCTCGGTTTAAAAGCGAATAACTCTTAAACCAGATCTGGGCCACTTCTAATTTTTCTTGGGCCAGCAAGAAGATAGAATGAGCTTCATTTTGATATATAGGAAAGCCGGTTAAAAATAACAGAAGCCATCGAATTATTTCCCCCAAGGACTAAGTCGGCAACTACAGTTAATAAAGATTTCTATTTCCAGTAAGCTGTAATTAACAGTATGGGCGTCTCGGTTTAAAAGCGAATAACTCTTAAACCAGATCTGGGCCACTTCTAATTTTTCTTGGGCCAGCAAGAAGATAGAATGAGCTTCAATTTGATATATAGGAAAGCCGGTTAAAGTTAAAAGAAGCCATCGAAATTTTCCCCCCAAGACCATCCCGACGAATTTAATAATAAAGTGTTCTATTTTTCGCGTGCTGTGTAATTAACAGTATGGGCTTCTCGCTTTAAAAGCGAATAACGCTTGAACCAGATCTGGGCCACGTCTAATTTTTCTTGGGCCAGCAAGAAGATAGAATGAGCTCCATTTTGATATATAGGAAAGCCAGTTAAAGTTAAAAGAATCCATCGAAATTTTCCCCCCAAGACCATCCCGACGAATTTAATAATAAAGTGTTCTATTTTTAGCGTGCTGTGTAATTAACAGTATGGGCGTCTCGCTTTAAAAGCGAATAAATCTTGAACCAGATCTGGGCCACTTCTAATTTTTCTTGGGCCAGCAAGAAGATAGAATGAGCTTCATTTTGATATATAGGAAAGCCGGTTAAAAATAACAGAAGCCATCGAATTATTTCCCCCAAGGACTAAGTCGGCAACTACAGTTAATAAAGATTTCTATTTCCAGTGAGCTGTAATTAACAGTATGGGCGTCTCGGTTTAAAAGCGAATAACTCTTAAACCAGATCTGGGCCACTTCTAATTTTTCGTGGGCCAGCAAGAAGATAGAATGAGCTTCAATTTGATATATAGGAAAGCCAGTTAAAGTTAAAAGAATCCATCGAAATTTTCCCCCCAAGACCATCCCGACGAATTTAATAATAAAGTGTTCTATTTTTAGCGTGCTGTGTAATTAACAGTATGGGCGTCTCGCTTTAAAAGCGAATAAATCTTGAACCAGATCTGGGCCACTTCTAATTTTTCTTGGGCCAGCAAGAAGATAGAATGAGCTTCATTTTGATATATAGGAAAGCCGGTTAAAAATAACAGAAGCCAATGAAATTTTCCCCCCAAGGACTAAGTCGGCAAGTACAGTTAATAAAGATTTCTATTTCCAGCGAGCTGTAATTAACAGTATGGGCGTCTCGGTTTAAAAGCGAATAACTCTTAAACCAGATCTGGGCCACTTCTAATTTTTCGCGGGCCAGCAAGAAGATAGAATGAGCTTCAATTTGATATATAGGAAAGCCAGTTAAAGTTAAAAGAAGCCATCGAAATTTTTCCCCCAAGACCATCCCGACGAATTTAATAATAAAGTGTTCTATTTTTAGCGTGCTGTGTAATTAACAGTATGGGCGTCTCGCTTTAAAAGCGAATAAATCTTGAACCAGATCTGGGCCACTTCTAATTTTTCTTGGGCCAGCAAGAAGATAGAATGAGCTTCATTTTGATATATAGGAAAGCCGGTTAAAAATAACAGAAGCCAATGAAATTTTTCCCCCAAGGACTAAGTCGGCAAGTACAGTTAATAAAGATTTCTATTTCCAGCGAGCTGTAATTAACAGTATGGGCGTCTCGGTTTAAAAGCGAATAACTCTTGAACCAGATCTGGGCCACTTCTAATTTTTCTTGGGCCAGCAAGAAGATAGAATGAGCTTCATTTTGATATATACGAAAGCCGGTTAAAAATAACAGAAGCCATCGAAATTTTTCCCCCAAGGACTAAGTCGGCAAGTACAGTTAATAAAGATTTCTATTTCCAGCGAACTGTAATTAAAATTTTTGGCGCCTCGGTTTAAAAGCGAATAACTCTTAAACCAGATCTGGGCCACTTCTAATTTTTCTTGGGCCAGCAAGAAGATAGAATGAGCTTCATTTTGATATATAGGAAAGCCGGTTAAAAATAACAGAAGCCATCGAATTATTTCCCCCAAGGACTAAGTCGGCAACTACAGTTAATAAAGATTTCTATTTCCAGTGAGCTGTAATTAACATTTTTGGCGCCTCGGTTTAAAAGCGAATAACTCTTAAACCAGATCTGGGCCACTTCTAATTTTTCTTGGGCCAGCAAGAAGATAGAATGAGCTTCATTTTGATATATAGGAAACCCGGTTAAAAATAACAGAAGCCAATGAAATTTTTCCCCCAAGGACTAAGTCGGCAAGTACAGTTAATAAAGATTTCTATTTCCAGCGAGCTGTAATTAACATTTTTGGCGCCTCGGTTTAAAAGCGAATAACTCTTAAACCAGATCTGGGCCACTTCTAATTTTTCTTGGGCCAGCAAGAAGATAGAATGAGCTTCAATTTGATATATAGGAAAGCCAGTTAAAGTTAAAAGAAGCCATCGAAATTTTTCCCCCAACACCATCCCAACGAATTTAATAATAAAGTGTTCTATTTTTAGCGTGCTGTGTAATTAACAGTATGGGCGTCTCGCTCTAAAAGGGAATAACTCTTGAACCAGATCTGGGCGACTTCTAATTTTTCTTGGGCCAGCAAGAAGATAGAATGAGCTTCATTTTGATATATAGGAAAGCCGGTTAAAAATAACAGAAGCCATCGAAATTTTTCCCCCAAGGACTAAGTCGGCAAGTACAGTTAATAAAGATTTCTATTTCCAGCGAACTGTAATTAACATTTTTGGCGCCTCGGTTTAAAAGCGAATAACTCTTAAACCAGATCTGGGCCACTTCTAATTTTTCTTGGGCCAGCAAGAAGATAGAATGAGCTTCAATTTGATATATAGGAAAGCCAGTTAAAGTTAAAAGAATCCATCGAAATTTTTACCCCAAGGACTAAGTCGGCAACTACAGTTAATAAAGATTTCTATTTCCAGTGAGCTGTAATTAACATTTTTGGCGCCTCGGTTTAAAAGCGAATAACTCTTAAACCAGATCTGGGCCACTTCTAATTTTTCTTGGGCCAGCAAGAAGATAGAATGAGCTTCATTTTGATATATAGGAAAGCCAGTTAAAAATAACAGAAGCCATCGAAATTTTTCCCCCAAGGACTAAGTCGGCAAGTACAGTTAATAAAGATTTCTATTTCCAGCGAGCTGTAATTAACATTTTTGGCGCCCCGGTTTAAAAGCGAATAACTCTTAAACCAGATCTGGGCCACTTCTAATTTTTCTTGGGCCAGCAAGAAGATAGAATGAGCTTCAATTTGATATATAGGAAAGCCAGTTAAAGTTAAAAGAATCCATCGAAATTTTCCCCCCAAGACCATCCCGACGAATTTAATAATAAAGTGTTCTGTTTTTAGCGTGCTGTGTAATTAACAGTATGGGCGTCTCGCTCTAAAAGCGAATAACTCTTGAACCAGATCTGGGCCACTTCTAATTTTTCTTGGGCCAGCAAGAAGATAGAATGAGCTTCATTTTGATATATACGAAAGCCGGTTAAAAATAACAGAAGCCATCGAAATTTTTCCCCAAGGACTAAGTCGGCAAGTACAGTTAACAAAAATTTCTATTTCCAGCGAGCTGTAATTAACATTTTTGGCGCCTCGGTTTAAAAGCGAATAACTCTTAAACCAGATCTGGGCCACTTCTAATTTTTCTTGGGCCAGCAAGAAGATAGAATGAGCTTCAATTTGATATATAGGAAAGCCAGTTAAAGTTAAAAGAAGCCATCGAAATTTTTCGCCCAACGCCATCCCGTCCAATTTAATAATAAAGTGTTCTATTTTTAGCGTGCTGTGTAATTAACAGTATGGGCGTCTCGCTCTAAAAGCGAATAACTCTTGAACCAGATCTGGGCCACTTCTAATTTTTCTTGGGCCAGCAAGAAGATAGAATGAGCTTCATTTTGATATATACGAAAGCCGGTTAAAAATAACAGAAGCCATCGAAATTTTTCCCCCAAGGACTAAGTCGGCAAGTACAGTTAATAAAGATTTCTATTTCCAGCGAACTGTAATTAACATTTTTGGCGCCTCGGTTTAAAAGCGAATAACTCTTAAACCAGATCTGGGCCACTTCTAATTTTTCTTGGGCCAGCAAGAAGATAGAATGAGCTTCATTTTGATATATAGGAAAGCCGGTTAAAAATAACAGAAGCCATCGAATTATTTCCCCCAAGGACTAAGTCGGCAACTACAGTTAATAAAGATTTCTATTTCCAGTGAGCTGTAATTAACAGTATGGGCGTCTCGGTTTAAAAGCGAATAACTCTTAAACCAGATCTGGGCCACTTCTAATTTTTCGTGGGCCAGCAAGAAGATAGAATGAGCTTCAATTTGATATATAGGAAATCCAGTTAAAGTTAAAAGAATCCATCGAAATTTTCCCCCCAAGACCATCCCGACGAATTTAATAATAAAGTGTTCTATTTTTAGCGTGCTGTGTAATTAACAGTATGGGCGTCTCGCTTTAAAAGCGAATAAATCTTGAACCAGATCTGGGCCACTTCTAATTTTTCTTGGGCCAGCAAGAAGATAGAATGAGCTTCATTTTGATATATAGGAAAGCCGGTTAAAAATAACAGAAGCCAATGAAATTTTTCCCCCAAGGACTAAGTCGGCAAGTACAGTTAATAAAGATTTCTATTTCCAGCGAGCTGTAATTAACAGTATGGGCGTCTCGGTTTAAAAGCGAATAACTCTTGAACCAGATCTGGGCCACTTCTAATTTTTCTTGGGCCAGCAAGAAGATAGAATGAGCTTCATTTTGATATATACGAAAGCCGGTTAAAAATAACAGAAGCCATCGAAATTTTTCCCCCAAGGACTAAGTCGGCAAGTACAGTTAATAAAGATTTCTATTTCCAGCGAACTGTAATTAAAATTTTTGGCGCCTCGGTTTAAAAGCGAATAACTCTTAAACCAGATCTGGGCCACTTCTAATTTTTCTTGGGCCAGCAAGAAGATAGAATGAGCTTCAATTTGATATATAGGAAAGCCAGTTAAAGTTAAAAGAATCCATCGAAATTTCCCCCCCAAGAGCATCCCGACGAATTTAATAATAAAGTGTTCTGTTTTTAGCGTGCTGTGTAATTAACAGTATGGGCGTCTCGCTTTAAAAGCGAATAACTCTTGAACCAGATCTGGGCCACTTCTAATTTTTCTTGGGCCACCAAGAAGATAGAATGAGCTTCATTTTGATATATAGGAAAGCCGGTTAAAAATAACAGAAGCCGTCGAAATTTTTCCCCCAAGGACTAAGTCCGCAAGTACAGTTAATAAAGATTTCTATTTCCAGCGAGCTGTAATTAACATTTTTGGCGCCTCGGTTTAAGAGCGAATAACTCTTAAACCAGATCTGGGCCACTTCTAATTTTTCTTGGGCCAGCAAGAAGATAGAATTAGCTTCATTTTGATATATAGGAAAGCCGGTCAAAAATAACAGACGCCATCGAATTATTTCCCCCAAGGACTAAGTCGGCAACTACAGTTAATAAAGATTTCTATTTCCAGTGAGCTGTAATTAACATTTTTGGCGCCTCGGTTTAAAAGCGAATAACTCTTAAACCAGATCTGGGCCACTTCTAATTTTTCTTGGGCCAGCAAGAAGATAGAATGAGCTTCAATTTGATATATAGGAAAGCCAGTTAAAGTTAAAAGAATCCATCGAGATTTTCCCCCCAAGACCATCCCGACGAATTTAATAATAAAGTGTTCTATTTTTAGCGTGCTGTGTAATTAACAGTATGGGCGTCTCGCTTTAAAAGCGAATAACTCTTGAACCAGATCTGGGCCACTTCTAATTTTTCTTGGGCCAGCAAGAAGATAGAATGAGCTTCATTTTGATATATAGGAAAGCCGGTTTAAAAATAACAGAAGCCATCGAATTATTTCCCCCAAGGACTAAGTCGGCAACTACAGTTAATAAAGATTTCTATTTCCAGTGAGCTGTAATTAACATTTTTGGCGCCTCGGTTTAAAAGCGAATAACTCTTAAACCAGATCTGGGCCACTTCTAATTTTTCTTGGGCCAGCAAGAAGATAGAATGAGCTTCATTTTGATATATAGGAAAGCCGGTTAAAAATAACAGAAGCCATCGAATTATTTCCCCCAAGGACTAAGTCGGCAACTACAGTTAATAAAGATTTCTATTTCCAGTGAGCTGTAATTAACATTTTTGGCGCCTCGGTTTAAAAGCGAATAACTCTTAAACCAGATCTGGGCCACTTCTAATTTTTCTTGGGCCAGCAAGAAGATAGAATGAGCTTCAATTTGATATATAGGAAAGCCAGTTAAAGTTAAAAGAAGCCATCGAAATTTTCCCCCCAAGACCATCCCGACGAATTTAATAATAAAGTGTTCTATTTTTAGCGTGCTGTGTAATTAACAGTATGGGCGTCTCGCTTTAAAAGCGAATAACTCTTGAACCAGATCTGGGCCACTTCTAATTTTTCTTGGGCCAACAAGAAGAAAGAATGAGCTTCATTTTGATATATAGGAAAGCCGGTTAAAAATAACAGAAGCCATCGAATTATTTCCCCCAAGGACTAAGTCGGCAACTACAGTTAATAAAGATTTCTATTTCCAGTGAGCTGTAATTAACATTTTTGGCGCCTCGGTTTAAAAGCGAATAACTCTTAAACCAGATCTGGGCCACTTCTAATTTTTCTTGGGCCAGCAAGAAGATAGAATGAGCTTCAATTTGACATATAGGAAAGCCAGTTAAAGTTAAAAGAAGCCATCGAAATTTTCCCCCCAAGACCATCCCGACGAATTTAATAATAAAGTGTTCTATTTTTAGCGTGCTGTGTAATTAACAGTATGGGCGTCTCGCTTTAAAAGCGAGTAACTCTTGAACCAGATCTGGGCCACTTCTAATTTTTCTTGGGCCAGCAAGAAGATAGAATGAGCTTCATTTTGATATATAGGAAAGCCGGTTAAAAATAACAGAAGCCATCGAATTATTTCCCCCAAGGACTAAGTCGGCAACTACAGTTAATAAAGATTTCTATTTCCAGTGAGCTGTAATTAACATTTTTGGCGCCACGGTTTAAAAGCGAATAACTCTTAAACCAGATCTGGGCCACTTCTAATTTTTCTTGGGCCAGCAAGAAGATAGAATGAGCTTCATTTTGATATATAGGAAAGCCGGTTAAAAATAACAGAAGCCATCGAAATTTTTCCCCCAAGGACTAAGTCGGCAAGTACAGTTAATAAAGATTTCTATTTCCAGCGAGCTGTAATTAACAGTATGGGCGTCTCGCTTTAAAAGCGAATAACTCTTGAACCAGATCTGGGCCACTTCTAATTTTTCTTGGGCCAGCAAAAAGATAGAATGAGCTTCATTTTGATATATAGGAAAGCCGGTTAAAAATAACACAAGCCATCGAAATTTTTCCCCCAAGGACTAAGTCGGCAAGTACAGTTAATAAAGATTTCTATTTCCAGCGAGCTGTAATTAACATTTTTGGCGCCTCGGTTTAAAAGCGAATAACTCTTAAACCAGATCTGGGCCACTTCTAATTTTTCTTGGGCCAGCAAGAAGATAGAATGAGCTTCAATTTGATATATAGGAAAGCCAGTTAAAGTTAAAAGAAGCCATCGAAATTTTTCCCCCAACACCATCCCGACGAATTTAATAATAAAGTGTTCTATTTTTAGCGTGCTGTGTAATTAACAGTATGGGCGTCTCGCTCTAAAAGCGAATAACTCTTGAACCAGATCTGGGCCACTTCTAATTTTTCTTGGGCCAGCAAGAAGATAGAATGAGCTTCATTTTGATATATAGGAAAGCCGGTTAAAAATAACAGAAGCCAGCGAAATTTTTCCCCCCAAGGACTAAGTCGGCAAGTACAGTTAATAAAAATTTCTATTTCCAGCGAACTGTAATTAATATTTTTGGCGCCTCGGTTTAAAAGCGAATAACTCTTAAACCAGATCTGGGCCACTTCTAATTTTTCTTGGGCCAGCAAGAAGATAGAATGAGCTTCAATTTGATATATAGGAAAGCCAGTTAAAGTTAAAAGAATATATCGAAATTTTTCCCCCAATGACTAAGTCGGCAACTACAGTTAATAAAGATTTCTATTTCCAGTGAGCTGTAATTAACATTTTTGGCGCCTCGGTTTAAAAGCGAATAACTCTTAAACCAGATCTGGGCCACTTCTAATTTTTCTTGGGCCAGCAAGAAGATAGAATGAGCTTCATTTTGATATATAGGAAAGCCAGTTAAAAATAACAGAAGCCATCGAAATTTTTCCCCCAAGGACTAAGTCGGCAAGTACAGTTAATAAAGATTTCTATTTCCAGCGAGCTGTAATTAACATTTTTGGCGCCTCGGTTTAAAAGCGAATAACTCTTAAACCAGATCTGGGCCACTTCTAATTTTTCTTGGGCCAGCAAGAAGATAGAATGAGCTTCAATTTGATATATAGGAAAGCCAGTTAAAGTTAAAAGAATCCATCGAAATTTTTCCCCCCAAGACCATCCCGACGAATTTAATAATAAAGTGTTCTGTTTTTAGCGTGCTGTGTAATTAACAGTATGGGCGTCTCGCTTTAAAAGCGAATAACTCTTGAACCAGATCTGGGCCACTTCTAATTTTTCTTGGGCCAGCAAGAAGATAGAATGAGCTTCATTTTGATATATAGGAAAGCCGGTTAAAAATAACAGAAGCCATCGAAATTTTTCCCCCAAGGACTAAGTCGGCAAGTACAGTTAATAAAGATTTCTATTTCCAGCGAGCTGTAATTAACATTTTTGGCGCCTCGGTTTAAAAGCGAATAACTCTTAAACCAGATCTGGGCCACTTCTAATTTTTCTTGGGCCAGCAAGAAGATAGAATGAGCTTCAATTTGATATATAGGAAAGCCAGTTAAAGTTAAAAGAATTCATCGAAATTTTTCCCCCAAGGACTAAGTCGGCAACTACAGTTAATAAAGATTTCTATTTCCAGTGAGCTGTAATTAACATTTTTGGCGCCTCCTTTTAAAAGCGAATAACTCTTAAACCAGATCTGGGCCACTTCTAATTTTTCTTGGGCCAGCAAGAAGATAGAATGAGCTTCATTTTCATATATAGGAAAGCCAGTTAAAAATAACAGAAGCCATCGAAATTTTCCCCCCAAGGACTAAGTCGGCAAGTACAGTTAATAAAGATTTCTATTTCCAGCGAGCTGTAATTAACATTTTTGGCGCCTCGGTTTAAAAGCGAATAACTCTTAAACCAGATCTGGGCCACTTCTAATTTTTCTTGGGCCAGCAAGAAGATAGAATGAGCTTCAATTTGATATATAGGAAAGCCAGTTAAAGTTAAAAGAATCCATCGAAATTTTCCCCCCAAGACCATCCCGACGAATTTAATAATAAAGTGTTCTATTTTTAGCGTGCTGTGTAATTAACAGTATGGGCGTCTCGGTTTAAAAGCGAATAACTCTTAAACCAGATCTGGGCCACTTCTAATTTTTCTTGGGCCAGCAAGAAGATAGAATGAGCTTCATTTTGATATATAGGAAAGCCGGTTAAAAATAACAGAAGCCATCGAAATTTTTCCCCCAAGGACTAAGTCGGCAAGTACAGTTAATAAAGATTTCTATTTCCAGCGAGCTGTAATTAACATTTTTGGCGCCTCGGTTTAAAAGCGAATAACTCTTAAACCAGATCTGGGCCACTTCTAATTTTTCTTGGGCCAGCAAGAAGATAGAATGAGCTTCAATTTGATATATAGGAAAGCCAGTTAAAGTTAAAAGAATCCATCGAAATTTTTCCCCCCAAGACCATCCCGACGAATTTAATAATAAAGTGTTCTATTTAGCGTGCTGTGTAATTAACAGTATGGGCGTCTCGCTTTAAAAGCGAATAACTCTTGAACCAGATCTGGGCCACTTCTAATTTTTCTTGGGCCAGCAAGAAGATAGAATGAGCTTCATTTTGATATATAGGAAAGCCGGTTAAAAATAACAGAAGCCATCGAAATTTTTCCCCCAAGGACTAAGTCCGCAAGTACAGTTAATAAAGATTTCTAATTCCAGCGAACTGTAATTAACATTTTTGGCGCCTCGGTTTAAAAGCGAATAACTCTTAAACCAGATCTGGGCCACTTCTAATTTTTCTTGGGCCAGCAAGAAGATAGAATAAGCTTCATTTTGATATATAGGAAAGCCAGTTAAAAATAACAGAAGCCATCGAAATTTTTCCCCCAAGGACTAAGTCGGCAACTACAGTTAATAAAGATTTCTATTTCCAGTGAGCTGTAATTAACATTTTTGGCGCCTCGGTTTAAAAGCGAATAACTCTTAAACCAGATCTGGGCCACTTCTAATTTTTCTTGGGCCAGCAAGAAGATAGAATGAGCTTCAATTTGATATATAGGAAAGCCAGTTAAAGTTAAAAGAATCCATCGAAATTTTTCCCCCAAGACCATCCCGACGAATTTAATAATAAAGTGTTCTATTTTTAGCGTGCTGTGTAATTAACAGTATGGGCGTCTCGCTTTAAAAGCGAATAACTCTTGAACCAGATCTGGGCCACTTCTAATTTTTCTTGGGCCACCAAGAAGATAGAATGAGCTTCATTTTGATATATAGGAAAGCCGGTTAAAAATAACAGAAGCCGTCGAAATTTTTTCCCCCAGGACTAAGTCGGCAACTACAGTTAATAAAGATTTCTATTTCCAGTGAGCTGTAATTAACATTTTTGGCGCCTCGGTTTAAAAGCGAATAACTCTTAAACCAGATCTGGGCCACTTCTAATTTTTCTTGGGCCAGCAAGAAGATAGAATGAGCTTCATTTTGATATATAGGAAAGCCGGTTAAAAATAACAGAAGCCATCGAATTATTTCCCCCAAGGACTAAGTCGGCAACTACAGTTAATAAAGATTTCTATTTCCAGTGAGCTGTAATTAACATTTTTGGCGCCTCGGTTTAAAAGCGAATAACTCTTAAACCAGATCTGGGCCACTTCTAATTTTTCTTGGGCCAGCAAGAAGATAGAATGAGCTTCAATTTGATATATAGGAAAGCCAGTTAAAGTTAAAAGAATCCATCGAAATTTTCCCCCCAAGACCATCCCGACGAATTTAATAATAAAGTGTTCTATTTTTAGCGTGCTGTGTAATTAACAGTATGGGCGTCTCGCTTTAAAAGCGAATAACTCTTGAACCAGATCTGGGCCACTTCTAATTTTTCTTGGGCCAGCAAGAAGATAGAATGAGCTTCATTTTGATATATAGGAAAGCCGGTTAAAAATAACAGAAGCCATCGAAATTTTCCCCCCAAGGACTAAGTCCGCAAGTACAGTTAATAAAGATTTCTATTTCCAGCGAGCTGTAATTAACATTTTTGGCGCCTCGGTTTAAAAGCGAATAACTCTTAAACCAGATCTGGGCCACTTCTAATTTTTCTTGGGCCAGCAAGAAGATAGAATGAGCTTCAATTTGATATATAGGAAAGCCAGTTAAAGTTAAAAGAATCCATCGAAATTTTTCCCCCCAAGACCATCCCGACGAATTTAATAATAAAGTGTTCTGTTTTTAGCGTGCTGTGTAATTAACAGTATGGGCGTCTCGCTTTAAAAGCGAATAACTCTTGAACCAGATCTGGGCCACTTCTAATTTTTCTTGGGCCAGCAAGAAGATAGAATGAGCTTCATTTTGATATATAGGAAAGCCGGTTAAAAATAACAGAAGCCGTCGAAATTTTTCCCCCAAGGACTAAGTCCGCAAGTACAGTTAATAAAGATTTCTATTTCCAGCGAGCTGTAATTAACATTTTTGGCGCCTCGGTTTAAAAGCGAATAACTCTTAAACCAGATCTGGGCCACTTCTAATTTTTCTTGGGCCAGCAAGAAGATAGAATGAGCTTCATTTTGATATATAGGAAAGCCGGTTAAAAATAACAGAAGCCATCGAATTATTTCCCCCAAGGACTAAGTCGGCAACTACAGTTAATAAAGATTTCTATTTCCAGTGAGCTGTAATTAACATTTTTGGCGCCTTGGTTTAAAAGCGAATAATTAAAAGCGAATAACTCTTAAACCAGATCTGGGCCACTTCTAATTTTTCTTGGGCCAGCAAGAAGATAGAATGAGCTTCAATTTGATATATAGGAAAGCCAGTTAAAGTTAAAAGAATCCATCGAAATTTTCCCCCCAAGACCATCCCGACGAATTTAATAATAAAGTGTTCTATTTTTAGCGTGCTGTGTAATTAACAGTATGGGCGTCTCGCTTTAAAAGCGAATAACTCTTGAACCAGATCTGGGCCACTTCTAATTTTTCTTGGGCCAGCAAGAAGATAGAATGAGCTTCATTTTGATATATAGGAAAGCCGGTTAAAAATAACAGAAGCCATCGAAATTATTTCCCCCAAGGACTAAGTCGGCAACTACAGTTAATAAAGATTTCTATTTCCAGTGAGCTGTAATTAACATTTTTGGCGCCTCGGTTTAAAAGCGAATAACTCTTAAACCAGATCTGGGCCACTTCTAATTTTTCTTGGGCCAGCAAGAAGATAGAATGAGCTTCATTTTGATATATAGGAAAGCCGGTTAAAAATAACAGAAGCCATCGAATTATTTCCCCCAAGGACTAAGTCGGCAACTACAGTTAATAAAGATTTCTATTTCCAGTGAGCTGTAATTAACATTTTTGGCGCCTCGGTTTAAAAGCGAATAACTCTTAAACCAGATCTGGGCCACTTCTAATTTTTCTTGGGCCAGCAAGAAGATAGAATGAGCTTCATTTTGATATATAGGAAAGCCGGTTAAAAATAACAGAGCCATCGAATTATTTCCCCCAAGGACTAAGTCGGCAACTACAGTTAATGAAGATTTCTATTTCCAGTGAGCTGTAATTAACATTTTTGGCGCCTCGGTTTAAAAGCGAATAACTCTTAAACCAGATCTGGGCCACTTCTAATTTTTCTTGGGCCAGCAAGAAGATAGAATGAGCTTCAATTTGATATATAGGAAAGCCAGTTAAAGTTAAAAGAATCCATCGAAATTTTCCCCCCAAGACCATCCCGACGAATTTAATAATAAAGTGTTCTATTTTTAGCGTGCTGTGTAATTAACAGCATGGGCGTCTCGCTTTAAAAGCGAATAACTCTTGAACCAGATCTGGGCCACTTCTAATTTTTCTTGGGCCAGCAAGAAGATAGAATGAGCTTCATTTTGATATATAGGAAAGCCGGTTAAAAATAACAGAAGCCGTCGAAATTTTTCCCCCAAGGACTAAGTCCGCAAGTACAGTTAATAAAGATTTCTATTTCCAGCGAGCTGTAATTAACATTTTTGGCGCCTCGGTTTAAAAGCGAATAACTCTTAAACCAGATCTGGGCCACTTCTAATTTTTCTTGGGCCAGCAAGAAGATAGAATGAGCTTCAATTTGATATATAGGAAAGCCAGTTAAAGTTAAAAGAATCCATCGAAATTTTCCCCCCAAGACCATCCCGACGAATTTAATAATAAAGTGTTCTGTTTTTAGCGTGCTGTGTAATTAACAGTATGGGCGTCTCGCTTTAAAAGCGAATAACTCTTGAACCAGATCTGGGCCACTTCTAATTTTTCTTGGGCCAGCAAGAAGATAGAATGAGCTTCATTTTGATATATAGGAAAGCCGGTTAAAAATAACACAAGCCATCGAAATTTTTCCCCCAAGGACTAAGTCGGCAAGTACAGTTAATAAAGATTTCTATTTCCAGTGAGCTGTAATTAACATTTTTGGCGCCTCGGTTTAAAAGCGAATAACTCTTAAACCAGATCTGGGCCACTTCTAATTTTTCTTGGGCCAGCAAGAAGATAGAATGAGCTTCATTTTGATATATAGGAAAGCCGGTTAAAAATAACAGACGCCATCGAATTATTTCCCCCAAGGACTAAGTCGGCAACTACAGTTAATGAAGATTTCTATTTCCAGTGAGCTGTAATTAACATTTTTGGCGCCTCGGTTTAAAAGCGAATAACTCTTAAACCAGATCTGGGCCACTTCTAATTTTTCTTGGGCCAGCAAGAAGATAGAATGAGCTTCAATTTGATATATAGGAAAGCCAGTTAAAGTTAAAAGAATCCATCGAAATTTTCCCCCCAAGACCATCCCGACGAATTTAATAATAAAGTGTTCTATTTTTAGCGTGCTGTGTAATTAACAGTATGGGCGTCTCGCTTTAAAAGCGAATAACTCTTGATCCAGATCTGGGCCACTTCTAATTTTTCTTGGGCCAGCAAGAAGATAGAATGAGCTTCATTTTGATATATAGGAAAGCCGGTTAAAAATAACAGAAGCCATCGAAATTTTTCCCCCAAGGACTAAGTCGGCAACTACAGTTAATAAAGATTTCTATTTCCAGTGAGCTGTAATTAACATTTTTGGCGCCTCGGTTTAAAAGCGAATAACTCTTAAACCAGATCTGGGCCACTTCTAATTTTTCTTGGGCCAGCAAGAAGATAGAATGAGCTTCATTTTGATATATAGGAAAGCCGGTTAAAAATAACAGACGCCATCGAAATTATTTCCCCCAAGGACTAAGTCGGCAACTACAGTTAATGAAGATTTCTATTTCCAGTGAGCTGTAATTAACATTTTTGGCGCCTCGGTTTAAAAGCGAATAACTCTTAAACCAGATCTGGGCCACTTCTAATTTTTCTTGGGCCAGCAAGAAGATAGAATGAGCTTCAATTTGATATATAGGAAAGCCAGTTAAAGTTAAAAGAATCCATCGAGATTTTTCCCCCAAGACCATCCCGACGAATTTAATAATAAAGTGTTCTATTTTTAGCGTGCTGTGTAATTAACAGCATGGGCGTCTCGCTTTAAAAGCGAATAACTCTTGAACCAGATCTGGGCCACTTCTAATTTTTCTTGGGCCAGCAAGAAGATAGAATGAGCTTCATTTTGATATATAGGAAAGCCGGTTAAAAATAACAGAAGCCATCGAAATTATTTCCCCCAAGGACTAAGTCGGCAACTACAGTTAATAAAGATTTCTATTTCCAGTGAGCTGTAATTAACATTTTTGGCGCCTCGGTTTAAAAGCGAATAACTCTTAAACCAGATCTGGGCCACTTCTAATTTTTCTTGGGCCAGCAAGAAGATAGAATGAGCTTCATTTTGATATATAGGAAAGCCGGTTAAAAATAACAGAAGCCATCGAATTATTTCCCCCAAGGACTAAGTCGGCAACTACAGTTAATAAAGATTTCTATTTCCAGTGAGCTGTAATTAACATTTTTGGCGCCTCGGTTTAAAAGCGAATAACTCTTAAACCAGATCTGGGCCACTTCTAATTTTTCTTGGGCCAGCAAGAAGATAGAATGAGCTTCAATTTGATATATAGGAAAGCCAGTTAAAGTTAAAAGAAGCCATCGAAATTTTTCCCCCAAGACCATCCCGACGAATTTAATAATAAAGTGTTCTATTTTTAGCGTGCTGTCTAATTAACAGTATGGGCGTCTCGCTTTAAAAGCGAATAACTCTTGAACCAGATCTGGGCCACTTCTAATTTTTCTTGGGCCAACAAGAAGATAGAATGAGCTTCATTTTGATATATAGGAAAGCCGGTTAAAAATAACAGAAGCCATCGAATTATTTCCCCCAAGGACTAAGTCGGCAACTACAGTTAATAAAGATTTCTATTTCCAGTGAGCTGTAATTAACATTTTTGGCGCCTCGGTTTAAAAGCGAATAACTCTTAAACCAGATCTGGGCCACTTCTAATTTTTCTTGGGCCAGCAAGAAGATAGAATGAGCTTCAATTTGATATATAGGAAAGCCAGTTAAAGTTAAAAGAAGCCATCGAAATTTTCCCCCCAAGACCATCCCGACGAATTTAATAATAAAGTGTTCTATTTTTAGCGTGCTGTGTAATTAACAGTATGGGCGTCTCGCTTTAAAAGCGAATAACTCTTGATCCAGATCTGGGCCACTTCTAATTTTTCTTGGGCCAGCAAGAAGATAGAATGAGCTTCATTTTGATATATAGGAAAGCCGGTTAAAAATAACAGAAGCCATCGAATTATTTCCCCCAAGGACTAAGTCGGCAACTACAGTTAATAAAGATTTCTATTTCCAGTGAGCTGTAATTAACATTTTTGGCGCCTCGGTTTAAAAGCGAATAACTCTTAAACCAGATCTGGGCCACTTCTAATTTTTCTTGGGCCAGCAAGAAGATAGAATGAGCTTCATTTTGATATATAGGAAAGCCGGTTAAAAATAACAGACGCCATCGAAATTATTTCCCCCAAGGACTAAGTCGGCAACTACAGTTAATAAAGATTTCTATTTCCAGTGAGCTGTAATTAACATTTTTGGCGCCTCGGTTTAAAAGCGAATAACTCTTAAACCAGATCTGGGCCACTTCTAATTTTTCTTGGGCCAGCAAGAAGATAGAATGAGCTTCAATTTGATATATAGGAAAGCCAGTTAAAGTTAAAAGAATCCATCGAGATTTTCCCCCCAAGACCATCCCGACGAATTTAATAATAAAGTGTTCTATTTTTAGCGTGCTGTGTAATTAACAGCATGGGCGTCTCGCTTTAAAAGCGAATAACTCTTGAACCAGATCTGGGCCACTTCTAATTTTTCTTGGGCCAGCAAGAAGATAGAATGAGCTTCATTTTGATATATAGGAAAGCCGGTTAAAAATAACAGAAGCCATCGAATTATTTCCCCCAAGGACTAAGTCGGCAACTACAGTTAATAAAGATTTCTATTTCCAGTGAGCTGTAATTAACATTTTTGGCGCCTCGGTTTAAAAGCGAATAACTCTTAAACCAGATCTGGGCCACTTCTAATTTTTCTTGGGCCAGCAAGAAGATAGAATGAGCTTCATTTTGATATATAGGAAAGCCGGTTAAAAATAACAGAAGCCATCGAATTATTTCCCCCAAGGACTAAGTCGGCAACTACAGTTAATAAAGATTTCTATTTCCAGTGAGCTGTAATTAACATTTTTGGCGCCTCGGTTTAAAAGCGAATAACTCTTAAACCAGATCTGGGCCACTTCTAATTTTTCTTGGGCCAGCAAGAAGATAGAATGAGCTTCAATTTGATATATAGGAAAGCCAGTTAAAGTTAAAAGAAGCCATCGAAATTTTCCCCCCAAGACCATCCCGACGAATTTAATAATAAAGTGTTGTATTTTTAGCGTGCTGTCTAATTAACAGTATGGGCGTCTCGCTTTAAAAGCGAATAACTCTTGAACCAGATCTGGGCCACTTCTAATTTTTCTTGGGCCAACAAGAAGATAGAATGAGCTTCATTTTGATATATAGGAAAGCCGGTTAAAAATAACAGAAGCCATCGAATTATTTCCCCCAAGGACTAAGTCGGCAACTACAGTTAATAAAGATTTCTATTTCCAGTGAGCTGCAATTAACATTTTTGGCGCCTCGGTTTAAAAGCGAATAACTCTTAAACCAGATCTGGGCCACTTCTAATTTTTCTTGGGCCAGCAAGAAGATAGAATGAGCTTCAATTTGACATATAGGAAAGCCAGTTAAAGTTAAAAGAAGCCATCGAAATTTTCCCCCCAAGACCATCCCGACGAATTTAATAATAAAGTGTTCTATTTTTAGCGTGCTGTGTAATTAACAGTATGGGCGTCTCGCTTTAAAAGCGAGTAACTCTTGAACCAGATCTGGGCCACTTCTAATTTTTCTTGGGCCAGCAAGAAGATAGAATGAGCTTCATTTTGATATATAGGAAAGCCGGTTAAAAATAACAGAAGCCATCGAAATTATTTCCCCCAAGGACTAAGTCGGCAACTACAGTTAATAAAGATTTCTATTTCCAGTGAGCTGTAATTAACATTTTTGGCGCCACGGTTTAAAAGCGAATAACTCTTAAACCAGATCTGGGCCACTTCTAATTTTTCTTGGGCCAGCAAGAAGATAGAATGAGCTTCATTTTGATATATAGGAAAGCCGGTTAAAAATAACAGAAGCCAACGAAATTTTTCCCCCAAGGACTAAGTCGGCAAGTACAGTTAATAAAGATTTCTATTTCCAGCGAGCTGTAATTAACAGTATGGGCGTCTCGCTTTAAAAGCGAATAACTCTTGAACCAGATCTGGGCCACTTCTAATTTTTCTTGGGCCAGCAAGAAGATAGAATGAGCTTCATTTTGATATATAGGAAAGCCGGTTAAAAATAACACAAGCCATCGAAATTTTTCCCCCAAGGACTAAGTCGGCAAGTACAGTTAATAAAGATTTCTATTTCCAGCGAGCTGTAATTAACATTTTTGGCGCCTCGGTTTAAAAGCGAATAACTCTTAAACCAGATCTGGGCCACTTCTAATTTTTCTTGGGCCAGCAAGAAGATAGAATGAGCTTCAATTTGATATATAGGAAAGCCAGTTAAAGTTAAAAGAAGCCATCGAAATTTTTCCCCCAACACCATCCCGACGAATTTAATAATAAAGTGTTCTATTTTTAGCGTGCTGTGTAATTAACAGTATGGGCGTCTCGCTCTAAAAGCGAATAACTCTTGAACCAGATCTGGGCCACTTCTAATTTTTCTTGGGCCAGCAAGAAGATAGAATGAGCTTCATTTTGATATATAGGAAAGCCGGTTAAAAATAACAGAAGCCAGCGAAATTTTCCCCCCAAGGACTAAGTCGGCAAGTACAGTTAATAAAAATTTCTATTTCCAGCGAACTGTAATTAACATTTTTGGCACCTCGGTTTAAAAGCGAATAACTCTTAAACCAGATCTGGGCCACTTCTAATTTTTCTTGGGCCAGCAAGAAGATAGAATGAGCTTCAATTTGATATATAGGAAAGCCAGTTAAAGTTAAAAGAATCCATCGAAATTTTTCCCCCAATGACTAAGTCGGCAACTACAGTTAATAAAGATTTCTATTTCCAGTGAGCTGTAATTAACATTTTTGGCGCCTCGGTTTAAAAGCGAATAACTCTTAAACCAGATCTGGGCCACTTCTAATTTTTCTTGGGCCAGCAAGAAGATAGAATGAGCTTCATTTTGATATATAGGAAAGCCAGTTAAAAATAACAGAAGCCATCGAAATTTTTCCCCCAAGGACTAAGTCGGCAAGTACAGTTAATAAAGATTTCTATTTCCAGCGAGCTGTAATTAACATTTTTGGCGCCTCGGTTTAAAAGCGAATAACTCTTAAACCAGATCTGGGCCACTTCTAATTTTTCTTGGGCCAGCAAGAAGATAGAATGAGCTTCAATTTGATATATAGGAAAGCCAGTTAAAGTTAAAAGAATCCATCGAAATTTTCCCCCCAAGACCATCCCGACGAATTTAATAATAAAGTGTTCTGTTTTTAGCGTGCTGTGTAATTAACAGTATGGGCGTCTCGCTTTAAAAGCGAATAACTCTTGAACCAGATCTGGGCCACTTCTAATTTTTCTTGGGCCAGCAAGAAGATAGAATGAGCTTCATTTTGATATATAGGAAAGCCGGTTAAAAATAACAGAAGCCGTCGAAATTTTTCCCCCAAGGACTAAGTCCGCAAGTACAGTTAATAAAGATTTCTATTTCCAGCGAGCTGTAATTAACATTTTTGGCGCCTCGGTTTAAAAGCGAATAACTCTTAAACCAGATCTGGGCCACTTCTAATTTTTCTTGGGCCACCAAGAAGATAGAATGAGCTTCAATTTGATATATAGGAAAGCCAGTTAAAGTTAAAAGAATTCATCGAAATTTTTCCCCCAAGGACTAAGTCGGCAACTACAGTTAATAAAGATTTCTATTTCCAGTGAGCTGTAATTAACATTTTTGGCGCCTCCTTTTAAAAGCGAATAACTCTTAAACCAGATCTGGGCCACTTCTAATTTTTCTTGGGCCAGCAAGAAGATAGAATGAGCTTCATTTTGATATATAGGAAAGCCAGTTAAAAATAACAGAAGCCATCGAAATTTTTCCCCCAAGGACTAAGTCGGCAAGTACAGTTAATAAAGATTTCTATTTCCAGCGAGCTGTAATTAACATTTTTGGCGCCTCGGTTTAAAGGCGAATAACTCTTAAACCAGATCTGGGCCACTTCTAATTTTTCTTGGGCCAGCAAGAAGATAGAATGAGCTTCAATTTGATATATAGGAAAGCCAGTTAAAGTTAAAAGAATCCATCGAAATTTCCCCCCCAAGACCATCCCGACGAATTTAATAATAAAGTGTTCTGTTTTTAGCGTGCTGTGTAATTAACAGTATGGGCGTCTCGCTTTAAAAGCGAATAACTCTTGAACCAGATCTGGGCCACTTCTAATTTTTCTTGGGCCAGCAAGAAGATAGAATGAGCTTCATTTTGATATATAGGAAAGCCGGTTAAAAATAACAGAAGCCATCGCATTATTTTCCCCAAGGACTAAGTCGGCAACTACAGTTAGTAAAGATTTCTATTTCCAGTGAGCTGTAATTAACATTTTTGGCGCCTCGGTTTAAAAGCGAATAACTCTTAAACCAGATCTGGGCCACTTCTAATTTTTCTTGGGCCAGCAAGAAGATAGAATGAGCTTCATTTTGATATATAGGAAAGCCGGTTAAAAATAACAGAAGCCATCGAAATTTTTCCCCCAAGGACTAAGTCGGGAAGTACAGTTAATAAAGATTTCTATTTCCAGCGAACTGTAATTAACATTTTTGGCGCCTCGGTTTAAAAGCGAATAACTCTTAAACCAGATCTGGGCCACTTCTAATTTTTCTTGGGCCAGCAAGAAGATAGAATGAGCTTCAATTTGATATATAGGAAAGCCAGTTAAAGTTAAAAGAATCCATCGAAATTTTTCCCCCAAGGACTAAGTCGGCAACTACAGTTAATAAAGATTTCTATTTCCAGTGAGCTGTAATTAACATTTTTGGCGCCTCGGTTTAAAAGCGAATAACTCTTAAACCAGATCTGGGCCACTTCTAATTTTTCTTGGGCCAGCAAGAAGATAGAATGAGCTTCATTTTGATATATAGGAAAGCCAGTTAAAAATAACAGAAGCCATCGAAATTTTTCCCCCAAGGACTAAGTCGGCAAGTACAGTTAATAAAGATTTCTATTTCCAGCGAGCTGTAATTAACATTTTTGGCGCCTCGGTTTAAAAGCGAATAACTCTTAAACCAGATCTGGGCCACTTCTAATTTTTCTTGGGCCAGCAAGAAGATAGAATGAGCTTCAATTTGATATATAGGAAAGCCAGTTAAAGTTAAAAGAATCCATCGAAATTTTCCCCCCAAGACCATCCCGACGAATTTAATAATAAAGTGTTCTGTTTTTAGCGTGCTGTGTAATTAACAGTATGGGCGTCTCGCTTTAAAAGCGAATAACTCTTGAACCAGATCTGGGCCACTTCTAATTTTTCTTGGGCCACCAAGAAGATAGAATGAGCTTCATTTTGATATATAGGAAAGCCGGTTAAAAATAACAGAAGCCGTCGAAATTTTTCCCCCAAGGACTAAGTCCGCAAGTACAGTTAATAAAGATTTCTATTTCCAGCGAGCTGTAATTAACATTTTTGGCGCCTCGGTTTAAAAGCGAATAACTCTTAAACCAGATCTGGGCCACTTCTAATTTTTCTTGGGCCAGCAAGAAGATAGAATGAGCTTCATTTTGATATATAAGAAAGCCGGTTAAAAATAACAGAAGCCATCGAATTATTTCCCCCAAGGACTAAGTCGGCAACTACAGTTAATAAAGATTTCTATTTCCAGTGAGCTGTAATTAACATTTTTGGCGCCTCGGTTTAAAAGCGAATAACTCTTAAACCAGATCTGGGCCACTTCTAATTTTTCTTGGGCCAGCAAGAAGATAGAATGAGCTTCAATTTGATATATAGGAAAGGCAGTTAAAGTTAAAAGAATCCATCGAAATTTCCCCCCAGACCATCCCGACGAATTTAATAATAAAGTGTTCTATTTTTAGCGTGCTGTGTAATTAACAGTATGGGCGTCTCGCTTTAAAAGCGAATAACTCTTAAACCAGATCTGGGCCACTTCTAATTTTTCTTGGGCCAGCAAGAAGATAGAATGAGCTTCAATTTGATATATAGGAAAGCCAGTTAAAGTTAAAAGAATCCATCGAAATTTTCCCCCCAAGACCATCCCGACGAATTTAATAATAAAGTGTTCTGTTTTTAGCGTGCTGTGTAATTAACAGTATGGGCGTCTCGCTTTAAAAGCGAATAACTCTTGAACCAGATCTGGGCCACTTCTAATTTTTCTTGGGCCAGCAAGAAGATAGAATGAGCTTCATTTTGATATATAGGAAAGCCGGTTAAAAATAACAGAAGCCGTCGAAATTTTTCCCCCAAGGACTAAGTCCGCAAGTACAGTTAATAAAGATTTCTATTTCCAGCGAGCTGTAATTAACATTTTTGGCGCCTCGGTTTAAAAGCGAATAACTCTTAAACCAGATCTGGGCCACTTCTAATTTTTCTTGGGCCACCAAGAAGATAGAATGAGCTTCAATTTGATATATAGGAAAGCCAGTTAAAGTTAAAAGAATTCATCGAAATTTTTCCCCCAAGGACTAAGTCGGCAACTACAGTTAATAAAGATTTCTATTTCCAGTGAGCTGTAATTAACATTTTTGGCGCCTCCTTTTAAAAGCGAATAACTCTTAAACCAGATCTGGGCCACTTCTAATTTTTCTTGGGCCAGCAAGAAGATAGAATGAGCTTCATTTTGATATATAGGAAAGCCAGTTAAAAATAACAGAAGCCATCGAAATTTTTCCCCCAAGGACTAAGTCGGCAAGTACAGTTAATAAAGATTTCTATTTCCAGCGAGCTGTAATTAACATTTTTGGCGCCTCGGTTTAAAAGCGAATAACTCTTAAACCAGATCTGGGCCACTTCTAATTTTTCTTGGGCCAGCAAGAAGATAGAATGAGCTTCAATTTGATATATAGGAAAGCCAGTTAAAGTTAAAAGAATCCATCGAAATTTCCCCCCCAAGACCATCCCGACGAATTTAATAATAAAGTGTTCTGTTTTTAGCGTGCTGTGTAATTAACAGTATGGGCGTCTCGCTTTAAAAGCGAATAACTCTTGAACCAGATCTGGGCCACTTCTAATTTTTCTTGGGCCAGCAAGAAGATAGAATGAGCTTCATTTTGATATATAGGAAAGCCGGTTAAAAATAACAGAAGCCATCGCATTATTTTCCCCCAAGGACTAAGTCGGCAACTACAGTTAGTAAAGATTTCTATTTCCAGTGAGCTGTAATTAACATTTTTGGCGCCTCGGTTTAAAAGCGAATAACTCTTAAACCAGATCTGGGCCACTTCTAATTTTTCTTGGGCCAGCAAGAAGATAGAATGAGCTTCATTTTGATATATAGGAAAGCCGGTTAAAAATAACAGAAGCCATCGAAATTTTTCCCCCAAGGACTAAGTCGGGAAGTACAGTTAATAAAGATTTCTATTTCCAGCGAACTGTAATTAACATTTTTGGCGCCTCGGTTTAAAAGCGAATAACTCTTAAACCAGATCTGGGCCACTTCTAATTTTTCTTGGGCCAGCAAGAAGATAGAATGAGCTTCAATTTGATATATAGGAAAGCCAGTTAAAGTTAAAAGAATCCATCGAAATTTTTCCCCCAAGGACTAAGTCGGCAACTACAGTTAATAAAGATTTCTATTTCCAGTGAGCTGTAATTAACATTTTTGGCGCCTCGGTTTAAAAGCGAATAACTCTTAAACCAGATCTGGGCCACTTCTAATTTTTCTTGGGCCAGCAAGAAGATAGAATGAGCTTCATTTTGATATATAGGAAAGCCAGTTAAAAATAACAGAAGCCATCGAAATTTTTCCCCCAAGGACTAAGTCGGCAAGTACAGTTAATAAAGATTTCTATTTCCAGCGAGCTGTAATTAACATTTTTGGCGCCTCGGTTTAAAAGCGAATAACTCTTAAACCAGATCTGGGCCACTTCTAATTTTTCTTGGGCCAGCAAGAAGATAGAATGAGCTTCAATTTGATATATAGGAAAGCCAGTTAAAGTTAAAAGAATCCATCGAAATTTTTCCCCCCAAGACCATCCCGACGAATTTAATAATAAAGTGTTCTGTTTTTAGCGTGCTGTGTAATTAACAGTATGGGCGTCTCGCTTTAAAAGCGAATAACTCTTGAACCAGATCTGGGCCACTTCTAATTTTTCTTGGGCCACCAAGAAGATAGAATGAGCTTCATTTTGATATATAGGAAAGCCGGTTAAAAATAACAGAAGCCGTCGAAATTTTTCCCCCAAGGACTAAGTCCGCAAGTACAGTTAATAAAGATTTCTATTTCCAGCGAGCTGTAATTAACATTTTTGGCGCCTCGGTTTAAAAGCGAATAACTCTTAAACCAGATCTGGGCCACTTCTAATTTTTCTTGGGCCAGCAAGAAGATAGAATGAGCTTCATTTTGATATATAAGAAAGCCGGTTAAAAATAACAGAAGCCATCGAAATTATTTCCCCCAAGGACTAAGTCGGCAACTACAGTTAATAAAGATTTCTATTTCCAGTGAGCTGTAATTAACATTTTTGGCGCCTCGGTTTAAAAGCGAATAACTCTTAAACCAGATCTGGGCCACTTCTAATTTTTCTTGGGCCAGCAAGAAGATAGAATGAGCTTCAATTTGATATATAGGAAAGGCAGTTAAAGTTAAAAGAATCCATCGAAATTTCCCCCCCCAGACCATCCCGACGAATTTAATAATAAAGTGTTCTATTTTTAGCGTGCTGTGTAATTAACAGTATGGGCGTCTCGCTTTAAAAGCGAATAACTCTTAAACCAGATCTGGGCCACTTCTAATTTTTCTTGGGCCAGCAAGAAGATAGAATGAGCTTCATTTTGATATATAGGAAAGCCGGTTAAAAATAACAGAAGCCATCGCATTATTTTTCCCAAGGACTAAGTCGGGAACTACAGTTAGTAAAGATTTCTATTTCCAGTGAGCTGTAATTAACATTTTTGGCGCCTCGGTTTAAAAGCGAATAACTCTTAAACCAGATCTGGGCCACTTCTAATTTTTCTTGGGCCAGCAAGAAGATAGAATGAGCTTGATTTTGATATATAGGAAAGCCGGTTAAAAATAACAGAAGCCATCGAAATTTTTCCCCCAAGGACTAAGTCGGGAAGTACAGTTAATAAAGATTTCTATTTCCAGCGAACTGTAATTAACATTTTTGGCGCCTCGGTTTAAAAGCGAATAACTCTTAAACCAGATCTGGGCCACTTCTAATTTTTCTTGGGCCAGCAAGAAGATAGAATGAGCTTCAATTTGATATATAGGAAAGCCAGTTAAAGTTAAAAGAATCCATCGAAATTTTTCCCCCAAGGACTAAGTCGGCAACTACAGTTAATAAAGATTTCTATTTCCAGTGAGCTGTAATTAACATTTTTGGCGCCTCGGTTTAAAAGCGAATAACTCTTAAACCAGATCTGGGCCACTTCTAATTTTTCTTGGGCCAGCAAGAAGATAGAATGAGCTTCATTTTGATATATAGGAAAGCCAGTTAAAAATAACAGAAGCCATCGAAATTTTTCCCCCAAGGACTAAGTCGGCAAGTACAGTTAATAAAGATTTCTATTTCCAGCGAGCTGTAATTAACATTTTTGGCGCCTCGGTTTAAAAGCGAATAACTCTTAAACCAGATCTGGGCCACTTCTAATTTTTCTTGGGCCAGCAAGAAGATAGAATGAGCTTCAATTTGATATATAGGAAAGCCAGTTAAAGTTAAAAGAATCCATCGAAATTTTCCACCCAAGACCATCCCGACGAATTTAATAATAAAGTGTTCTGTTTTTAGCGTGCTGTGTAATTAACAGTATGGGCGTCTCGCTTTAAAAGCGAATAACTCTTGAACCAGATCTGGGCCACTTCTAATTTTTCTTGGGCCACCAAGAAGATAGAATGAGCTTCATTTTGATATATAGGAAAGCCGGTTAAAAATAACAGAAGCCGTCGAAATTTTTCCCCCAAGGACTAAGTCCGCAAGTACAGTTAATAAAGATTTCTATTTCCAGCGAGCTGTAATTAACATTTTTGGCGCCTCGGTTTAAAAGCGAATAACTCTTAAACCAGATCTGGGCCACTTCTAATTTTTCTTGGGCCAGCAAGAAGATAGAATGAGCTTCATTTTGATATATAGGAAAGCCGGTTAAAAATAACAGAAGCCATCGAATTATTTCCCCCAAGGACTAAGTCGGCAACTACAGTTAATAAAGATTTCTATTTCCAGTGAGCTGTAATTAACATTTTTGGCGCCTCGGTTTAAAAGCGAATAACTCTTAAACCAGATCTGGGCCACTTCTAATTTTTCTTGGGCCAGCAAGAAGATAGAATGAGCTTCATTTTGATATATAGGAAAGCCGGTTAAAAATAACAGAAGCCATCGAATTATTTCCCCCAAGGACTAAGTCGGCAACTACAGTTAATAAAGATTTCTATTTCCAGTGAGCTGTAATTAACATTTTTGGCACCTCGGTTTAAAAGCGAATAACTCTTAAACCAGATCTGGGCCACTTCTAATTTTTCTTGGGCCAGCAAGAAGATAGAATGAGCTTCAATTTGATATATAGGAAAGCCAGTTAAATTTAAAAGAATCCATCGAAATTTTTCCCCCAAGACCATCCCGACGAATTTAATAATAAAGTGTTCTATTTTTAGCGTGCTGTGTAATTAACAGTATGGGCGTCTCGCTTTAAAAGCGAATAACTCTTGAACCAGATCTGGGCCACTTCTAATTTTTCTTGGGCCACCAAGAAGATAGAATGAGCTTCATTTTGATATATAGGAAAGCCGGTTAAAAATAACAGAAGCCATCGAATTATTTCCCCCAAGGACTAAGTCGGCAACTACAGTTAATAAAGATTTCTATTTCCAGTGAGCTGTAATTAACATTTTTGGCGCCTCGGTTTAAAAGCGAATAACTCTTAAACCAGACCTGGGCCACTTCTAATTTTTCTTGGGCCAGCAAGAAGATAGAATGAGCTTCAATTTGATATATAGGAAAGCCAGTTAAAGTTAAAAGAAGCCATCGAAATTTCCCCCCCAAGACCATCCCGACGAATTTAATAATAAAGTGTTCTATTTTTAGCGTGCTGTGTAATTAACAGTATGGGCGTCTCGCTTTAAAAGCGAATAAATCTTGAACCAGATCTGGGCCACTTCTAATTTTTCTTGGGCCAGCAAGAAGATAGAATGAGCTTCATTTTGATATATAGGAAAGCCGGTTAAAAATAACAGAAGCCAATGAAATGTTTCCCCCAAGGACTAAGTCGGCAAGTACAGTTAATAAAGATTTCTATTTCCAGCGAGCTGTAATTAACAGTATGGGCGTCTCGCTTTAAAAGCGAATAACTCTTGAACCAGATCTGGGCCACTTCTAATTTTTCTTGGGCCAGCAAGAAGATAGAATGAGCTTCATTTTGATATATAGGAAAGCCGGTTAAAAATAACACAAGCCATCGAAATTTTTCCCCCAAGGACTAAGTTGGCAAGTACAGTTAATAAAGATTTCTATTTCCAGCGAGCTGTAATTAACATTTTTGGCGCCTCGGTTTAAAAGCGAATAACTCTTAAACCAGATCTGGGCCACTTCTAATTTCTCTTGGGCCAGCAAGAAGATAGAATGAGCTTCAATTTGATATATAGGAAAGCCAGTTAAAGTTAAAAGAATCCATCGAAATTTTCCCCCCAAGACCATCCCGACGAATTTAACAATAAAGTGTTCTGTTTTTAGCGTGCTGTGTAATTAACAGTATGGGCGTCTCGCTTTAAAAGCGAATAACTCTTGAACCAGATCTGGGCCACTTCTAATTTTTCTTGGGCCACCAAGAAGATAGAATGAGCTTCATTTTGATATATAGGAAAGCCGGTTAAAAATAACAGAAGCCAATGAAATTTTCCCCCCAAGGACTAAGTCGGCAAGTACAGTTAATAAAGATTTCTATTTCTAGTGTGCTGTGTAATTAACAGTATGGGCGTCTCGCTTTAAAAGCGAATAACTCTTGAACCAGATCTGGGCCACTTCTAATTTTTCTTGGGCCAGCAAGAAGATAGAATGAGCTTCATTTTGATATATAGGAAAGCCGGTTAAAAATAACACAAGCCATCGAAATTTTTCCCCCAAGGACTAAGTCGGCAAGTACAGTTAATAAAGATTTCTATTTCCAGCGAGCTGTAATTAACATTTTTGGCGCCTCGGTTTAAAAGCGAATAACTCTTAAACCAGATCTGGGCCACTTCTAATTTTTCTTTGGGCCAGCAAGAAGATAGAATGAGCTTCAATTTGATATATAGGAAAGCCAGTTAAAGTTAAAAGAATCCATCGAAATTTTCCCCCCAAGACCATCCCGACGAATTTAACAATAAAGTGTTCTGTTTTTAGCGTGCTGTGTAATTAACAGTATGGGCGTCTCGCTTTAAAAGCGAATAACTCTTGAACCAGATCTGGGCCACTTCTAATTTTTCTTGGGCCAGCAAGAAGATAGAATGAGCTTCATTTTGATATATAGGAAAGCCGGTTAAAAATAACAGAAGCCAATGAAATTTTCCCCCAAGGACTAAGTCGGCAAGTACAGTTAATAAAGATTTCTATTTCTAGTGTGCTGTGTAATTAACAGTATGGGCGTCTCGCTTTAAAAGCGAATAACTCTTGAACCAGATCTGGGCCACTTCTAATTTTTCTTGGGCCAGCAAGAAGATAGAATGAGCTTCATTTTGATATATAGGAAAGCCGGTTAAAAATAACGGAAGCCATCGAAATCTTTCCCCCAAGGGCTAAGTCGGCAACTACAGTTAATAAAGATTTCTATTTCCAGTGAGCTGTAATTAACATTTTTGGCGCCTCGGATTAAAAGCGAATAACTCTTAAACCAGATCTGGGCCACTTCTAATTTTTCTTGGGCCAGCAAGAAGATAGAATGAGCTTCATTTTGATATATAGGAAAGCCGGTTAAAAATAACAGAAGCCAATGAAATTTTTCCCCCAAGGACTAAGTCGGCAAGTACAGTTAATAAAGATTTCTATTTCTAGCGTGCTGTGTAATTAACAGTATGGGCGTCTCGCTTTAAAAGCGAATAACTCTTGAACCAGATCTGGGCCACTTCTAATTTTTCTTGGGCCAGCAAGAAGATAGAATGAGCTTCATTTTGATATATAGGAAAGCCGGTTAAAAATAACAGAAGCCAATGAAATTTTTCCCACAAGGACTAAGTCGGCAAGTACAGTTAATAAAGATTTCTATTTCCAGCGAGCTGTAATTAACAGTATGGGCGTCTCGGTTTAAAAGCGAATAACTCTTAAACCAGATCTGGGCCACTTCTAATTTTTCGTGGGCCAGCAAGAAGATAGAATGAACTTCAATTTGATATATAGGAAAGCCAGTTAAAGTTAAAAGAAGCCATCGAAATTTCCCCCCCAAGACCATCCCGACGAATTTAATAATAAAGTGTTCTATTTTTAGCGTGCTGTGTAATTAACAGTATGGGCGTCTCGCTTTAAAAGCGAATAAATCTTGAACCAGATCTGGGCCACTTCTAATTTTTCTTGGGCCAGCAAGAAGATAGAATGAGCTTCATTTTGATATATAGGAAAGCCGGTTAAAAATAACAGAAGCCAATGAAATGTTTCCCCCAAGGACTAAGTCGGCAAGTACAGTTAATAAAGATTTCTATTTCCAGCGAGCTGTAATTAACAGTATGGGCGTCTCGCTTTAAAAGCGAATAACTCTTGAACCAGATCTGGGCCACTTCTAATTTTTCTTGGGCCAGCAAGAAGATAGAATGAGCTTCATTTTGATATATAGGAAAGCCGGTTAAAAATAACAGAAGCCATCGAAATTTTTCCCCCAAGGACTAAGTCGGCAAGTACAGTTAATAAAGATTTCTATTTCCAGCGAGCTGTAATTAACATTTTTGGCGCCTCGGTTTAAAAGCGAATAACTCTTAAACCAGATCTGGGCCACTTCTAATTTTTCTTGGGCCAGCAAGAAGATAGAATGAGCTTCAATTTGATATATAGGAAAGCCAGTTAAAGTTAAAAGAATCCATCGAAATTTTCCCCCCAAGACCATCCCGACGAATTTAACAATAAAGTGTTCTGTTTTTAGCGTGCTGTGTAATTAACAGTATGGGCGTCTCGCTTTAAAAGCGAATAACTCTTGAACCAGATCTGGGCCACTTCTAATTTTTCTTGGGCCAGCAAGAAGATAGAATGAGCTTCATTTTGATATATAGGAAAGCCGGTTAAAAATAACAGAAGCCAATGAAATTTTTCCCCCAAGGACTAAGTCGGCAAGTACAGTTAATAAAGATTTCTATTTCTAGTGTGCTGTGTAATTAACAGTATGGGCGTCTCGCTTTAAAAGCGAATAACTCTTGAACCAGATCTGGGCCACTTCTAATTTTTCTTGGGCCAGCAAGAAGATAGAATGAGCTTCATTTTGATATATAGGAAAGCCGGTTAAAAATAACAGAAGCCATCGAAATTTTTCCCCCAAGGACTAAGTCGGCAAGTACAGTTAATAAAGATTTCTATTTCCAGCGAGCTGTAATTAACATTTTTGGCGCCTCGGTTTAAAAGCGAATAACTCTTAAACCAGATCTGGGCCACTTCTAATTTTTCTTGGGCCAGCAAGAAGATAGAATGAGCTTCAATTTGATATATAGGAAAGCCAGTTAAAGTTAAAAGAATCCATCGAAATTTTCCCCCAAGACCATCCCGACGAATTTAATAATAAAGTGTTCTGTTTTTAGCGTGCTGTGTAATTAACAGTATGGGCGTCTCGCTTTAAAAGCGAATAACTCTTGAACCAGATCTGGGCCACTTCTAATTTTTCTTGGGCCAGCAAGAAGATAGAATGAGCTTCATTTTGATATATAGGAAAGCCGGTTAAAAATAACAGAAGCCATCGAAATTTTCCCCCAAGGACTAAGTCGGCAAGTACAGTTAATAAAGATTTCTATTTCTAGTGTGCTGTGTAATTAACAGTATGGGCGTCTCGTTAAAAGCGAATAACTCTTGAACCAGATCTGGGCCACTTCTAATTATTTTTCTTGGGTCAGTAAGAACATAGAATGAGCTTCAATTTGATATATAGGAAAGCCGGTTAAAAATAACAGAAGCCATCGAACTTTTTCCCCCAATGACTAAGTCGGCAACTACAGTTAATAAAGATTTCTATTTCCAGTGAGATGTAATTAACAATTTTGACGCCTCGGATTAAAAGCGAATAACTCTTAAACCAGATCTGGGCCACTTCTAATTTTTCTTGGGCCAGCAAGAAGATAGAATGAGCTTCATTTTGATATATAGGAAAGCCGGTTAAAAATAACAGAAGCCAACGAAATTTTTCCCCCAAGGACTAAGTCGGCAAGTACAGTTAATAAAGATTTCTATTTCTAGCGTGCTGTAATTAACAGTATGGGCGTCTCGCTTTAAAAGCGAATAACTCTTGAACCAGATCTGGGCCACTTCTAATTTTTCTTGGGCCAGCAAGAAGATAGAATGAGCTTCATTTTGATATATAGGAAAGCCGGTTAAAAATAACAGAAGCCAATGAAATTTTTCCCACAAGGACTAAGTCGGCAAGTACAGTTAATAAAGATTTCTATTTCCAGCGAGCTGTGTAATTAACAGTATGGGCGTCTCGGTTTAAAAGCGAATAACTCTTAAACCAGATCTGGGCCACTTCTAATTTTTCTTGGGCCAGCAAGAAGATAGAATGAACTTCAATTTGATATATAGGAAAGCCAGTTAAAGTTAAAAGAAGCCATCGAAATGTTTCCCCCAACACCATCCCGACGAATTTAATAATAAAGTGTTCTATTTTTAGCGTGCTGTGTAATTAACAGTATGGGCGTCTCGCTCTAAAAGCGAATAACTCTTGAACCAGATCTGGGCCACTTCTAATTTTTCTTGGGCCAGCAAGAAGATAGAATGAGCTTCATTTTGATATATAGGAAAGCCGGTTAAAAATAACAGAAGCCATCGAAATTTTCCCCCCAAGGACTAAGTCGGCAAGTACAGTTAATAAAGATTTCTATTTCCAGCGAACTGTAATTAACATTTTTGGCGTCTCGGTTTAAAAGCGAATAACTCTTAAACCAGATCTGGGCCACTTCTAATTTTTCTTGGGCCAGCAAGAAGATAGAATGAGCTTCAATTTGATATATAGGAAAGCCAGTTAAAGTTAAAAGAATCCATCGAAATTTTTCCCCCAAGGACTAAGTCGGCAACTACAGTTAATAAAGATTTCTATTTCCAGTGAGCTGTAATTAACATTTTTGGCGCCTCGGTTTAAAAGCGAATAACTCTTAAACCAGATCTGGGCCACTTCTAATTTTTCTTGGGCCAGCAAGAAGATAGAATGAGCTTCATTTTGATATATAGGAAAGCCAGTTAAAAATAACAGAAGCCATCGAAATTTTTCCCCCAAGGACTAAGTCCGCAAGTACAGTTAATAAAGATTTCTATTTCCAGCGAGCTGTAATTAACATTTTTGGCGCCTCGGTTTAAAAGCGAATAACTCTTAAACCAGATCTGGGCCACTTCTAATTTTTCTTGGACCAGCAAGAAGATAGAATGAGCTTCAATTTTGATATATAGGAAAGCCAGTTAAAGTTAAAAGAATCCATCGAAATTTTTCCCCCAAGACCATCCCGACGAATTTAATAATAAAGTGTTCTGTTTTTAGCGTGCTGTGTAATTAACAGTATGGGCGTCTGGCTTTAAAAGCGAATAACTCTTGAACCACATCTGGGCCACTTCTAATTTTTCTTGGGCCACCAAGAAGATAGAATGAGCTTCATTTTGATATATAGGAAAGCCGGTTAAAAATAACAGAAGCCATCGAAATTTTTCCCCCAAGGACTAAGTCGGCAAGTACAGTTAATAAAGATTTCTATTTCCAGCGAGCTGTAATTAACATTTTTGGCGCCTCGGTTTAAAAGCGAATAACTCTTAAACCAGATCTGGGCCACTTCTAATTTTTCTTGGGCCAGCAAGAAGATAGAATGAGCTTCATTTTGATATATAGGAAAGCCGGTTAAAAATAACAGAAGCCAATGAAATTTTTCCCCCAAGGACTAAGTCGGCAAGTACAGTTAATAAAGATTTCTATTTCCAGTGTGCTGTAATTAACAGTATGGGCGTCTCGCTTTAAAAGCGAATAACTCTTAAACCAGATCTGGGCCACTTCTAATTTTTCTTGGGCCAGCAAGAAGATAGAATGAGCTTCATTTTGATATATAGGAAAGCCGGTTAAAAATAACAGAAGCCAATGAAATTTTTCCCCCAAGGACTAAGTCGGCAAGTACAGTTAATAAAGATTTCTATTTCCAGCGAGCTTGTAATTAACAGTATGGGCATCTCGGTTTAAAAGCGAATAACTCTTGAACCAGATCTGGGCCACTTCTAATTTTTCGTGGGCCAGCAAGAAGATAGAATGAACTTCAATTTGATATATAGGAAAGCCAGTTAAAGTTAAAAGAAGCCATCGAAATTTTCCCCCCAACACCATCCCGACGAATTTAATAATAAAGTGTTCTATTTTTAGCGTGCTGTGTATTTAACAGTATGAGCGCGTCGCTTTAAAAGCGAATAACTCTTGAACCAGATCTGGGCCACTTCTAATTTTTCTTGGGCCAGCAAGAAGATAGAATGAGCTTTATTTTGATATATAGGAAAGCCGGTTAAAAATAACAGAAGCCATCGAATTATTTCCCCCAAGGACTAAGTCGGCAACTACAGTTAATAAAGATTTCTATTTCCAGTGAGCTGTAATTAACATTTTTGGCGCCTCGGATTAAAAGCGAATAACTCTTAAACCAGATCTGGGCCACTTCTAATTTTTCTTGGGCCAGCAAGAAGATAGAATGAGCTTCATTTTGATATATAGGAAAGCCAGTTAAAAATAACAGAAGCCATCGAAATTTTTCCCCCAAGGACTAAGTCCGCAAGTACAGTTAATAAAGATTTCTATTTCCAGCGAGCTGTAATTAACATTTTTGGCGCCTCGGTTTAAAAGCGAATAGCTCTTAAACCAGATCTGGGCCACTTCTAATTTTTCTTGGACCAGCAAGAAGATAGAATGAGCTTCAATTTGATATATAGGAAAGCCAGTTAAAGTTAAAAGAATGCATCGAAATTTTTCCCCCAAGACCATCCCGACGAATTTAATAATAAAGTGTTCTGTTTTTAGCGTGCTGTGTAATTAACAGTATGGGCGTCTGGCTTTAAAAGCGAATAACTCTTGAACCACATCTGGGCCACTTCTAATTTTTCTTGGGCCACCAAGAAGATAGAATGAGCTTCATTTTGATATATAGGAAAGCCGGTTAAAAATAACAGAAGCCGTCGAAATTTTCCCCCCAAAGACTAAGTCCGCAAGTACAGTTAATAAAGATTTCTATTTCCAGCGAGCTGTAATTAACATTTTTGGCGCCTCGGTTTAAAAGCGAATAACTCTTAAACCAGATCTGGGCCACTTCTAATTTTTCTTGGGCCAGCAAGAAGATAGAATGAGCTTCATTTTGATATATAGGAAAGCCGGTTAAAAATAACAGAAGCCATCGAATTATTTCCCCCAAGGACTAAGTCGGCAACTACAGTTAATAAAGATTTCTATTTCCAGTGAGCTGTAATTAACATTTTTGGCGCCTCGGTTTAAAAGCGAATAACTCTTAAACCAGATCTGGGCCACTTCTAATTTTTCTTGGGCCAGCAAGAAGATAGAATGAGCTTCAATTTGATATATAGGAAAGCCAGTTAAAGTTAAAAGAATCCAGCGAAATTTTTCCCCCAAGACCATCCCGACGAATTTAATAATAAAGTGTTCTATTTTTAGCGTGCTGTGTAATTAACAGTATGGGCGTCTCGCTTTAAAAGCGAATAACTCTTGAACCAGATCTGGGCCACTTCTAATTTTTCTTGGGCCACCAAGAAGATAGAATGAGCTTCATTTTTATATATAGGAAAGCCGGTTAAAAATAACAGAAGCCGTCGAAATTTTTCCCCCAAGGACTAAGTCCGCAAGTACAGTTAATAAAGATTTCTATTTCCAGCGAGCTGTAATTAACATTTTTGGCGCCTCGGTTTAAAAGCGAATAACTCTTAAACCAGATCTGGGCCACTTCTAATTTTTCTTGGGCCAGCAAGAAGATAGAATGAGCTTCATTTTGATATATAGGAAAGCTGGTTAAAAATAACAGAAGCCAATGAAATTTTTCCCCCAAGGACTAAGTCGGCAAGTATGGGGCGCCAAGTGTGAATTTATTATTTAGTGCTAATAGTGTCCACATTTTCCTTATTTATTTGGTTATATCAAATAACCAAATTATTTGCCGTTCACAAATTGGTTATATCAAATAACCAAAATAATCGCAGTGCCTCAAATTGGTTATATCAAATAACCAAAATAATCGCAGTGCCACAAATTGGTTATATCAAATAACCAAATTATTCGCCGTGACTCAAATTGGTTATATCAAATAACCAAAATAATTTCTTCACACTTGGCGGGCAGCGCCCGTTGTTCAACATGGTCAGAGGTCAATCGGTTTTTCGCGCTCTTTTTGGGTTGGCAAGATGGCGGCGAGCAATGGATCAAGGCAACAGGATCTAGCCAGAAAGTTAACCGAAGCAATAGGCCGGGCAATCAATGATACTCTTGCTGCGACACAAGGTCGTGCAGTGCAGGTAAGTGTATACGTTTTGATAACTTTTTAAGCTTGCTTGTCGAACGCTTTATAGTATTAATTTATTCCACCTTTTAATGAGTATTCCAATACGATTATGGGATACAAGAAAGTTTCCTCTTTTAATATGATAATGTTGTGTATTGCCTGTTGACAGCAACAAGGACAAGTTCACACTGGCACTGCTCAAGTAATTGATGATCGACCGTCGCAATCGCCGCAAGGCCAGCAACAGCGACAAATATCATCTGTTTGTACAGCGAATCATGCCGCAACTACAAGTAGGAGTAGGACTGCTACAAATAACATCAATACGGTAAGGACTGACTGCATAGAAAGTGTTTCCTAATAAGCTAGTATTAAATTAGATAGTTTATACTGTGTGATTTACTGCTCATTCCCATTTATTACAATGATAAATGATTTTTACTGGGAAACTTATTCAGGATCTGTGCAATACCTGTATGTGAAAAGGCCGTTTGCCCAGTTCTCCCAACAAATGGGCCATTCCATTTATTAATATGAGCATCCCACTATTGAGGGGTTGCTTCTCAATCCCCTCAGGATTATTTTTTTACCCCATTGGATGGATTTATACATTAGTATCCCATAGGATATCGGTATTTCCCCCCTTGGAAATCAATAAAATGCTTAAATATAGGTTAATTTTTCCCCCTTCTGCCTCCCCTCTGGATATCTAGATCCTCAATGCGGGGTGTGCACATTTAAAATGGATTGGCCCAATAGAACACAGTGTTGTGTTCTGTTTAGTTTACCATTACAATTTATATCAGATTTTGTGGATAAAATAATAGTATTGCTACAACATGTCATTGGTACTGTACTGTCTGTACATTAATACATAACTCCCCACTTTATGGTCTGGGGTTTGTTTACTTTGCTAATGACCAAGTTATTTTTTGTAGGAGGAAGTTCCAATTGTAGCTATTCCCACTGTGGCTGTTGCAATTGAAAGGTAAGATTTGAACACAAAATTATATTATGAATTCTATTGATCCAGGAATTATACTTTAGGTAATTTGGTTATTATTCAGCTATCAATTTCTGCCAAGGGTAGGAGGAGGAGGAGGGGCAGACATTTTTTCTCTCGGAAATTTTCACTATAATACCTACCCTAACAACAACTGATTTACATGTATGTTCATCTAATATGTATTTGGTTTATAATTACTGAAAAGGGAATGAAAACGTCCAATAACCCACTGGTATTTCAAAGCATTGTAAACATCTTATTAACCTTTTCTCTCCTATACCGGCCAAAACCCGTGCACATTCAGTGGCGACAGCAGACTTCAAAAAGTGGGGTAGCAAAGTATAGGGGGATCTGGGGGTATGCTCCCCCAGAAAATTTAAAAAAAGAAAATTTTTTTCTAGAATGCTATTTCCTGCATTTTCAGGAGCAACTTAAGACATATTTTATGAGAAATCACGCCGCAGTGAACAACCTGAGATTTGCAGGGTAAAAATGGCGAGGTTATTAACACAGAAAATATACTTTAGTTTACATTTTGTTTTGAACTCTCAGAAACGCAACAAATACTTTAATATGATTAATAATAGTATATACATACATAACATGTTACATCGTTGACCATGACCTGTTCTCGATAATCTTTAGCTTAGAAATAGCCCCTGCTACAGATACGTTCGTCCAGATTATTTTAAATAATAGTTTTCATTTTGCCAATATTAGTACTCTCCCCTGCCAACCCCCCCCCCCTACATATTTCTCACTAACACAAAACCTGTTCTGGATAACACTCTGGGGGAGGGGGCAGATTGCCGGCACTGCTGTGCTATTGATACTGTAGGTCACTCTGTCTAATGCCAGGTGATATTACTCATGAAAGTAGAGCCTCTGGGTTATCGTTATCTTCTTCCTCCCTCAAAGTTTGAAGATCAAATTCTTGTGGTGTTAGTAAATTGTCGGTCTTATATACATGAGAGGATTGTATTCCATGAGGGCTTATTTATTTTATTTTTTGGTAGGGGGGGACCCACTTAATCAGACTGGAATTATTAAGTTATTAAGAGCACCCACTCGTTTTTAGTCAGTTTGGGTTGGAAATCCTCAGGGGTTCAGTATTATAAGTGTATCGGGGGGTGTGCATATGTTAAATGGAATAGCCCATTGAGCCTGTACGAAGGAAAACTATTGAGGTTACTGTACGTGTATATACCCTAGCCAAAAGTGCCAAGGCACTAAGTGCAAATACATGCACAATTTGCATGTATATTTTTAGATTACAAGTGTCTGTGTTGTAGTGCCTTCACGCATTACAGGGTGTTTATAGTTTGCGGGCCAGTGTAGATATAAAAAATACTAACGTGCTGTTTTCCATTACTTCAATTGCAGTAAGGCTGGCAGACCCGAAAAAGTGATCCCTAAGAGACAGTTGGAAAATCTTTTAAAGTTGAAAGTTCCTATTTCAGCTATTGCAAGAGAATTTGACGTTTCTCGACATCTTGTTTACAAAGCCATCCGGGAATATCAAATAGAATATAATAAGTTCACTCCAGAATCTCAGCCTGAAATTGAGACAGCAGTCTTGGCTTCGAAGCAGCAACATGCCAATGCCGGAGAAGTGATGATTCAAGGGCATCTGGTATCGAAGGGGGTTCATGTACCGAGGCATAAGATAAGAAGAGCAATTCATTCTGTTGACCCCGAGGGTGTTAAAGAAAGAAAACAAAAACCAATTAAAAGAAGAGTTTACTCTGTACCATGCGCAAACTATCTTTGGCATATAGATGGCAATCACAAGCTGATTCGTTGGCGGTTTGTGATCCATCATGGCATTGATGGCTTTAGCAGAATGGTTGTTTTTGCTGGCTGTTCAACAAACAACCGAGCAGAAACAGTACACTTACTGTTTTGCAGGGCACTTCCTAAATATGGCAGGCCACTTAGGATTAGAACGGATCATGGTGGTGAGAATGTAGACATTTGGCAGGACATGATTGCTGCAAGAGGTGAGGAGAGCAGACCGGTACTTATTGGAAAATCTGTTCACAACCAGCGGATAGAGAGGCACAACCGTGCCCTGAATGAGCAACTCGGATCCATTTTCAGAAAAGAGTTTTACCAGTTGGAGAGTGAAGGAGTTCTTGATGTAAACAATGATACTGATATATTTTGTCTGCATTTTGTCTATTTACCAAGAATCAACCAAGCCCTTTCCGAGTTTGTTGCTGCTCATAACAGCCACAAGGTCTCCACAGAGAACAACCGAACCCCAGCCCAATTATTTTGGTGCAACGTCCAGTTGGCTGATCATTGTCAGGGTGTGCTACCTGAACATGCCAACCAACGTGATGTCGGTGAACTTATGGCAAGTGATCTTCCCCAGGCAACAGTTCCTGATACGCCGAATCCTTTAAATGAAGAGAATTTCAACGAACTGCAGGAATTGGTTAGTTCCTTATCACATGCCGGAGCCATGTTCGTGTACAGACAAGTTGTCCAATTTGTAGGTCAGCATATGCTTGTACAACAATAATTTAAAACATACCAGTATAATTAATATTAAAAAAACTTTAATGGTTTAAGATTTACTTAATTTATGCAATAATGAGCCAATATACTCAAAGTTATATAGTTACTAATTTGCTACTAATAAAAGTATATCTACATGTAAACCTTACTCAGCAATTTTTTCTCCCAACCTACTGTACCAAGCACTTTTAAAAAAAATAAAATCTGTTAACCAATTTTAAAAAAAGTCTAGCCTACTGTAATTAGTATGCAGAGCAATTACAATGTAGATATACAGTATAATATATTGCATTATACTGTAACTATGTCAATAAACTATAAATTTGTGACAACAAAACATGCACATGCATGGCTTATGTAGAACCAAAGGTGGGAGAGTTTAAAATTGCATGATCCATAAATGATTGAAATGTTTCATACGGTATTTCATTTTTGCTGTCTGGGTACAGTGGTAGAAAAAGCACAAGTCCACACGTGTTGCTTCTTGGCCGGTTATCATCCCAAAACTGAATAGATGGACTAGGCCGAAAACCAAGTGGAGGAACTTCGTCGGTTCCTGTTGCGAACACCAGAATGTCTTCTAAGGTTGCACAGCTTCTTCCATCTAAAAAGCAAATGGTAAAATTTATCCTTGAGAATATTATCACCAGTTCAACATTGCATGGTACAAAATCATTTCTATAATGCCTGAAAAAATCAGCTATTACTGCAATTGATATCCTTACTTTCACAGTCTTGAAGGTAATCCCTCCAATGCATAACAACCATCTCTTCTCGGTCTCTCTGTTTGGTCCCGTCCTCTGAATAGGAAGGTGTGAAAATGCGGTCCATTGTTTCCGACGTTAGAGGAGATTGACCATGACAAAAAAAAACTTCCAATAACTTTGGATGACTCTGCATTAGTTGCAAGACATTCAAAGTTTCCAGACCTTTCTTGAATTGCTCCAGAGCAGACCTCACTTTATCAATTACGAAGTACTCACACAATTCTTTCAAAAGGTTCTCTTTATTTTCGAATTTAGGTAAACCAATGCTACCAGCTTGTCCAAGGCAATCCAACGCAGTGTCGGAACTTATAACCTGCGTAAATGCAGATTTATCTTTGCAATCAGAGATCTAAATTAAGAACAAAAAATAATAACCATACAGTATGCATGCTTTGTTGAGAATTACGCGGATTAACGGGGTGGGGTCAACAAATGCACCTGGTCCCTGTCAACTGACCACTGACAATCTCCTCGTCACTGGCCGGCCCTGTTGCCGACTTCTAACACTGTTATTTCATCAGAGTGACCGTATTGCAGAGGTAAATTTGTAAATGAAATAGCCTGTTGGGATTTAAAATGTGGCTGTTGGCCATATTAACAAGGTGATCGTATCGACAGGGTATTTTTATAAGGAAATATATTGGCGTTTTGAAGAGACTAAAAAAGTGGCCGTAAGGCGAGGTACCACTGTACGCATTTGTTTGCCCAGGGCTTATAATGGCATCTCTCGATCATTCATCAAAATGATGAGTCGCCAGTGTACTGCACACAGTGTATGTCAAATAATGTAATGGCAAAAAACTAACTCGCTACTGGAAACACACCTGTACAGGTACCCTTGACTTTTTACCTGCAATAATGTGCTCTTCACACCAAAATCGTGAACATCGTCTAATGTTGGCTGGCATTTCATCTCACCATACACAATAAAATTAAACATGCATGGTGCTAGACAACGTCCACCTCCTCCACCATTGCAAATGGAAATAGCCATAAGTTTGCCACATTGAAACTACAAATTGTTTCTTTTGGCTAAACAGTATATGAAAATAGGAAATTAATACAATGAAAATCATGATCATTTTCAAATTTTGGTTTAAAAGACTTGATAACCAAGGCAGTGAGTAGTGGGACCAGGCTGAGAAGGTACAGTATTGTATATATACTGTAGTATGTATAGTACCTACAAGAAAGAAATGTTTCGAACTGTGTCAAAATGGCGACGAAATGGAAAATTACTGAACATCTACATTGTCAATTTATTCCCAATCACCTGTTGATCACTCTGTAACTAATTCAGCCCCCAAAAAGGATGGGGACATGGACGGGAGTCTCAAACTACCACAGCTCATGGGCGTTCCTGTTCAATTTACTGTACTGTGCTGCATATACTGTAGCAATTGAAGACTCCACATGCCAACCTTTTCATTATTTATGGGTGAAAGTTAAATATTTAGACTGGGTTTCATGTGTTTCAGCTTTTAACCCTTTCCCTACACCGCCCGCTGAAAAAACGCTTCGAAGTTCCTATACCGCATTGCCGCCCTGTACCACCCGACAAAAGTTCGGCTATCACCCCTCCCCTACAGGGAATCAGGTAAAAATTATTTAAAAAAAAAAAATTAGGGAAAAACTCATGTATTTGTATCTGCATGTTTAATGGCTCCTAAATCTACTGAGCATATATGATTTGATTTGAACTATGAAATGCATATATCCCTCTCATTAATACCAGGAACTATTGCACAATTTGTCTCCCGGGGGGGCCAGGAGGGAAAGGGTTAAATATCGGGTAGTGTAGTTCAATTTAATGATCGAGAACTCAAAATGAGAGTAACTGAGTTAATTATGTTGTAAACAATTGCTGTTTTCATGTTTATACATTACTGTACCTTCTTGGTTTAGAACAATTGCTTTCCTATTTGCTGGGCCAGCAAAGGCATTCAACACAAACAGTCATGCAGAGCAAGTCGAAGAAACTCACGGGTTGGTCCACCGAGATCAACTGCCCCTTCACTGGAACCATGCTCATCGGCAAATTTGACAGAAAGCGGAAAAGATGCTTGGAAAGTAGAGCGTCCCATCTTCCTCATACCATCAGCAAGTACATGTTTCCTTCTGACATTTATAAGGTTTTTGGAGACCTCGGCATCACATGGTTGCCCTGCCATCACTTCTTTAACATGTTCTCCAAGAACATGTTCAAGAGCTAATACCTCTGTGCCAGAGCCACTCGTGCTAATTAAGTGATAACAAAATTAATTAAACATTTTGAACCCACAAAGTACCCACATACTATAGATGCAATTTCAAAAATATATATGGTTAAATGGACTGCACAACATGTCATGTCAACAAAATCACCACATACAGTAGATGAAATTTCACAAAAATATAATGATTAAATACAACAGGTATACAGTACTTTAACTTACACTAATACTACTCTACAAGTATGACACATTAACAGTAATCCTTTCACAGACAAATTTAGGTCTGCATAATAAATTATAATATTATAATAACCTTGGTTGTGCAAGTAGACTGTTCTCTATTGCACTTTGTACTCCTTCATTGCACTCATCCTCATCATCGCTTATGTCTATGGGATTACTGTCCAGCAAACTTAAGTAAGACCTACATGTATGATAAAGAAAACAAAAACAGTACAATTCATTCTGATTTATGGCACAGCATTTGCTAGTGCTACAAGAAACGTAATTATACCAAAATAATAACAGCACATGCCCTTCGAAAGATAAAATTAATGCAACTGCAGTTGTCATTAACACCGGTACAGAGCAATGGTTACAAGTTTCACAATACATGTGCATACAGGGTATACAGTAGCAGATATGGTACATTGATTCAGTGAACAAATAATGCTGGTACCTGTATGGTGTATTCTCTTCAGTGCACAATGTCGTTGTCGATGAACTTGAATGCGAACTTGTACTTCGCTGTGCTTCACTGTCAGTCAATGCTTGGAATAAACAATCTTCTGCAGTTGTGTCATCGATTTCCTCATTAGCAATCTCATTCTCCTAAGAAATTAAAGGAAGTGGCTAAGATATTATTGGAGATCATAAATACATGTAGGACTAGAGAGGGCAATACAGCCACAAATTGGTAAGCAATTGCACGCCACTATTTTGTGTAATTTTATTGCAAATTTGGGCAAATTGGAGGGAAAACATATTGGTTAAAGGCCTTTTTCATTACTAATGGTATATGAGGTGATATACGGCTAGTAGCAGAACCAATCAAATTGCAGAATAGCTCATATACGGTGGACGGCTATATTATAAATATATTTTTATTTATAATATAGCCATCCATCGTATATGAGCTATTCTGCAATCTGATTGGTTCTTATACTAGCAAGCTATCAGCTCATATATCACTAGTAATAAAAAATTCAAAATGGCGGCGTCAGTTTTCTTAGCCTACTGCAGATGAAACTGGCTGTTTTTTTAGCGCACATGAGCGAAAAACCTGAACTGAGAGGTATAAGGCTAAAATTCAACAAAAAATACATCAACCAAATGCAAAATTTACGAAATTATGATGCAAAATTCACATTAAAAACCGTCTTAAGACTTTGAAAAACCCGACTGAATTGTCAGCAGTTGATAATAATGTTTTGTCAGCCAAAATAAATATGATAATAGTCAACTAACAACACATATTTATTACAATTATTATGATTATTATTCAGTAAAGTGAATTTTTGAAGTAATAAAGCATTATGAACGAAAATATTGTTATTTTTAGGTGGTAAACATCGAAAAACAACAAATTAAGCGTGATTTTCGCTAATGTTTTTTTACCTTTTTGTCTTCTTAAAAGCCTAAATATTCCCAACCATGATACAATAAGTTAAAACTGACCCACCTCTTGGCTTTTCAAAGGAACTTTTTTTCTTTATTGAACGATCTCAACGAATTTTTGTCTCAGAGCCAAGGTTTTGAAGCTGTTTTCAACTCAGCGAGGAACCTTTCTTATAGTGACAACATTACGCATGACGGAAGTATATGTGGCGGAAGTTCGTTGCTTTCAATAACATAATTTATTAATTAATGTAATTTAGTGAATGTTTTCTATATTATTAAATGTTTTGCTATATTATAAAACAATTATACCATTCGCTCTTGTCGCATATACGACTCGAGCTCATGGTATAATTGTTAATTATATATATATATATATATATATATATATATATATATATATATATATATATATATATATATATATATATATATATATATATATATATATATATATATATATATATATATATATATATATATATATATATATATATATATATATATATAATAAACATACATATCAGTGATATCCTGACTTACCAGTTCCTTTTCAAAAGGGTCAACTTTAGCCAATATGTACAGACTGCCTTGAGAACATATCGACACAACCTCTGGTGCATTCCAACAAAATGATGATGAGATCTTGGGTGTTGAAAGTTTTTTAGTTCCAGGCATTATACTAAACATAAATAATTTGAGAAAAGTAAACATTGTTGCAATGTAATACATGTCGTGTACATGCACAGCATTTACAAGGATAAATTTTAGGTGGAGTGGAAACAAATACATGTCAAGGAAAAAATTCATAACCTATTATTTTCTAAAATTCACTATCGTTGTTTTACCTACCTTAAATAGTCAAATAATAAAATTTCACCATTCTTCAGATTAAATGCAGAGGAAAAAACACTGTAAATTTCTTGAAGTACCTCAATGTCTTTCCATCCTGCATTAATTGAAATTTTCCCAGTCAATCCCATTTCTGCCAACTGGGATCTTTTGATCCCCCTGGGTATTGGTATGTCATACGCATCTTTTATTGGCAAGATACACACAATGTCTTTGGTGTATATTTTTGCAGGTTTTGGCTGGCATGCCCCAGAGCGTTTTCTTTTTACAGGTGCAAACCTCCCAAAAACTGATGGGAGTAGGACCTGTTGTAAGAAAGAAATGGTCTATCTAAATGAAGTTATCTACATTAAAGCTGTTTATGGAAAAAAAGAATGTGCAAAACACTATGGGTACAGAATATAATAATATAATACCACTATTAGTGACCGACAGTGAGCAAGGATGTACCCATGTTAATGTAGCCCAACAAGACAGTTATTACATTTGCTGTGCCAAAATAGTTGTCAATAACCACGATAAACAATAAACAGTCTTCTAGGGCAGTGGATGGGTGGGGGCTCGGGATGGAGAAGTCCCAAGGGGGGTTAGTAGGTTGGGTTAGGGTTAAGATTAGGATTATGGTTACAATTAGACTTAGTTAATTGCCATTGTTATTAAAAAAAACTTTTTCATGCAACAATATTAACTCGACAAGAGAGACTTGAGCAAGTCTAATATCTACATCGACTACATGTACGACTATGTGCGGAATGTGCCTATGTTTATATTCCCCAATGAAAAGAAAAACAACTATCAAAAATCATGTATCATTGTAATAAATGGGAATGAGCAGTAAATCACACAGTATAAACTATCTAATTTAATACTAGCTGATTAGGAAAACACTTTCTATGCAGTCAGTCTTACCGTATTGATGTTATTTGTAGCAGTCCTACTCCTACTTGTAGTTGCGGCATGATTCGCTGTACAAACAGATGATATTTGTCGCTGTTGCTGGCCTTGCGGCGATTGCGACGGTCGATCATCAATTACTTGAGCAGTGCCAGTGTGAACTTGTCCTTGTTGCTGTCAACAGGCAATACACAACATTATCATATTAAAAGAGGAAACTTTCTTGTATCCCATAATCGTATTGGAATACTCATTAAAAGGTGGAATAAATTAATACTATAAAGCGTTCGACAAGCAAGCTTAAAAAGTTATCAAAACATATACACTTACCTGCACTGCACGACCTTGTGTCGCAGCAAGAGTATCATTGATTGCCCGGCCTATTGCTTCGGTTAACGTTCTGGCTAGATCCTGTTGCCTTGATCCATTGCTCGTCGCCATCTTGCCAACCCAAAAAGAGCGCGAAAAACCGATTGACCTCTGACCGTGTCCAACAACGGGCGCTGCCCGCCAAGTGTGAAGAAATTATTTTGGTTATTTGATATAACCAATTTGAGGCACGGCGAATAATTTGGTTATTTGATATAACCAATTTGTGGCACTGCGAATAATTTGGTTATTTGATATAACCAATTTGTGGCACTGCGATTATTTTGGTTATTTGATATAACCAATTTGTGGCACTGCGATTATTTTGGTTATTTGATATAACCAATTTGAGGCACGGCGAATAATTTGGTTATTGGATATAACCAATTTGTGGCACTGCGATTATTTTGCTTATTTGATATAACCAATTTGTGAACGGCAAATAATTTGGTTATTTGATATAACCAAATAAATAAGGAAAATGTGGACACTATTAGCACTAAATAATAAATTCACACTTGGCGCCCCATAGGCAAGTACAGTTAATAAAGATTTCTATTTCCAGCGAGCTGTAATTAACATTTTTGGCGCCTCGGTTTAAAAGCGAATAACTCTTAAACCAGATCTGGGCCACTTCTAATTTTTCGTGGGCCAGCAAGAAGATAGAATGAGCTTCAATTTGATATATAGGAAAGCCAGTTAAAGTTAAAAGAAGCCATCGAAATTTTTCCCCCAAGACCATCCCGACGAATTTAATAATAAAGTGTTCTATTTTTAGCGTGCTGTGTAATTAACAGTATGGGCGTCTTGCTTTAAAAGCGAATAACTCTTGAACCAGATCTGGGCCACTTCTAATTTTTCTTGGGCCACCAAGAAGATAGAATGAGCTTCATTTTGATATATAGGAAAGCCGGTTAAAAATAACAGAAGCCATCGAAATTTTTCCCCCAAGGACTAAGTCCGCAAGTACAGTTAATAAAGATTTCTATTTCCAGCGAGCTGTAATTAACATTTTTGGCGCCTCGGTTTAAAAGCGAATAACTCTTAAACCAGATCTGGGCCACTTCTAATTTTTCTTGGGCCAGCAAGAAGATAGAATGAGCTTCATTTTGATATATAGGAAAGCCGGTTAAAAATAACAGAAGCCATCGAATTATTTCCCCCAACGACTAAGTCGGCAACTACAGTTAATAAAGATTTCTATTTCCAGTGAGCTGTAATTAACATTTTTGGCGCCTCGGTTTAAAAGCGAATAACTCTTAAATCAGATCTGGGCCACCTCTAATTTTTCTTGGGCCAGCAAGAAGATAGAATGAGCTTTAATTTGATATATAGGAAAGCCAGTTCAAGTTAAAAGAATCCATCGAAATTTTTCCCCCAAGACCATCCCGACGAATTTAATAATAAAGTGTTCTATTTTTAGCGTGCTGTTAATTAACAGTATGGGCGTCTCGCTTTAAAAGCGAATAACTCTTGAACCAGATCTGGGCCACTTCTAATTTTTCTTGGGCCACCAAGAAGATAGAATGAGCTTCATTTTGATATTTAGGAAAGCCGGTTAAAAATAACAGAAGCCATCGAAATTTTTCCCCCAAGGACTAAGTCGGCAAGTACAGTTAATAAATATTTCTATTTCCAGCGAGCTGTAATTAACATTTTTGGCGCCTCGGTTTAAAAGCGAATAACTCTTAAACCAGATCTGGGCCACTTCTAATTTTTCTTGGGCCAGCAAGAAGATAGAATGAGCTTCAATTTGATATATAGGAAAGCCAGTTAAAGTTAAAAGAATCCATCGAAATTTTCCCCCCAAGACCATCCCGACGAATTTAACAATAAAGTGTTCTGTTTTTAGCGTGCTGTGTAATTAACAGTATGGGCGTCTCGCTTTAAAAGCGAATAACTCTTGAACCAGATCTGGGCCACTTCTAATTTTTCTTGGGCCACCAAGAAGATAGAATGAGCTTCATTTTGATATATAGGAAAGCCGGTTAAAAATAACAGAAGCCAATGAAATTTTCCCCCCAAGGACTAAGTCGGCAAGTACAGTTAATAAAGATTTCTATTTCTAGTGTGCTGTGTAATTAACAGTATGGGCGTCTCGCTTTAAAAGCGAATAACTCTTGAACCAGATCTGGGCCACTTCTAATTTTTCTTGGGCCAGCAAGAAGATAGAATGAGCTTCATTTTGATATATAGGAAAGCCGGTTAAAAATAACAGAAGCCAATGAAATTTTTCCCCCAAGGACTAAGTCGGCAAGTACAGTTAATAAAGATTTCTATTTCCAGCGAGCTGTAATTAACAGTATGGGCATCTCGGTTTAAAAGCGAATAACTCTTAAACCAGATCTGGGCCACTTCTAATTTTTCGTGGGCCAGCAAGAAGATAGAATGAACTTCAATTTGATATATAGGAAAGCCAGTTAAAGTTAAAAGAAGCCATCGAAATTTTCCCCCCAACACCATCCCGACGAATTTAATAATAAAGTGTTCTATTTTTAGCGTGCTGTGTATTTAACAGTATGAGCGTCTCGCTTTAAAAGCGAATAACTCTTGAACCAGATCTGGGCCACTTCTAATTTTTCTTGGGCCAGCAAGAAGATAGAATGAGCTTTATTTTGATATATAGGAAAGCCGGTTAAAAATAACAGAAGCCATCGAATTATTTCCCCCAAGGACTAAGTCGGCAACTACAGTTAATAAAGATTTCTATTTCCAGTGAGCTGTAATTAACATTTTTGGCGCCTCGGATTAAAAGCGAATAACTCTTAAACCAGATCTGGGCCACTTCTAATTTTTCTTGGGCCAGCAAGAAGATAGAATGAGCTTCATTTTGATATATAGGAAAGCCGGTTAAAAATAACAGAAGCCAATGAAATTTTTCCCCCAAGGACTAAGTCGGCAAGTACAGTTAATAAAGATTTCTATTTCTAGCGTGCTGTGTAATTAACAGTATGGGCGTCTCGCTTTAAAAGCGAATAACTCTTGAACCAGATCTGGGCCACTTCTAATTTTTCTTGGGCCAGCAAGAAGATAGAATGAGCTTCATTTTGATATATAGGAAAGCCGGTTAAAAATAACAGAAGCCAATGAAATTTTTCCCACAAGGACTAAGTCGGCAAGTACAGTTAATAAAGATTTCTATTTCCAGCGAGCTGTAATTAACAGTATGGGCGTCTCGGTTTAAAAGCGAATAACTCTTAAACCAGATCTGGGCCACTTCTAATTTTTCGTGGGCCAGCAAGAAGATAGAATGAACTTCAATTTGATATATAGGAAAGCCAGTTAAAGTTAAAAGAAGCCATCGAAATGTTTCCCCCAACACCATCCCGACGAATTTAATAATAAAGTGTTCTATTTTTAGCGTGCTGTGTAATTAACAGTATGGGCGTCTCGCTCTAAAAGCGAATAACTCTTGAACCAGATCTGGGCCACTTCTAATTTTTCTTGGGCCAGCAAGAAGATAGAATGAGCTTCATTTTGATATATAGGAAAGCCGGTTAAAAATAACAGAAGCCATCGAAATTTTCCCCCCAAGGACTAAGTCGGCAAGTACAGTTAATAAAGATTTCTATTTCCAGCGAACTGTAATTAACATTTTTGGCGCGTCGGTTTAAAAGCGAATAACTCTTAAACCAGATCTGGGCCACTTCTAATTTTTCTTGGGCCAGCAAGAAGATAGAATGAGCTTCAATTTGATATATAGGAAAGCCAGTTAAAGTTAAAAGAATCCATCGAAATTTTTCCCCCAAGGACTAAGTCGGCAACTACAGTTAATAAAGATTTCTATTTCCAGTGAGCTGTAATTAACATTTTTGGCGCCTCGGTTTAAAAGCGAATAACTCTTAAACCAGATCTGGGCCACTTCTAATTTTTCTTGGGCCAGCAAGAAGATAGAATGAGCTTCATTTTGATATATAGGAAAGCCGGTTAAAAATAACAGAAGCCAATGAAATTTTTCCCCCAAGGACTAAGTCGGCAAGTACAGTTAATAAAGATTTCTATTTCTAGCGTGCTGTGTAATTAACAGTATGGGCGTCTCGCTTTAAAAGCGAATAACTCTTGAACCAGATCTGGGCCACTTCTAATTTTTCTTGGGCCAGCAAGAAGATAGAATGAGCTTCATTTTGATATATAGGAAAGCCGGTTAAAAATAACAGAAGCCAATGAAATTTTTCCCACAAGGACTAAGTCGGCAAGTACAGTTAATAAAGATTTCTATTTCCAGCGAGCTGTAATTAACAGTATGGGCGTCTCGGTTTAAAAGCGAATAACTCTTAAACCAGATCTGGGCCACTTCTAATTTTTCGTGGGCCAGCAAGAAGATAGAATGAACTTCAATTTGATATATAGGAAAGCCAGTTAAAGTTAAAAGAAGCCATCGAAATGTTTCCCCCAACACCATCCCGACGAATTTAATAATAAAGTGTTCTATTTTTAGCGTGCTGTGTAATTAACAGTATGGGCGTCTCGCTCTAAAAGCGAATAACTCTTGAACCAGATCTGGGCCACTTCTAATTTTTCTTGGGCCAGCAAGAAGATAGAATGAGCTTCATTTTGATATATAGGAAAGCCGGTTAAAAATAACAGAAGCCATCGAAATTTTCCCCCCAAGGACTAAGTCGGCAAGTACAGTTAATAAAGATTTCTATTTCCAGCGAACTGTAATTAACATTTTTGGCGCGTCGGTTTAAAAGCGAATAACTCTTAAACCAGATCTGGGCCACTTCTAATTTTTCTTGGGCCAGCAAGAAGATAGAATGAGCTTCAATTTGATATATAGGAAAGCCAGTTAAAGTTAAAAGAATCCATCGAAATTTTTCCCCCAAGGACTAAGTCGGCAACTACAGTTAATAAAGATTTCTATTTCCAGTGAGCTGTAATTAACATTTTTGGCGCCTCGGTTTAAAAGCGAATAACTCTTAAACCAGATCTGGGCCACTTCTAATTTTTCTTGGGCCAGCAAGAAGATAGAATGAGCTTCATTTTGATATATAGGAAAGCCAGTTAAAAATAACAGAAGCCATCGAAATTTTTCCCCCAAGGACTAAGTCCGCAAGTACAGTTAATAAAGATTTCTATTTCCAGCGAGCTGTAATTAACATTTTTGGCGCCTCGGTTTAAAAGCGAATAGCTCTTAAACCAGATCTGGGCCACTTCTAATTTTTCTTGGACCAGCAAGAAGATAGAATGAGCTTCAATTTGATATATAGGAAAGCCAGTTAAAGTTAAAAGAATGCATCGAAATTTTTCCCCCAAGACCATCCCGACGAATTTAATAATAAAGTGTTCTGTTTTTAGCGTGCTGTGTAATTAACAGTATGGGCGTCTGGCTTTAAAAGCGAATAACTCTTGAACCACATCTGGGCCACTTCTAATTTTTCTTGGGCCACCAAGAAGATAGAATGAGCTTCATTTTGATATATAGGAAAGCCGGTTAAAAATAACAGAAGCCGTCGAAATTTTTCCCCCAAAGACTAAGTCCGCAAGTACAGTTAATAAAGATTTCTATTTCCAGCGAGCTGTAATTAACATTTTTGGCGCCTCGGTTTAAAAGCGAATAACTCTTAAACCAGATCTGGGCCACTTCTAATTTTTCTTGGGCCAGCAAGAAGATAGAATGAGCTTCATTTTGATATATAGGAAAGCCGGTTAAAAATAACAGAAGCCATCGAATTATTTCCCCCAAGGACTAAGTCGGCAACTACAGTTAATAAAGATTTCTATTTCCAGTGAGCTGTAATTAACATTTTTGGCGCCTCGGTTTAAAAGCGAATAACTCTTAAACCAGATCTGGGCCACTTCTAATTTTTCTTGGGCCAGCAAGAAGATAGAATGAGCTTCAATTTGATATATAGGAAAGCCAGTTAAAGTTAAAAGAATCCAGCGAAATTTTTCCCCCAAGACCATCCCGACGAATTTAATAATAAAGTGTTCTATTTTTAGCGTGCTGTGTAATTAACAGTATGGGCGTCTCGCTTTAAAAGCGAATAACTCTTGAACCAGATCTGGGCCACTTCTAATTTTTCTTGGGCCACCAAGAAGATAGAATGAGCTTCATTTTTATATATAGGAAAGCCGGTTAAAAATAACAGAAGCCGTCGAAATTTTTCCCCCAAGGACTAAGTCCGCAAGTACAGTTAATAAAGATTTCTATTTCCAGCGAGCTGTAATTAACATTTTTGGCGCCTCGGTTTAAAAGCGAATAACTCTTAAACCAGATCTGGGCCACTTCTAATTTTTCTTGGGCCAGCAAGAAGATAGAATGAGCTTCATTTTGATATATAGGAAAGCTGGTTAAAAATAACAGAAGCCAATGAAATTTTTCCCCCAAGGACTAAGTCGGCAAGTATGGGGCGCCAAGTGTGAATTTATTATTTAGTGCTAATAGTGTCCACATTTTCCTTATTTATTTGGTTATATCAAATAACCAAATTATTTGCCGTTCACAAATTGGTTATATCAAATAACCAAAATAATCGCAGTGCCTCAAATTGGTTATATCAAATAACCAAAATAATCGCAGTGCCACAAATTGGTTATATCAAATAACCAAATTATTCGCCGTGACTCAAATTGGTTATATCAAATAACCAAAATAATTTCTTCACACTTGGCGGGCAGCGCCCGTTGTTCAACATGGTCAGAGGTCAATCGGTTTTTCGCGCTCTTTTTGGGTTGGCAAGATGGCGGCGAGCAATGGATCAAGGCAACAGGATCTAGCCAGAAAGTTAACCGAAGCAATAGGCCGGGCAATCAATGATACTCTTGCTGCGACACAAGGTCGTGCAGTGCAGGTAAGTGTATACGTTTTGATAACTTTTTAAGCTTGCTTGTCGAACGCTTTATAGTATTAATTTATTCCACCTTTTAATGAGTATTCCAATACGATTATGGGATACAAGAAAGTTTCCTCTTTTAATATGATAATGTTGTGTATTGCCTGTTGACAGCAACAAGGACAAGTTCACACTGGCACTGCTCAAGTAATTGATGATCGACCGTCGCAATCGCCGCAAGGCCAGCAACAGCGACAAATATCATCTGTTTGTACAGCGAATCATGCCGCAACTACAAGTAGGAGTAGGACTGCTACAAATAACATCAATACGGTAAGACTGACTGCATAGAAAGTGTTTCCTAATAAGCTAGTATTAAATTAGATAGTTTATACTGTGTGATTTACTGCTCATTCCCATTTATTACAATGATAAATGATTTTTACTGGGAAACTTATTCAGGATCTGTGCAATACCTGTATGTGAAAAGGCCGTTTGCCCAGTTCTCCCAACAAATGGGCCATTCCATTTATTAATATGAGCATCCCACTATTGAGGGGTTGCTTCTCAATCCCCTCAGGATTATTTTTTTACCCCATTGGATGGATTTATACATTAGTATCCCATAGGATATCGGTATTTCCCCCCTTGGAAATCAATAAAATGCTTAAATATAGGTTAATTTTTCCCCCTTCTGCCTCCCCTCTGGATATCTAGATCCTCAATGCGGGGTGTGCACATTTAAAATGGATTGGCCCAATAGAACACAGTGTTGTGTTCTGTTTAGTTTACCATTACAATTTATATCAGATTTTGTGGATAAAATAATAGTATTGCTACAACATGTCATTGGTACTGTACTGTCTGTACATTAATACATAACTCCCCACTTTATGGTCTGGGGTTTGTTTACTTTGCTAATGACCAAGTTATTTTTTGTAGGAGGAAGTTCCAATTGTAGCTATTCCCACTGTGGCTGTTGCAATTGAAAGGTAAGATTTGAACACAAAATTATATTATGAATTCTATTGATCCAGGAATTATACTTTAGGTAATTTGGTTATTATTCAGCTATCAATTTCTGCCAAGGGTAGGAGGAGGAGGAGGGGCAGACATTTTTTCTCTCGGAAATTTTCACTATAATACCTACCCTAACAACAACTGATTTACATGTATGTTCATCTAATATCTATTTGGTTTATAATTACTGAAAAGGGAATGAAAACGTCCAATAACCCACTGGTATTTCAAAGCATTGTAAACATCTTATTAACCTTTTCTCTCCTATACCGGCCAAAACCCGTGCACATTCAGTGGCGACAGCAGACTTCAAAAAGTGGGGTAGCAAAGTATAGGGGGATCTGGGGGTATGCTCCCCCAGAAAATTTAAAAAAAGAAAATTTTTTTCTAGAATGCTATTTCCTGCATTTTCAGGAGCAACTTAAGACATATTTTATGAGAAATCACGCCGCAGTGAACAACCTGAGATTTGCAGGGTAAAAATGGCGAGGTTATTAACACAGAAAATATACTTTAGTTTACATTTTGTTTTGAACTCTCAGAAACGCAACAAATACTTTAATATGATTAATAATAGTATATACATACATAACATGTTACATCGTTGACCATGACCTGTTCTCGATAATCTTTAGCTTAGAAATAGCCCCTGCTACAGATACGTTCGTCCAGATTATTTTAAATAATAGTTTTCATTTTGCCAATATTAGTACTCTCCCCTGCCAACCCCCCCCCCCCCTACATATTTCTCACTAACACAAAACCTGTTCTGGATAACACTCTGGGGGAGGGGGCAGATTGCCGGCACTGCTGTGCTATTGATACTGTAGGTCACTCTGTCTAATGCCAGGTGATATTACTCATGAAAGTAGAGCCTCTGGGTTATCGTTATCTTCTTCCTCCCTCAAAGTTTGAAGATCAAATTCTTGTGGTGTTAGTAAATTGTCGGTCTTATATACATGAGAGGATTGTATTCCATGAGGGCTTATTTATTTTATTTTTTGGTAGGGGGGGACCCACTTAATCAGACTGGAATTATTAAGTTATTAAGAGCACCCACTCGTTTTTAGTCAGTTTGGGTTGGAAATCCTCAGGGGTTCAGTATTATAAGTGTATCGGGGGGTGTGCATATGTTAAATGGAATAGCCCATTGAGCCTGTACGAAGGAAAACTATTGAGGTTACTGTACGTGTATATACCCTAGCCAAAAGTGCCAAGGCACTAAGTGCAAATACATGCACAATTTGCATGTATATTTTTAGATTACAAGTGTCTGTGTTGTAGTGCCTTCACGCATTACAGGGTGTTTATAGTTTGCGGGCCAGTGTAGATATAAAAAATACTAACGTGCTGTTTTCCATTACTTCAATTGCAGTAAGGCTGGCAGACCCGAAAAAGTGATCCCTAAGAGACAGTTGGAAAATCTTTTAAAGTTGAAAGTTCCTATTTCAGCTATTGCAAGAGAATTTGACGTTTCTCGACATCTTGTTTACAAAGCCATCCGGGAATATCAAATAGAATATAATAAGTTCACTCCAGAATCTCAGCCTGAAATTGAGACAGCAGTCTTGGCTTCGAAGCAGCAACATGCCAATGCCGGAGAAGTGATGATTCAAGGGCATCTGGTATCGAAGGGGGTTCATGTACCGAGGCATAAGATAAGAAGAGCAATTCATTCTGTTGACCCCAAGGGTGTTAAAGAAAGAAAACAAAAACCAATTAAAAGAAGAGTTTACTCTGTACCATGCGCAAACTATCTTTGGCATATAGATGGCAATCACAAGCTGATTCGTTGGCGGTTTGTGATCCATCATGGCATTGATGGCTTTAGCAGAATGGTTGTTTTTGCTGGCTGTTCAACAAACAACCGAGCAGAAACAGTACACTTACTGTTTTGCAGGGCACTTCCTAAATATGGCAGGCCACTTAGGATTAGAACGGATCATGGTGGTGAGAATGTAGACATTTGGCAGGACATGATTGCTGCAAGAGGTGAGGAGAGCAGACCGGTACTTATTGGAAAATCTGTTCACAACCAGCGGATAGAGAGGCACAACCGTGCCCTGAATGAGCAACTCGGATCCATTTTCAGAAAAGAGTTTTACCAGTTGGAGAGTGAAGGAGTTCTTGATGTAAACAATGATACTGATATATTTTGTCTGCATTTTGTCTATTTACCAAGAATCAACCAAGCCCTTTCCGAGTTTGTTGCTGCTCATAACAGCCACAAGGTCTCCACAGAGAACAACCGAACCCCAGCCCAATTATTTTGGGTGCAACGTCCAGTTGGCTGATCATTGTCAGGGTGTGCTACCTGAACATGCCAACCAACGTGATGTCGGTGAACTTATGGCAAGTGATCTTCCCCAGGCAACAGTTCCTGATACGCCGAATCCTTTAAATGAAGAGAATTTCAACGAACTGCAGGAATTGGTTAGTTCCTTATCACATGCCGGAGCCATGTTCGTGTACAGACAAGTTGTCCAATTTGTAGGTCAGCATATGCTTGTACAACAATAATTTAAAACATACCAGTATAATTAATATTAAAAAAACTTTAATGGTTTAAGATTTACTTAATTTATGCAATAATGAGCCAATATACTCAAAGTTATATAGTTACTAATTTGCTACTAATAAAAGTATATCTACATGTAAACCTTACTCAGCAATTTTTTCTCCCAACCTACTGTACCAAGCACTTTTAAAAAAAATAAAATCTGTTAACCAATTTTAAAAAAAGTCTAGCCTACTGTAATTAGTATGCAGAGCAATTACAATGTAGATATACAGTATAATATATTGCATTATACTGTAACTATGTCAATAAACTATAAATTTGTGACAACAAAACATGCACATGCATGGCTTATGTAGAACCAAAGGTGGGAGAGTTTAAAATTGCATGATCCATAAATGATTGAAATGTTTCATACGGTATTTCATTTTTGCTGTCTGGGTACAGTGGTAGAAAAAGCACAAGTCCACACGTGTTGCTTCTTGGCCGGTTATCATCCCAAAACTGAATAGATGGACTAGGCCGAAAACCAAGTGGAGGAACTTCGTCGGTTCCTGTTGCGAACACCAGAATGTCTTCTAAGGTTGCACAGCTTCTTCCATCTAAAAAGCAAATGGTAAAATTTATCCTTGAGAATATTATCACCAGTTCAACATTGCATGGTACAAAATCATTTCTATAATGCCTGAAAAAATCAGCTATTACTGCAATTGATATCCTTACTTTCACAGTCTTGAAGGTAATCCCTCCAATGCATAACAACCATCTCTTCTCGGTCTCTCTGTTTGGTCCCGTCCTCTGAATAGGAAGGTGTGAAAATGCGGTCCATTGTTTCCGACGTTAGAGGAGATTGACCATGACAAAAAAAAACCTTCCAATAACTTTGGATGACTCTGCATTAGTTGCAAGACATTCAAAGTTTCCAGACCTTTCTTGAATTGCTCCAGAGCAGACCTCACTTTATCAATTACGAAGTACTCACACAATTCTTTCAAAAGGTTCTCTTTATTTTCGAATTTAGGTAAACCAATGCTACCAGCTTGTCCAAGGCAATCCAACGCAGTGTCGGAACTTATAACCTGCGTAAATGCAGATTTATCTTTGCAATCAGAGATCTAAATTAAGAACAAAAAATAATAACCATACAGTATGCATGCTTTGTTGAGAATTACGCGGATTAACGGGGTGGGGTCAACAAATGCACCTGGTCCCTGTCAACTGACCACTGACAATCTCCTCGTCACTGGCCGGCCCTGTTGCCGACTTCTAACACTGTTATTTCATCAGAGTGACCGTATTGCAGAGGTAAATTTGTAAATGAAATAGCCTGTTGGGATTTAAAATGTGGCTGTTGGCCATATTAACAAGGTGATCGTATCGACAGGGTATTTTTATAAGGAAATATATTGGCGTTTTGAAGAGACTAAAAAAGTGGCCGTAAGGCGAGGTACCACTGTACGCATTTGTTTGCCCAGGGCTTATAATGGCATCTCTCGATCATTCATCAAAATGATGAGTCGCCAGTGTACTGCACACAGTGTATGTCAAATAATGTAATGGCAAAAAACTAACTCGCTACTGGAAACACACCTGTACAGGTACCCTTGACTTTTTACCTGCAATAATGTGCTCTTCACACCAAAATCGTGAACATCGTCTAATGTTGGCTGGCATTTCATCTCACCATACACAATAAAATTAAACATGCATGGTGCTAGACAACGTCCACCTCCTCCACCATTGCAAATGGAAATAGCCATAAGTTTGCCACATTGAAACTACAAATTGTTTCTTTTGGCTAAACAGTATATGAAAATAGGAAATTAATACAATGAAAATCATGATCATTTTCAAATTTTGGTTTAAAAGACTTGATAACCAAGGCAGTGAGTAGTGGGACCAGGCTGAGAAGGTACAGTATTGTATATATACTGTAGTATGTATAGTACCTACAAGAAAGAAATGTTTCGAACTGTGTCAAAATGGCGACGAAATGGAAAATTACTGAACATCTACATTGTCAATTTATTCCCAATCACCTGTTGATCACTCTGTAACTAATTCAGCCCCCAAAAAGGATGGGGACATGGACGGGAGTCTCAAACTACCACAGCTCATGGGCGTTCCTGTTCAATTTACTGTACTGTGCTGCATATACTGTAGCAATTGAAGACTCCACATGCCAACCTTTTCATTATTTATGGGTGAAAGTTAAATATTTAGACTGGGTTTCATGTGTTTCAGCTTTTAACCCTTTCCCTACACCGCCCGCTGAAAAAACGCTTCGAAGTTCCTATACCGCATTGCCGCCCTGTACCACCCGACAAAAGTTCGGCTATCACCCCTCCCCTACAGGGAATCAGGTAAAAATTATTTAAAAAAAAAAAATTAGGGAAAAACTCATGTATTTGTATCTGCATGTTTAATGGCTCCTAAATCTACTGAGCATATATGATTTGATTTGAACTATGAAATGCATATATCCCTCTCATTAATACCAGGAACTATTGCACAATTTGTCTCCCGGGGGGGCCAGGAGGGAAAGGGTTAAATATCGGGTAGTGTAGTTCAATTTAATGATCGAGAACTCAAAATGAGAGTAACTGAGTTAATTATGTTGTAAACAATTGCTGTTTTCATGTTTATACATTACTGTACCTTCTTGGTTTAGAACAATTGCTTTCCTATTTGCTGGGCCAGCAAAGGCATTCAACACAAACAGTCATGCAGAGCAAGTCGAAGAAACTCACGGGTTGGTCCACCGAGATCAACTGCCCCTTCACTGGAACCATGCTCATCGGCAAATTTGACAGAAAGCGGAAAAGATGCTTGGAAAGTAGAGCGTCCCATCTTCCTCATACCATCAGCAAGTACATGTTTCCTTCTGACATTTATAAGGTTTTTGGAGACCTCGGCATCACATGGTTGCCCTGCCATCACTTCTTTAACATGTTCTCCAAGAACATGTTCAAGAGCTAATACCTCTGTGCCAGAGCCACTCGTGCTAATTAAGTGATAACAAAATTAATTAAACATTTTGAACCCACAAAGTACCCACATACTATAGATGCAATTTCAAAAATATATATGGTTAAATGGACTGCACAACATGTCATGTCAACAAAATCACCACATACAGTAGATGAAATTTCACAAAAATATAATGATTAAATACAACAGGTATACAGTACTTTAACTTACACTAATACTACTCTACAAGTATGACACATTAACAGTAATCCTTTCACAGACAAATTTAGGTCTGCATAATAAATTATAATATTATAATAACCTTGGTTGTGCAAGTAGACTGTTCTCTATTGCACTTTGTACTCCTTCATTGCACTCATCCTCATCATCGCTTATGTCTATGGGATTACTGTCCAGCAAACTTAAGTAAGACCTACATGTATGATAAAGAAAACAAAAACAGTACAATTCATTCTGATTTATGGCACAGCATTTGCTAGTGCTACAAGAAACGTAATTATACCAAAATAATAACAGCACATGCCCTTCGAAAGATAAAATTAATGCAACTGCAGTTGTCATTAACACCGGTACAGAGCAATGGTTACAAGTTTCACAATACATGTGCATACAGGGTATACAGTAGCAGATATGGTACATTGATTCAGTGAACAAATAATGCTGGTACCTGTATGGTGTATTCTCTTCAGTGCACAATGTCGTTGTCGATGAACTTGAATGCGAACTTGTACTTCGCTGTGCTTCACTGTCAGTCAATGCTTGGAATAAACAATCTTCTGCAGTTGTGTCATCGATTTCCTCATTAGCAATCTCATTCTCCTAAGAAATTAAAGGAAGTGGCTAAGATATTATTGGAGATCATAAATACATGTAGGACTAGAGAGGGCAATACAGCCACAAATTGGTAAGCAATTGCACGCCACTATTTTGTGTAATTTTATTGCAAATTTGGGCAAATTGGAGGGAAAACATATTGGTTAAAGGCCTTTTTCATTACTAATGGTATATGAGGTGATATACGGCTAGTAGCAGAACCAATCAAATTGCAGAATAGCTCATATACGGTGGACGGCTATATTATAAATATATTTTATTTATAATATAGCCATCCATCGTATATGAGCTATTCTGCAATCTGATTGGTTCTTATACTAGCAAGCTATCAGCTCATATATCACTAGTAATAAAAAATTCAAAATGGCGGCGTCAGTTTTCTTAGCCTACTGCAGATGAAACTGGCTGTTTTTTTAGCGCACATGAGCGAAAAACCTGAACTGAGAGGTATAAGGCTAAAATTCAACAAAAAATACATCAACCAAATGCAAAATTTACGAAATTATGATGCAAAATTCACATTAAAAACCGTCTTAAGACTTTGAAAAACCCGACTGAATTGTCAGCAGTTGATAATAATGTTTTGTCAGCCAAAATAAATATGATAATAGTCAACTAACAACACATATTTATTACAATTATTATGATTATTATTCAGTAAAGTGAATTTTTGAAGTAATAAAGCATTATGAACGAAAATATTGTTATTTTTAGGTGGTAAACATCGAAAAACAACAAATTAAGCGTGATTTTCGCTAATGTTTTTTTACCTTTTTGTCTTCTTAAAAGCCTAAATATTCCCAACCATGATACAATAAGTTAAAACTGACCCACCTCTTGGCTTTTCAAAGGAACTTTTTTTCTTTATTGAACGATCTCAACGAATTTTTGTCTCAGAGCCAAGGTTTTGAAGCTGTTTTCAACTCAGCGAGGAACCTTTCTTATAGTGACAACATTACGCATGACGGAAGTATATGTGGCGGAAGTTCGTTGCTTTCAATAACATAATTTATTAATTAATGTAATTTAGTGAATGTTTTCTATATTATTAAATGTTTTGCTATATTATAAAACAATTATACCATTCGCTCTTGTCGCATATACGACTCGAGCTCATGGTATAATTGTTAATTATATATATATATATATATATATATATATATATATATATATATATATATATATATATATATATATATATATATATATATATATAAATATATATATATATATATATATATAATAAACATACATATCAGTGATATCCTGACTTACCAGTTCCTTTTCAAAAGGGTCAACTTTAGCCAATATGTACAGACTGCCTTGAGAACATATCGACACAACCTCTGGTGCATTCCAACAAAATGATGATGAGATCTTGGGTGTTGAAAGTTTTTTAGTTCCAGGCATTATACTAAACATAAATAATTTGAGAAAAGTAAACATTGTTGCAATGTAATACATGTCGTGTACATGCACAGCATTTACAAGGATAAATTTTAGGTGGAGTGGAAACAAATACATGTCAAGGAAAAAATTCATAACCTATTATTTTCTAAAATTCACTATCGTTGTTTTACCTACCTTAAATAGTCAAATAATAAAATTTCACCATTCTTCAGATTAAATGCAGAGGAAAAAACACTGTAAATTTCTTGAAGTACCTCAATGTCTTTCCATCCTGCATTAATTGAAATTTTCCCAGTCAATCCCATTTCTGCCAACTGGGATCTTTTGATCCCCCTGGGTATTGGTATGTCATACGCATCTTTTATTGGCAAGATACACACAATGTCTTTGGTGTATATTTTTGCAGGTTTTGGCTGGCATGCCCCAGAGCGTTTTCTTTTTACAGGTGCAAACCTCCCAAAAACTGATGGGAGTAGGACCTGTTGTAAGAAAGAAATGGTCTATCTAAATGAAGTTATCTACATTAAAGCTGTTTATGGAAAAAAAGAATGTGCAAAACACTATGGGTACAGAATATAATAATATAATACCACTATTAGTGACCGACAGTGAGCAAGGATGTACCCATGTTAATGTAGCCCAACAAGACAGTTATTACATTTGCTGTGCCAAAATAGTTGTCAATAACCACGATAAACAATAAACAGTCTTCTAGGGCAGTGGATGGGTGGGGGCTCGGGATGGAGAAGTCCCAAGGGGGGTTAGTAGGTTGGGTTAGGGTTAAGATTAGGATTATGGTTACAATTAGACTTAGTTAATTGCCATTGTTATTAAAAAAAACTTTTTCATGCAACAATATTAACTCGACAAGAGAGACTTGAGCAAGTCTAATATCTACATCGACTACATGTACGACTATGTGCGGAATGTGCCTATGTTTATATTCCCCAATGAAAAGAAAAACAACTATCAAAAATCATGTATCATTGTAATAAATGGGAATGAGCAGTAAATCACACAGTATAAACTATCTAATTTAATACTAGCTGATTAGGAAACACTTTCTATGCAGTCAGTCTTACCGTATTGATGTTATTTGTAGCAGTCCTACTCCTACTTGTAGTTGCGGCATGATTCGCTGTACAAACAGATGATATTTGTCGCTGTTGCTGGCCTTGCGGCGATTGCGACGGTCGATCATCAATTACTTGAGCAGTGCCAGTGTGAACTTGTCCTTGTTGCTGTCAACAGGCAATACACAACATTATCATATTAAAAGAGGAAACTTTCTTGTATCCCATAATCGTATTGGAATACTCATTAAAAGGTGGAATAAATTAATACTATAAAGCGTTCGACAAGCAAGCTTAAAAAGTTATCAAAACATATACACTTACCTGCACTGCACGACCTTGTGTCGCAGCAAGAGTATCATTGATTGCCCGGCCTATTGCTTCGGTTAACGTTCTGGCTAGATCCTGTTGCCTTGATCCATTGCTCGTCGCCATCTTGCCAACCCAAAAGAGCGCGAAAAACCGATTGACCTCTGACCGTGTCCAACAACGGGCGCTGCCCGCCAAGTGTGAAGAAATTATTTTGGTTATTTGATATAACCAATTTGAGGCACGGCGAATAATTTGGTTATTTGATATAACCAATTTGTGGCACTGCGAATAATTTGGTTATTTGATATAACCAATTTGTGGCACTGCGATTATTTTGGTTATTTGATATAACCAATTTGTGGCACTGCGATTATTTTGGTTATTTGATATAACCAATTTGAGGCACGGCGAATAATTTGGTTATTGGATATAACCAATTTGTGGCACTGCGATTATTTTGCTTATTTGATATAACCAATTTGTGAACGGCAAATAATTTGGTTATTTGATATAACCAAATAAATAAGGAAAATGTGGACACTATTAGCACTAAATAATAAATTCACACTTGGCGCCCCATAGGCAAGTACAGTTAATAAAGATTTCTATTTCCAGCGAGCTGTAATTAACATTTTTGGCGCCTCGGTTTAAAAGCGAATAACTCTTAAACCAGATCTGGGCCACTTCTAATTTTTCGTGGGCCAGCAAGAAGATAGAATGAGCTTCAATTTGATATATAGGAAAGCCAGTTAAAGTTAAAAGAAGCCATCGAAATTTTTCCCCCAAGACCATCCCGACGAATTTAATAATAAAGTGTTCTATTTTTAGCGTGCTGTGTAATTAACAGTATGGGCGTCTTGCTTTAAAAGCGAATAACTCTTGAACCAGATCTGGGCCACTTCTAATTTTTCTTGGGCCACCAAGAAGATAGAATGAGCTTCATTTTGATATATAGGAAAGCCGGTTAAAAATAACAGAAGCCATCGAAATTTTTCCCCCAAGGACTAAGTCCGCAAGTACAGTTAATAAAGATTTCTATTTCCAGCGAGCTGTAATTAACATTTTTGGCGCCTCGGTTTAAAAGCGAATAACTCTTAACCAGATCTGGGCCACTTCTAATTTTTCTTGGGCCAGCAAGAAGATAGAATGAGCTTCATTTGATATATAGGAAAGCCGGTTAAAAATAACAGAAGCCATCGAATTATTTCCCAACGACTAAGTCGGCAACTACAGTTAATAAAGATTTCTATTTCCAGTGAGCTGTAATTAACATTTTTGGGCCTCGGTTTAAAAGCGAATAACTCTTAAATCAGATCTGGGCCACCTCTAATTTTTCTTGGGCCAGCAAGAAGATAGAATGAGCTTTAATTTGATATATAGGAAAGCCAGTTCAAGTTAAAAGAATCCATCGAAATTTTTCCCCCAAGACCATCCCGACGAATTTAATAATAAAGTGTTCTATTTTTAGCGTGCTGTTAATTAACAGTATGGGCGTCTCGCTTTAAAAGCGAATAACTCTTGAACCAGATCTGGGCCACTTCTAATTTTTCTTGGGCCACCAAGAAGATAGAATGAGCTTCATTTTGATATTTAGGAAAGCCGGTTAAAAATAACAGAAGCCATCGAAATTTTTCCCCCAAGGACTAAGTCGGCAAGTACAGTTAATAAATATTTCTATTTCCAGCGAGCTGTAATTAACAGTATGGGCGTCTCGGTTAAAAGCGAATAACTCTTGAACCAGATCTGGGCCACTTCTAATTTTTCTTGGGCCAGCAAGAAGATAGAATGAGCTTCAATTTGATATATAGGAAAGCCAGTTAAAGTTAACAGAATCCATCGAAATTTTTCCCCCAAGGACTAAGTCCGGCAAGTACAGTTAATAAAGATTTCTATTTTTAGCGTGCTGTGTAATTAACAGTATGGGCGTCTCGCTTTAAAAGCGAATAACTCTTGAACCAGATCTGGGCCACTTCTAATTTTTCTTGGGCCAGCAAGAAGATAGAATGAGCTTCATTTTGATATATAGGAAAGCCGGTTAAAAATAACAGAAGCCATCGAATTATTTCCCCCAACGACTAAGTCGGCAACTACAGTTAATAAAGATTTCTATTTCCAGTGAGCTGTAATTAACATTTTTGGCGCCTCGGTTTAAAAGCGAATAACTCTTAAATCAGATCTGGGCCACCTCTAATTTTTCTTGGGCCAGCAAGAAGATAGAATGAGCTTTAATTTGATATATAGGAAAGCCAGTTCAAGTTAAAAGAATCCATCGAAATTTTTCCCCCAAGACCATCCCGACGAATTTAATAATAAAGTGTTCTATTTTTAGCGTGCTGTTAATTAACAGTATGGGCGTCTCGCTTTAAAAGCGAATAACTCTTGAACCAGATCTGGGCCACTTCTAATTTTTCTTGGGCCACCAAGAAGATAGAATGAGCTTCATTTTGATATTTAGGAAAGCCGGTTAAAAATAACAGAAGCCATCGAAATTTTTTCCCCCAAGGACTAAGTCGGCAAGTACAGTTAATAAATATTTCTATTTCCAGCGAGCTGTAATTAACATTTTTGGCGCCTCGGTTTAAAAGCGAATAACTCTTAAACCAGATCTGGGCCACTTCTAATTTTTCTTGGGCCAGCAAGAAGATAGAATGAGCTTCAATTTGATATATAGGAAAGCCAGTTAAAGTTAAAAGAATCCATCGAAATTTTCCCCCCAAGACCATCCCGACGAATTTAACAATAAAGTGTTCTGTTTTTAGCGTGCTGTGTAATTAACAGTATGGGCGTCTCGCTTTAAAAGCGAATAACTCTTGAACCAGATCTGGGCCACTTCTAATTTTTCTTGGGCCACCAAGAAGATAGAATGAGCTTCATTTTGATATATAGGAAAGCCGGTTAAAAATAACAGAAGCCAATGAAATTTTCCCCCCAAGGACTAAGTCGGCAAGTACAGTTAATAAAGATTTCTATTTCTAGTGTGCTGTGTAATTAACAGTATGGGCGTCTCGCTTTAAAAGCGAATAACTCTTGAACCAGATCTGGGCCACTTCTAATTTTTCTTGGGCCAGCAAGAAGATAGAATGAGCTTCATTTTGATATATAGGAAAGCCGGTTAAAAATAACAGAAGCCAATGAAATTTTTCCCCCAAGGACTAAGTCGGCAAGTACAGTTTAATAAAGATTTCTATTTCCAGCGAGCTGTAATTAACAGTATGGGCATCTCGGTTTAAAAGCGAATAACTCTTAAACCAGATCTGGGCCACTTCTAATTTTTCGTGGGCCAGCAAGAAGATAGAATGAACTTCAATTTGATATATAGGAAAGCCAGTTAAAGTTAAAAGAAGCCATCGAAATTTTCCCCCCAACACCATCCCGACGAATTTAATAATAAAGTGTTCTATTTTTAGCGTGCTGTGTATTTAACAGTATGAGCGTCTCGCTTTAAAAGCGAATAACTCTTGAACCAGATCTGGGCCACTTCTAATTTTTCTTGGGCCAGCAAGAAGATAGAATGAGCTTTATTTTGATATATAGGAAAGCCGGTTAAAAATAACAGAAGCCATCGAATTATTTCCCCCAAGGACTAAGTCGGCAACTACAGTTAATAAAGATTTCTATTTCCAGTGAGCTGTAATTAACATTTTTGGCGCCTCGGATTAAAAGCGAATAACTCTTAAACCAGATCTGGGCCACTTCTAATTTTTCTTGGGCCAGCAAGAAGATAGAATGAGCTTCATTTTGATATATAGGAAAGCCGGTTAAAAATAACAGAAGCCAATGAAATTTTTCCCCCAAGGACTAAGTCGGCAAGTACAGTTAATAAAGATTTCTATTTCTAGCGTGCTGTGTAATTAACAGTATGGGCGTCTCGCTTTAAAAGCGAATAACTCTTGAACCAGATCTGGGCCACTTCTAATTTTTCTTGGGCCAGCAAGAAGATAGAATGAGCTTCATTTTGATATATAGGAAAGCCGGTTAAAAATAACAGAAGCCAATGAAATTTTTCCCACAAGGACTAAGTCGGCAAGTACAGTTAATAAAGATTTCTATTTCCAGCGAGCTGTAATTAACAGTATGGGCGTCTCGGTTTAAAAGCGAATAACTCTTAAACCAGATCTGGGCCACTTCTAATTTTTCGTGGGCCAGCAAGAAGATAGAATGAACTTCAATTTGATATATAGGAAAGCCAGTTAAAGTTAAAAGAAGCCATCGAAATGTTTCCCCCAACACCATCCCGACGAATTTAATAATAAAGTGTTCTATTTTTAGCGTGCTGTGTAATTAACAGTATGGGCGTCTCGCTCTAAAAGCGAATAACTCTTGAACCAGATCTGGGCCACTTCTAATTTTTCTTGGGCCAGCAAGAAGATAGAATGAGCTTCATTTTGATATATAGGAAAGCCGGTTAAAAATAACAGAAGCCATCGAAATTTTCCCCCCAAGGACTAAGTCGGCAAGTACAGTTAATAAAGATTTCTATTTCCAGCGAACTGTAATTAACATTTTTGGCGCGTCGGTTTAAAAGCGAATAACTCTTAAACCAGATCTGGGCCACTTCTAATTTTTCTTGGGCCAGCAAGAAGATAGAATGAGCTTCAATTTGATATATAGGAAAGCCAGTTAAAGTTAAAAGAATCCATCGAAATTTTTCCCCCAAGGACTAAGTCGGCAACTACAGTTAATAAAGATTTCTATTTCCAGTGAGCTGTAATTAACATTTTTGGCGCCTCGGTTTAAAAGCGAATAACTCTTAAACCAGATCTGGGCCACTTCTAATTTTTCTTGGGCCAGCAAGAAGATAGAATGAGCTTCATTTTGATATATAGGAAAGCCGGTTAAAAATAACAGAAGCCAATGAAATTTTTCCCCCAAGGACTAAGTCGGCAAGTACAGTTAATAAAGATTTCTATTTCTAGCGTGCTGTGTAATTAACAGTATGGGCGTCTCGCTTTAAAAGCGAATAACTCTTGAACCAGATCTGGGCCACTTCTAATTTTTCTTGGGCCAGCAAGAAGATAGAATGAGCTTCATTTTGATATATAGGAAAGCCGGTTAAAAATAACAGAAGCCAATGAAATTTTTCCCACAAGGACTAAGTCGGCAAGTACAGTTAATAAAGATTTCTATTTCCAGCGAGCTGTAATTAACAGTATGGGCGTCTCGGTTTAAAAGCGAATAACTCTTAAACCAGATCTGGGCCACTTCTAATTTTTCGTGGGCCAGCAAGAAGATAGAATGAACTTCAATTTGATATATAGGAAAGCCAGTTAAAGTTAAAAGAAGCCATCGAAATGTTTCCCCCAACACCATCCCGACGAATTTAATAATAAAGTGTTCTATTTTTAGCGTGCTGTGTAATTAACAGTATGGGCGTCTCGCTCTAAAAGCGAATAACTCTTGAACCAGATCTGGGCCACTTCTAATTTTTCTTGGGCCAGCAAGAAGATAGAATGAGCTTCATTTTGATATATAGGAAAGCCGGTTAAAAATAACAGAAGCCATCGAAATTTTCCCCCCAAGGACTAAGTCGGCAAGTACAGTTAATAAAGATTTCTATTTCCAGCGAACTGTAATTAACATTTTTGGCGCGTCGGTTTAAAAGCGAATAACTCTTAAACCAGATCTGGGCCACTTCTAATTTTTCTTGGGCCAGCAAGAAGATAGAATGAGCTTCAATTTGATATATAGGAAAGCCAGTTAAAGTTAAAAGAATCCATCGAAATTTTTCCCCCAAGGACTAAGTCGGCAACTACAGTTAATAAAGATTTCTATTTCCAGTGAGCTGTAATTAACATTTTTGGCGCCTCGGTTTAAAAGCGAATAACTCTTAAACCAGATCTGGGCCACTTCTAATTTTTCTTGGGCCAGCAAGAAGATAGAATGAGCTTCATTTTGATATATAGGAAAGCCAGTTAAAAATAACAGAAGCCATCGAAATTTTTCCCCCAAGGACTAAGTCCGCAAGTACAGTTAATAAAGATTTCTATTTCCAGCGAGCTGTAATTAACATTTTTGGCGCCTCGGTTTAAAAGCGAATAGCTCTTAAACCAGATCTGGGCCACTTCTAATTTTTCTTGGACCAGCAAGAAGATAGAATGAGCTTCAATTTGATATATAGGAAAGCCAGTTAAAGTTAAAAGAATGCATCGAAATTTTTCCCCCAAGACCATCCCGACGAATTTAATAATAAAGTGTTCTGTTTTTTAGCGTGCTGTGTAATTAACAGTATGGGCGTCTGGCTTTAAAAGCGAATAACTCTTGAACCACATCTGGGCCACTTCTAATTTTTCTTGGGCCACCAAGAAGATAGAATGAGCTTCATTTTGATATATAGGAAAGCCGGTTAAAAATAACAGAAGCCGTCGAAATTTTTCCCCCAAAGACTAAGTCCGCAAGTACAGTTAATAAAGATTTCTATTTCCAGCGAGCTGTAATTAACATTTTTGGCGCCTCGGTTTAAAAGCGAATAACTCTTAAACCAGATCTGGGCCACTTCTAATTTTTCTTGGGCCAGCAAGAAGATAGAATGAGCTTCATTTTGATATATAGGAAAGCCGGTTAAAAATAACAGAAGCCATCGAATTATTTCCCCCAAGGACTAAGTCGGCAACTACAGTTAATAAAGATTTCTATTTCCAGTGAGCTGTAATTAACATTTTTGGCGCCTCGGTTTAAAAGCGAATAACTCTTAAACCAGATCTGGGCCACTTCTAATTTTTCTTGGGCCAGCAAGAAGATAGAATGAGCTTCAATTTGATATATAGGAAAGCCAGTTAAAGTTAAAAGAATCCAGCGAAATTTTTCCCCCAAGACCATCCCGACGAATTTAATAATAAAGTGTTCTATTTTTAGCGTGCTGTGTAATTAACAGTATGGGCGTCTCGCTTTAAAAGCGAATAACTCTTGAACCAGATCTGGGCCACTTCTAATTTTTCTTGGGCCACCAAGAAGATAGAATGAGCTTCATTTTTATATATAGGAAAGCCGGTTAAAAATAACAGAAGCCGTCGAAATTTTTCCCCCAAGGACTAAGTCCGCAAGTACAGTTAATAAAGATTTCTATTTCCAGCGAGCTGTAATTAACATTTTTGGCGCCTCGGTTTAAAAGCGAATAACTCTTAAACCAGATCTGGGCCACTTCTAATTTTTCTTGGGCCAGCAAGAAGATAGAATGAGCTTCATTTTGATATATAGGAAAGCTGGTTAAAAATAACAGAAGCCAATGAAATTTTTCCCCCAAGGACTAAGTCGGCAAGTATGGGGCGCCAAGTGTGAATTTATTATTTAGTGCTAATAGTGTCCACATTTTCCTTATTTATTTGGTTATATCAAATAACCAAATTATTTGCCGTTCACAAATTGGTTATATCAAATAACCAAAATAATCGCAGTGCCTCAAATTGGTTATATCAAATAACCAAAATAATCGCAGTGCCACAAATTGGTTATATCAAATAACCAAATTATTCGCCGTGACTCAAATTGGTTATATCAAATAACCAAAATAATTTCTTCACACTTGGCGGGCAGCGCCCGTTGTTCAACATGGTCAGAGGTCAATCGGTTTTTCGCGCTCTTTTTGGGTTGGCAAGATGGCGGCGAGCAATGGATCAAGGCAACAGGATCTAGCCAGAAAGTTAACCGAAGCAATAGGCCGGGCAATCAATGATACTCTTGCTGCGACACAAGGTCGTGCAGTGCAGGTAAGTGTATACGTTTTGATAACTTTTTAAGCTTGCTTGTCGAACGCTTTATAGTATTAATTTATTCCACCTTTTAATGAGTATTCCAATACGATTATGGGATACAAGAAAGTTTCCTCTTTTAATATGATAATGTTGTGTATTGCCTGTTGACAGCAACAAGGACAAGTTCACACTGGCACTGCTCAAGTAATTGATGATCGACCGTCGCAATCGCCGCAAGGCCAGCAACAGCGACAAATATCATCTGTTTGTACAGCGAATCATGCCGCAACTACAAGTAGGAGTAGGACTGCTACAAATAACATCAATACGGTAAGACTGACTGCATAGAAAGTGTTTCCTAATAAGCTAGTATTAAATTAGATAGTTTATACTGTGTGATTTACTGCTCATTCCCATTTATTACAATGATAAATGATTTTTACTGGGAAACTTATTCAGGATCTGTGCAATACCTGTATGTGAAAAGGCCGTTTGCCCAGTTCTCCCAACAAATGGGCCATTCCATTTATTAATATGAGCATCCCACTATTGAGGGGTTGCTTCTCAATCCCCTCAGGATTATTTTTTTACCCCATTGGATGGATTTATACATTAGTATCCCATAGGATATCGGTATTTCCCCCCTTGGAAATCAATAAAATGCTTAAATATAGGTTAATTTTTCCCCCTTCTGCCTCCCCTCTGGATATCTAGATCCTCAATGCGGGGTGTGCACATTTAAAATGGATTGGCCCAATAGAACACAGTGTTGTGTTCTGTTTAGTTTACCATTACAATTTATATCAGATTTTGTGGATAAAATAATAGTATTGCTACAACATGTCATTGGTACTGTACTGTCTGTACATTAATACATAACTCCCCACTTTATGGTCTGGGGTTTGTTTACTTTGCTAATGACCAAGTTATTTTTTGTAGGAGGAAGTTCCAATTGTAGCTATTCCCACTGTGGCTGTTGCAATTGAAAGGTAAGATTTGAACACAAAATTATATTATGAATTCTATTGATCCAGGAATTATACTTTAGGTAATTTGGTTATTATTCAGCTATCAATTTCTGCCAAGGGTAGGAGGAGGAGGAGGGGCAGACATTTTTTCTCTCGGAAATTTTCACTATAATACCTACCCTAACAACAACTGATTTACATGTATGTTCATCTAATATCTATTTGGTTTATAATTACTGAAAAGGGAATGAAAACGTCCAATAACCCACTGGTATTTCAAAGCATTGTAAACATCTTATTAACCTTTTCTCTCCTATACCGGCCAAAACCCGTGCACATTCAGTGGCGACAGCAGACTTCAAAAAGTGGGGTAGCAAAGTATAGGGGGATCTGGGGGTATGCTCCCCCAGAAAATTTAAAAAAAGAAAATTTTTTTCTAGAATGCTATTTCCTGCATTTTCAGGAGCAACTTAAGACATATTTTATGAGAAATCACGCCGCAGTGAACAACCTGAGATTTGCAGGGTAAAAATGGCGAGGTTATTAACACAGAAAATATACTTTAGTTTACATTTTGTTTTGAACTCTCAGAAACGCAACAAATACTTTAATATGATTAATAATAGTATATACATACATAACATGTTACATCGTTGACCATGACCTGTTCTCGATAATCTTTAGCTTAGAAATAGCCCCTGCTACAGATACGTTCGTCCAGATTATTTTAAATAATAGTTTTCATTTTGCCAATATTAGTACTCTCCCCTGCCAACCCCCCCCCCCCTACATATTTCTCACTAACACAAAACCTGTTCTGGATAACACTCTGGGGGAGGGGGCAGATTGCCGGCACTGCTGTGCTATTGATACTGTAGGTCACTCTGTCTAATGCCAGGTGATATTACTCATGAAAGTAGAGCCTCTGGGTTATCGTTATCTTCTTCCTCCCTCAAAGTTTGAAGATCAAATTCTTGTGGTGTTAGTAAATTGTCGGTCTTATATACATGAGAGGATTGTATTCCATGAGGGCTTATTTATTTTATTTTTTGGTAGGGGGGGACCCACTTAATCAGACTGGAATTATTAAGTTATTAAGAGCACCCACTCGTTTTTAGTCAGTTTGGGTTGGAAATCCTCAGGGGTTCAGTATTATAAGTGTATCGGGGGGTGTGCATATGTTAAATGGAATAGCCCATTGAGCCTGTACGAAGGAAAACTATTGAGGTTACTGTACGTGTATATACCCTAGCCAAAAGTGCCAAGGCACTAAGTGCAAATACATGCACAATTTGCATGTATATTTTTAGATTACAAGTGTCTGTGTTGTAGTGCCTTCACGCATTACAGGGTGTTTATAGTTTGCGGGCCAGTGTAGATATAAAAAATACTAACGTGCTGTTTTCCATTACTTCAATTGCAGTAAGGCTGGCAGACCCGAAAAAGTGATCCCTAAGAGACAGTTGGAAAATCTTTTAAAGTTGAAAGTTCCTATTTCAGCTATTGCAAGAGAATTTGACGTTTCTCGACATCTTGTTTACAAAGCCATCCGGGAATATCAAATAGAATATAATAAGTTCACTCCAGAATCTCAGCCTGAAATTGAGACAGCAGTCTTGGCTTCGAAGCAGCAACATGCCAATGCCGGAGAAGTGATGATTCAAGGGCATCTGGTATCGAAGGGGGTTCATGTACCGAGGCATAAGATAAGAAGAGCAATTCATTCTGTTGACCCCAAGGGTGTTAAAGAAAGAAAACAAAAACCAATTAAAAGAAGAGTTTACTCTGTACCATGCGCAAACTATCTTTGGCATATAGATGGCAATCACAAGCTGATTCGTTGGCGGTTTGTGATCCATCATGGCATTGATGGCTTTAGCAGAATGGTTGTTTTTGCTGGCTGTTCAACAAACAACCGAGCAGAAACAGTACACTTACTGTTTTGCAGGGCACTTCCTAAATATGGCAGGCCACTTAGGATTAGAACGGATCATGGTGGTGAGAATGTAGACATTTGGCAGGACATGATTGCTGCAAGAGGTGAGGAGAGCAGACCGGTACTTATTGGAAAATCTGTTCACAACCAGCGGATAGAGAGGCACAACCGTGCCCTGAATGAGCAACTCGGATCCATTTTCAGAAAAGAGTTTTACCAGTTGGAGAGTGAAGGAGTTCTTGATGTAAACAATGATACTGATATATTTTGTCTGCATTTTGTCTATTTACCAAGAATCAACCAAGCCCTTTCCGAGTTTGTTGCTGCTCATAACAGCCACAAGGTCTCCACAGAGAACAACCGAACCCCAGCCCAATTATTTTGGTGCAACGTCCAGTTGGCTGATCATTGTCAGGGTGTGCTACCTGAACATGCCAACCAACGTGATGTCGGTGAACTTATGGCAAGTGATCTTCCCCAGGCAACAGTTCCTGATACGCCGAATCCTTTAAATGAAGAGAATTTCAACGAACTGCAGGAATTGGTTAGTTCCTTATCACATGCCGGAGCCATGTTCGTGTACAGACAAGTTGTCCAATTTGTAGGTCAGCATATGCTTGTACAACAATAATTTAAAACATACCAGTATAATTAATATTAAAAAAACTTTAATGGTTTAAGATTTACTTAATTTATGCAATAATGAGCCAATATACTCAAAGTTATATAGTTACTAATTTGCTACTAATAAAAGTATATCTACATGTAAACCTTACTCAGCAATTTTTTCTCCCAACCTACTGTACCAAGCACTTTTAAAAAAAATAAAATCTGTTAACCAATTTTAAAAAAAGTCTAGCCTACTGTAATTAGTATGCAGAGCAATTACAATGTAGATATACAGTATAATATATTGCATTATACTGTAACTATGTCAATAAACTATAAATTTGTGACAACAAAACATGCACATGCATGGCTTATGTAGAACCAAAGGTGGGAGAGTTTAAAATTGCATGATCCATAAATGATTGAAATGTTTCATACGGTATTTCATTTTTGCTGTCTGGGTACAGTGGTAGAAAAAGCACAAGTCCACACGTGTTGCTTCTTGGCCGGTTATCATCCCAAAACTGAATAGATGGACTAGGCCGAAAACCAAGTGGAGGAACTTCGTCGGTTCCTGTTGCGAACACCAGAATGTCTTCTAAGGTTGCACAGCTTCTTCCATCTAAAAAGCAAATGGTAAAATTTATCCTTGAGAATATTATCACCAGTTCAACATTGCATGGTACAAAATCATTTCTATAATGCCTGAAAAAATCAGCTATTACTGCAATTGATATCCTTACTTTCACAGTCTTGAAGGTAATCCCTCCAATGCATAACAACCATCTCTTCTCGGTCTCTCTGTTTGGTCCCGTCCTCTGAATAGGAAGGTGTGAAAATGCGGTCCATTGTTTCCGACGTTAGAGGAGATTGACCATGACAAAAAAAACCTTCCAATAACTTTGGATGACTCTGCATTAGTTGCAAGACATTCAAAGTTTCCAGACCTTTCTTGAATTGCTCCAGAGCAGACCTCACTTTATCAATTACGAAGTACTCACACAATTCTTTCAAAAGGTTCTCTTTATTTTCGAATTTAGGTAAACCAATGCTACCAGCTTGTCCAAGGCAATCCAACGCAGTGTCGGAACTTATAACCTGCGTAAATGCAGATTTATCTTTGCAATCAGAGATCTAAATTAAGAACAAAAAATAATAACCATACAGTATGCATGCTTTGTTGAGAATTACGCGGATTAACGGGGTGGGGTCAACAAATGCACCTGGTCCCTGTCAACTGACCACTGACAATCTCCTCGTCACTGGCCGGCCCTGTTGCCGACTTCTAACACTGTTATTTCATCAGAGTGACCGTATTGCAGAGGTAAATTTGTAAATGAAATAGCCTGTTGGGATTTAAAATGTGGCTGTTGGCCATATTAACAAGGTGATCGTATCGACAGGGTATTTTTATAAGGAAATATATTGGCGTTTTGAAGAGACTAAAAAAGTGGCCGTAAGGCGAGGTACCACTGTACGCATTTGTTTGCCCAGGGCTTATAATGGCATCTCTCGATCATTCATCAAAATGATGAGTCGCCAGTGTACTGCACACAGTGTATGTCAAATAATGTAATGGCAAAAAACTAACTCGCTACTGGAAACACACCTGTACAGGTACCCTTGACTTTTTACCTGCAATAATGTGCTCTTCACACCAAAATCGTGAACATCGTCTAATGTTGGCTGGCATTTCATCTCACCATACACAATAAAATTAAACATGCATGGTGCTAGACAACGTCCACCTCCTCCACCATTGCAAATGGAAATAGCCATAAGTTTGCCACATTGAAACTACAAATTGTTTCTTTTGGCTAAACAGTATATGAAAATAGGAAATTAATACAATGAAAATCATGATCATTTTCAAATTTTGGTTTAAAAGACTTGATAACCAAGGCAGTGAGTAGTGGGACCAGGCTGAGAAGGTACAGTATTGTATATATACTGTAGTATGTATAGTACCTACAAGAAAGAAATGTTTCGAACTGTGCCAAAATGGCGACGAAATGGAAAATTACTGAACATCTACATTGTCAATTTATTCCCAATCACCTGTTGATCACTCTGTAACTAATTCAGCCCCCAAAAAGGATGGGGACATGGACGGGAGTCTCAAACTACCACAGCTCATGGGCGTTCCTGTTCAATTTACTGTACTGTGCTGCATATACTGTAGCAATTGAAGACTCCACATGCCAACCTTTTCATTATTTATGGGTGAAAGTTAAATATTTAGACTGGGTTTCATGTGTTTCAGCTTTTAACCCTTTCCCTACACCGCCCGCTGAAAAAACGCTTCGAAGTTCCTATACCGCATTGCCGCCCTGTACCACCCGACAAAAGTTCGGCTATCACCCCTCCCCTACAGGGAATCAGGTAAAAATTATTTAAAAAAAAAAAATTAGGGAAAAACTCATGTATTTGTATCTGCATGTTTAATGGCTCCTAAATCTACTGAGCATATATGATTTGATTTGAACTATGAAATGCATATATCCCTCTCATTAATACCAGGAACTATTGCACAATTTGTCTCCCGGGGGGGCCAGGAGGGAAAGGGTTAAATATCGGGTAGTGTAGTTCAATTTAATGATCGAGAACTCAAAATGAGAGTAACTGAGTTAATTATGTTGTAAACAATTGCTGTTTTCATGTTTATACATTACTGTACCTTCTTGGTTTAGAACAATTGCTTTCCTATTTGCTGGGCCAGCAAAGGCATTCGACACAAACAGTCATGCAGAGCAAGTCGAAGAAACTCACGGGTTGGTCCACCGAGATCAACTGCCCCTTCACTGGAACCATGCTCATCGGCAAATTTGACAGAAAGCGGAAAAGATGCTTGGAAAGTAGAGCGTCCCATCTTCCTCATACCATCAGCAAGTACATGTTTCCTTCTGACATTTATAAGGTTTTTGGAGACCTCGGCATCACATGGTTGCCCTGCCATCACTTCTTTAACATGTTCTCCAAGAACATGTTCAAGAGCTAATACCTCTGTGCCAGAGCCACTCGTGCTAATTAAGTGATAACAAAATTAATTAAACATTTTGAACCCACAAAGTACCCACATACTATAGATGCAATTTCAAAAATATATATGGTTAAATGGACTGCACAACATGTCATGTCAACAAAATCACCACATACAGTAGATGAAATTTCACAAAAATATAATGATTAAATACAACAGGTATACAGTACTTTAACTTACACTAATACTACTCTACAAGTATGACACATTAACAGTAATCCTTTCACAGACAAATTTAGGTCTGCATAATAAATTATAATATTATAATAACCTTGGTTGTGCAAGTAGACTGTTCTCTATTGCACTTTGTACTCCTTCATTGCACTCATCCTCATCATCGCTTATGTCTATGGGATTACTGTCCAGCAAACTTAAGTAAGACCTACATGTATGATAAAGAAAACAAAAACAGTACAATTCATTCTGATTTATGGCACAGCATTTGCTAGTGCTACAAGAAACGTAATTATACCAAAATAATAACAGCACATGCCCTTCGAAAGATAAAATTAATGCAACTGCAGTTGTCATTAACACCGGTACAGAGCAATGGTTACAAGTTTCACAATACATGTGCATACAGGGTATACAGTAGCAGATATGGTACATTGATTCAGTGAACAAATAATGCTGGTACCTGTATGGTGTATTCTCTTCAGTGCACAATGTCGTTGTCGATGAACTTGAATGCGAACTTGTACTTCGCTGTGCTTCACTGTCAGTCAATGCTTGGAATAAACAATCTTCTGCAGTTGTGTCATCGATTTCCTCATTAGCAATCTCATTCTCCTAAGAAATTAAAGGAAGTGGCTAAGATATTATTGGAGATCATAAATACATGTAGGACTAGAGAGGGCAATACAGCCACAAATTGGTAAGCAATTGCACGCCACTATTTTGTGTAATTTTATTGCAAATTTGGGCAAATTGGAGGGAAAACATATTGGTTAAAGGCCTTTTTCATTACTAATGGTATATGAGGTGATATACGGCTAGTAGCAGAACCAATCAAATTGCAGAATAGCTCATATACGGTGGACGGCTATATTATAAATATATTTTATTTATAATATAGCCATCCATCGTATATGAGCTATTCTGCAATCTGATTGGTTCTTATACTAGCAAGCTATCAGCTCATATATCACTAGTAATAAAAAATTCAAAATGGCGGCGTCAGTTTTCTTAGCCTACTGCAGATGAAACTGGCTGTTTTTTTAGCGCACATGAGCGAAAAACCTGAACTGAGAGGTATAAGGCTAAAATTCAACAAAAAATACATCAACCAAATGCAAAATTTACGAAATTATGATGCAAAATTCACATTAAAAACCGTCTTAAGACTTTGAAAAACCCGACTGAATTGTCAGCAGTTGATAATAATGTTTTGTCAGCCAAAATAAATATGATAATAGTCAACTAACAACACATATTTATTACAATTATTATGATTATTATTCAGTAAAGTGAATTTTTGAAGTAATAAAGCATTATGAACGAAAATATTGTTATTTTTAGGTGGTAAACATCGAAAAACAACAAATTAAGCGTGATTTTCGCTAATGTTTTTTTACCTTTTTGTCTTCTTAAAAGCCTAAATATTCCCAACCATGATACAATAAGTTAAAACTGACCCACCTCTTGGCTTTTCAAAGGAACTTTTTTTCTTTATTGAACGATCTCAACGAATTTTTGTCTCAGAGCCAAGGTTTTGAAGCTGTTTTCAACTCAGCGAGGAACCTTTCTTATAGTGACAACATTACGCATGACGGAAGTATATGTGGCGGAAGTTCGTTGCTTTCAATAACATAATTTATTAATTAATGTAATTTAGTGAATGTTTTCTATATTATTAAATGTTTTGCTATATTATAAAACAATTATACCATTCGCTCTTGTCGCATATACGACTCGAGCTCATGGTATAATTGTTAATTATATATATATATATATATATATATATATATATATATATATATATATATATATATATATATATATATATATATATATATATATATATATATATATATATATATATATATATATATATATATATATATATATATATATAATAAACATACATATCAGTGATATCCTGACTTACCAGTTCCTTTTCAAAAGGGTCAACTTTAGCCAATATGTACAGACTGCCTTGAGAACATATCGACACAACCTCTGGTGCATTCCAACAAAATGATGATGAGATCTTGGGTGTTGAAAGTTTTTTAGTTCCAGGCATTATACTAAACATAAATAATTTGAGAAAAGTAAACATTGTTGCAATGTAATACATGTCGTGTACATGCACAGCATTTACAAGGATAAATTTTAGGTGGAGTGGAAACAAATACATGTCAAGGAAAAAATTCATAACCTATTATTTTCTAAAATTCACTATCGTTGTTTTACCTACCTTAAATAGTCAAATAATAAAATTTCACCATTCTTCAGATTAAATGCAGAGGAAAAAACACTGTAAATTTCTTGAAGTACCTCAATGTCTTTCCATCCTGCATTAATTGAAATTTTCCCAGTCAATCCCATTTCTGCCAACTGGGATCTTTTGATCCCCCTGGGTATTGGTATGTCATACGCATCTTTTATTGGCAAGATACACACAATGTCTTTGGTGTATATTTTTGCAGGTTTTGGCTGGCATGCCCCAGAGCGTTTTCTTTTTACAGGTGCAAACCTCCCAAAAACTGATGGGAGTAGGACCTGTTGTAAGAAAGAAATGGTCTATCTAAATGAAGTTATCTACATTAAAGCTGTTTATGGAAAAAAAGAATGTGCAAAACACTATGGGTACAGAATATAATAATATAATACCACTATTAGTGACCGACAGTGAGCAAGGATGTACCCATGTTAATGTAGCCCAACAAGACAGTTATTACATTTGCTGTGCCAAAATAGTTGTCAATAACCACGATAAACAATAAACAGTCTTCTAGGGCAGTGGATGGGTGGGGGCTCGGGATGGAGAAGTCCCAAGGGGGGTTAGTAGGTTGGGTTAGGGTTAAGATTAGGATTATGGTTACAATTAGACTTAGTTAATTGCCATTGTTATTAAAAAAAACTTTTTCATGCAACAATATTAACTCGACAAGAGAGACTTGAGCAAGTCTAATATCTACATCGACTACATGTACGACTATGTGCGGAATGTGCCTATGTTTATATTCCCCAATGAAAAGAAAAACAACTATCAAAAATCATGTATCATTGTAATAAATGGGAATGAGCAGTAAATCACACAGTATAAACTATCTAATTTAATACTAGCTGATTAGGAAACACTTTCTATGCAGTCAGTCTTACCGTATTGATGTTATTTGTAGCAGTCCTACTCCTACTTGTAGTTGCGGCATGATTCGCTGTACAAACAGATGATATTTGTCGCTGTTGCTGGCCTTGCGGCGATTGCGACGGTCGATCATCAATTACTTGAGCAGTGCCAGTGTGAACTTGTCCTTGTTGCTGTCAACAGGCAATACACAACATTATCATATTAAAAGAGGAAACTTTCTTGTATCCCATAATCGTATTGGAATACTCATTAAAAGGTGGAATAAATTAATACTATAAAGCGTTCGACAAGCAAGCTTAAAAAGTTATCAAAACATATACACTTACCTGCACTGCACGACCTTGTGTCGCAGCAAGAGTATCATTGATTGCCCGGCCTATTGCTTCGGTTAACGTTCTGGCTAGATCCTGTTGCCTTGATCCATTGCTCGTCGCCATCTTGCCAACCCAAAAAGAGCGCGAAAAACCGATTGACCTCTGACCGTGTCCAACAACGGGCGCTGCCCGCCAAGTGTGAAGAAATTATTTTGGTTATTTGATATAACCAATTTGAGGCACGGCGAATAATTTGGTTATTTGATATAACCAATTTGTGGCACTGCGAATAATTTGGTTATTTGATATAACCAATTTGTGGCACTGCGATTATTTTGGTTATTTGATATAACCAATTTGTGGCACTGCGATTATTTTGGTTATTTGATATAACCAATTTGAGGCACGGCGAATAATTTGGTTATTGGATATAACCAATTTGTGGCACTGCGATTATTTTGCTTATTTGATATAACCAATTTGTGAACGGCAAATAATTTGGTTATTTGATATAACCAAATAAATAAGGAAAATGTGGACACTATTAGCACTAAATAATAAATTCACACTTGGCGCCCCATAGGCAAGTACAGTTAATAAAGATTTCTATTTCCAGCGAGCTGTAATTAACATTTTTGGCGCCTCGGTTTAAAAGCGAATAACTCTTAAACCAGATCTGGGCCACTTCTAATTTTTCGTGGGCCAGCAAGAAGATAGAATGAGCTTCAATTTCATATATAGGAAAGCCAGTTAAAGTTAAAAGAAGCCATCGAAATTTTTCCCCCAAGACCATCCCGACGAATTTAATAATAAAGTGTTCTATTTTTAGCGTGCTGTGTAATTAACAGTATGGGCGTCTTGCTTTAAAAGCGAATAACTCTTGAACCAGATCTGGGCCACTTCTAATTTTTCTTGGGCCACCAAGAAGATAGAATGAGCTTCATTTTGATATATAGGAAAGCCGGTTAAAAATAACAGAAGCCATCGAAATTTTTCCCCCAAGGACTAAGTCCGCAAGTACAGTTAATAAAGATTTCTATTTCCAGCGAGCTGTAATTAACATTTTTGGCGCCTCGGTTTAAAAGCGAATAACTCTTAAACCAGATCTGGGCCACTTCTAATTTTTCTTGGGCCAGCAAGAAGATAGAATGAGCTTCATTTTGATATATAGGAAAGCCGGTTAAAAATAACAGAAGCCATCGAATTATTTCCCCCAACGACTAAGTCGGCAACTACAGTTAATAAAGATTTCTATTTCCAGTGAGCTGTAATTAACATTTTTGGCGCCTCGGTTTAAAAGCGAATAACTCTTAAATCAGATCTGGGCCACCTCTAATTTTTCTTGGGCCAGCAAGAAGATAGAATGAGCTTTAATTTGATATATAGGAAAGCCAGTTCAAGTTAAAAGAATCCATCGAAATTTTTCCCCCAAGACCATCCCGACGAATTTAATAATAAAGTGTTCTATTTTTAGCGTGCTGTTAATTAACAGTATGGGCGTCTCGCTTTAAAAGCGAATAACTCTTGAACCAGATCTGGGCCACTTCTAATTTTTCTTGGGCCACCAAGAAGATAGAATGAGCTTCATTTTGATATTTAGGAAAGCCGGTTAAAAATAACAGAAGCCATCGAAATTTTTCCCCCAAGGACTAAGTCGGCAAGTACAGTTAATAAATATTTCTATTTCCAGCGAGCTGTAATTAACATTTTTGGCGCCTCGGTTTAAAAGCGAATAACTCTTAAACCAGATCTGGGCCACTTCTAATTTTTCTTGGGCCAGCAAGAAGATAGAATGAGCTTCAATTTGATATATAGGAAAGCCAGTTAAAGTTAAAAGAATCCATCGAAATTTTCCCCCCAAGACCATCCCGACGAATTTAACAATAAAGTGTTCTGTTTTTAGCGTGCTGTGTAATTAACAGTATGGGCGTCTCGCTTTAAAAGCGAATAACTCTTGAACCAGATCTGGGCCACTTCTAATTTTTCTTGGGCCACCAAGAAGATAGAATGAGCTTCATTTTGATATATTGGAAAGCCGGTTAAAAATAACAGAAGCCAATGAAATTTTCCCCCCAAGGACTAAGTCGGCAAGTACAGTTAATAAAGATTTCTATTTCTAGTGTGCTGTGTAATTAACAGTATGGGCGTCTCGCTTTAAAAGCGAATAACTCTTGAACCAGATCTGGGCCACTTCTAATTTTTCTTGGGCCAGCAAGAAGATAGAATGAGCTTCATTTTGATATATAGGAAAGCCGGTTAAAAATAACAGAAGCCAATGAAATTTTTCCCCCAAGGACTAAGTCGGCAAGTACAGTTAATAAAGATTTCTATTTCCAGCGAGCTGTAATTAACAGTATGGGCATCTCGGTTTAAAAGCGAATAACTCTTAAACCAGATCTGGGCCACTTCTAATTTTTCTTGGGCCAGCAAGAAGATAGAATGAGCTTCAATTTGATATATAGGAAAGCCAGTTAAAGTTAAAAGAATCCATCGAAATTTTCCCCCCAAGACCATCCCGACGAATTTAATAATAAAGTGTTCTATTTTTAGCGTGCTGTGTAATTAACAGTATGGGCGTCTCGCTTTAAAAACGAATTACTCTTGAACCAGATCTGGGCCACTTCTACTTTTTCTTGGGCCACCAAGAAGATAGAATGAGCTTCATTTTGATATATAGGAAAGCCGGTTAAAAATAACAGAAGCCGTCGAAATTTTTCCCCCAAGGACTAAGTCCGCAAGTACAGTTAATAAAGATTTCTATTTCCAGCGAGCTGTGATTAACATTTTTGGCGCCTCGGTTTAAAAGCGAATAACTCTTAAACCAGATCTGGGCCACTTCTAATTTTTCTTGGGCCAGCAAGAAGATAGAATGAGCTTCATTTTGATGTATAGGAAAGCCGGTTAAAAATAACAGAAGCCATCGAATTATTTCCCCCAAGGACTAAGTCGGCAACTACAGTTAATAAAGATTTCTATTTCCAGTGAGCTGTAATTAACTTTTTTGGCGCCTCGGTTTAAAAGCGAATAACTCTTAAACCAGATCTGGGCCACTTCTAATTTTTCTTGGGCCAGCAAGAAGATAGAATGAGCTTCATTTTGATAGATAGGAAAGCCGGTTAAAAATAACAGAAGCCATCGAAATTTTTCCCCCAACGACTCAGTCGGCAAGTACAGTTAATAAATATTTCTATTTCCAGCGAGCTGTAATTAACATTTTTGGCGCCTCGGTTTAAAAGCGAATAACTCTTAAACCAGATCTGGGCCACTTCTAATTTTTCTTGGGCCACCAAGAAGATAGAATGAGCTTCAATTTGATATATAGGAAAGCCAGTTAAAGTTAAAAGAATCCATCGAAATTTTCCCCCCAAGACCATCCCGACGAATTTAATAATAAAGTGTTCTATTTTTAGCGTGCTGTGTACTTAACAGTATGGGCGTCTCGCTTTAAAAGCGAATAATTCTTGAACCAGATCTGGGCCACTTCTACTTTTTCTTGGGCCACCAAGAAGATAGAATGAGCTTCATTTTGATATATAGGAAAGCCGGTTAAAAATAACAGAAGCCGTCGAAATTTTTCCCCCAAGGACTAAGTCCGCAAGTACAGTTAATAAAGATTTATATTTCCAGCGAGCTGTAATTAACATTTTTGGCGCCTCGGTTTAAAAGCGAATAACTCTTAAACCAGATCTGGGCCACTTCTAATTTTTCTTGGGCCGGCAAGAAGATAGAATGAGCTTCAATTTGATATATAGGAAAGCCAGTTAAAGTTAAAAGAATCCATCGAAATTTTTCTCCCAAGACCATCCCGACGAATTTAATAATAAAGTGTTCTATTTTTAGCGTGCTGTGTAATTAACAGTATGGGCGTCTCGCTTTAAAAGCGAATAACTCTTGAACCAGATCTGGGCCACTTCTACTTTTTCTTGGGCCACCAAGAAGATAGAATGAGCTTCATTTTGATATATAGGAAAGCCGGTTAAAAATAACAGAAGCCGTCGAAATTTTCCCCCCAAGGACTAAGTCCGCAAGTACAGTTAATAAAGATTTCTATTTCCAGCGAGCTGTAATTAACATTTTTGGCGCCTCGGTTTAAAAGCGAATAACTCTTAAACCAGATCTGGGCCACTTCTAATTTTTCTTGGGCCAGCAAGAAGATAGAATGAGCTTCATTTTGATATATAGGAAAGCCGGTTAAAAATAACAGAAGCCATCGAATTATTTCCCCCAAGGACTAACTAAGTCGGCAACTACAGTTAATAAAGATTTCTATTTCCAGTGAGCTGTAATTAACATTTTTGGCGCCTCGGTTTAAAAGCGAATAACTCTTAAACCAGATCTGGGCCACTTCTAATTTTTCTTGGGCCAGCAAGAAGATAGAATGAGCTTCATTTTGATATATAGGAAAGCCGGTTAAAAATAACAGAAGCCATCGAAATTTTTCCCCCAAGGACTAAGTCGGCAAGTACAGTTAATAAATATTTCTATTTCCAGCGAGCTGTAATTAACATTTTTGGCGCCTCGGTTTAAAAGCGAATAACTCTTAAACCAGATCTGGGCCACTTCTAATTTTTCTTGGGCCGGCAAGAAGATAGAATGAGCTTCAATTTGATATATAGGAAAGCCAGTTAAAGTTAAAAGAATCCATCGAAATTTTCCCCCCAAGACCATCCCGACGAATTTAATAATGTGTTCTATTTTTAGCGTGCTGTGTAATTAACAGTATGGGCGTCTCGCTTTAAAAGCGAATAACTCTTGAACCAGATCTGGGCCACTTCTACTTTTTCTTGGGCCACCAAGAAGATAGAATGAGCTTCATTTTGATATGTAGGAAAGCCGGTTAAAAATAACAGAAGCCGTCGAAATTTTTCCCCCAAGGACTAAGTCCGCAAGTACAGTTAATAAAGATTTCTATTTCCAGCGAGCTGTAATTGACATTTTTGGCGCCTAGGTTTAAAAGCGAATAACTCTTAAACCAGATCTGGGCCACTTCTAATTTTTCTTGGGCCAGCAAGAAGATAGAATGAGCTTCATTTTGATATATAGGAAAGCCGGTTAAAAATAACAGAAGCCATCGAATTATTTCCCCCAAGGACTAAGTCGGCAACTACAGTTAATAAAGATTTCTATTTCCAGTGAGCTGTAATTAACATTTTTGGCGCCTCGGTTTAAAAGCGAATAACTCTTAAACCAGATCTGGGCCACTTCTACTTTTTCTTGGGCCACCAAGAAGATAGAATGAGCTTCATTTTGATATATAGGAAAGCCGGTTAAAAATAACAGAAGCCGTCGAAATTTTTCCCCCAAGGACTAAGTCCGCAAGTACAGTTAATAAAGATTTCTATTTCCAGCAAGCTGTAATTAACATTTTTGGCGCCTCGGTTTAAAAGCGAATAACTCTTAAACCAGATCTGGGCCACTTCTAATTTTTCTTGGGCCAGCAAGAAGATAGAATGAGCTTCATTTTGATATATAGGAAAGCCGGTTAAAAATAACAGAAGCCATCGAATTATTTCCCCCAAGGACTAACTAAGTCGGCAACTACAGTTAATAAAGATTTCTATTTCCAGTGAGCTGTAATTAACATTTTTGGCGCCTCGGTTTAAAAGCGAATAACTCTTAAACCAGATCTGGGCCACTTCTAATTTTTCTTGGGCCAGCAAGAAGATAGAATGAGCTTCATTTTGATATATAGGAAAGCCGGTTAAAAATAACAGAAGCCATCGAAATTTTTCCCCCAAGGACTAAGTCGGCAAGTACAGTTAATAAATATTTCTATTTCCAGCGAGCTGTAATTAACATTTTTGGCGCCTCGGTTTAAAAGCGAATAACTCTTAAACCAGATCTGGGCCACTTCTAATTTTTCTTGGGCCGGCAAGAAGATAGAATGAGCTTCAATTTGATATATAGGAAAGCCAGTTAAAGTTAAAAGAATCCATCGAAATTTTCCCCCCAAGACCATCCCAACGAATTTAATAATAAAGTGTTCTATTTTTAGCGTGCTGTGTAATTAACAGTATGGGCGTCTCGCTTTAAAAGCGAATAACTCTTGAACCAGATCTGGGCCACTTCTACTTTTTCTTGGGCCACCAAGAAGATAGAATGAGCTTCATTTTGATATGTAGGAAAGCCGGTTAAAAATAACAGAAGCCGTCGAAATTTTTCCCCCAAGGACTAACTCCGCAAGTACAGTTAATAAAGATTTCTATTTCCAGCGAGCTGTAATTGACATTTTTGGCGCCTAGGTTTAAAAGCGAATAACTCTTAAACCAGATCTGGGCCACTTCTAATTTTTCATGGGCCAGCAAGAAGATAGAATGAGCTTCATTTTGATATATAGGAAAGCCGGTTAAAAATAACAGAAGCCATCGAATTATTTCCCCCAAGGACTAAGTCGGCAACTACAGTTAATAAAGATTTCTATTTCCAGTGAGCTGTAATTAACATTTTTGGTGCCTCGGTTTAAAAGCGAATAACTCTTAAACCAGATCTGGGCCACTTCTAATTTTTCTTGGACCAGCAAGAAGATAGAATGAGCTTCAATTTGATATATATGAAAGCCAGTTAAAGTTAAAAGAATCCATCGAAATTTTTCCCCCAAGACCATCCCGACGAATTTAATAATAAAGTGTTCTATTTTTAGCGTGCTGTGTAATTAACAGTATGGGCGTCTCGCTTTAAAAGCGAATAACTCTTGAACCAGATCTGGGCCACTTCTAATTTTTCTTTGGCCACCAAGAAGATAGAATGAGCTTCATTTTGATATATAGGAAAGCCGGTTAAAAATAACAGAAGCCGTCGAAATTTTTCCCCCAAGGACTAAGTCCGCAAGTACAGTTAATAAAGATTTCTATTTCCAGCAAGCTGTAATTAACATTTTTGGCGCCTCGGTTTAAAAGCGAATAACTCTTAAACCAGATCTGGGCCACTTCTAATTTTTCTTGGGCCAGCAAGAAGATAGAATGAGCTTCATTTTGATATATAGGAAAGCCGGTTAAAAATAACAGAAGCCATCGAATTATTTCCCCCAAGGACTAACTGAGTCGGCAACTACAGTTAATAAAGATTTCTATTTCCAGTGAGCTGTAATTAACATTTTTGGCGCCTCGGTTTAAAAGCGAATAACTCTTAAACCAGATCTGGGCCACTTCTAATTTTTCTTGGGCCAGCAAGAAGATAGAATGAGCTTCATTTTGATATATAGGAAAGCCGGTTAAAAATAACAGAAGCCATCGAAATTTTTCCCCCAAGGACTAAGTCGGCAAGTACAGTTAATAAATATTTCTATTTCCAGCGAGCTGTAATTAACATTTTTGGCGCCTCGGTTTAAAAGCGAATAACTCTTAAACCAGATCTGGGCCACTTCTAATTTTTCTTGGGCCGGCAAGAAGATAGAATGAGCTTCAATTTGATATATAGGAAAGCCAGTTAAAGTTAAAAGAATCCATCGAAATTTTCCCCCCAAGACCATCCCAACGAATTTAATAATAAAGTGTTCTATTTTTAGCGTGCTGTGTAATTAACAGTATGGGCGTCTCGCTTTAAAAGCGAATAACTCTTGAACCAGATCTGGGCCACTTCTACTTTTTCTTGGGCCACCAAGAAGATAGAATGAGCTTCATTTTGATATGTAGGAAAGCCGGTTAAAAATAACAGAAGCCGTCGAAATTTTTCCCCCAAGGACTAACTCCGCAAGTACAGTTAATAAAGATTTCTATTTCCAGCAAGCTGTAATTAACATTTTTGGCGCCTCGGTTTAAAAGCGAATAACTCTTAAACCAGATCTGGGCCACTTCTAATTTTTCTTGGGCCAGCAAGAAGATAGAATGAGCTTCATTTTGATATATAGGAAAGCCGGTTAAAAATAACAGAAGCCATCGAATTATTTCCCCCAAGGACTAACTAAGTCGGCAACTACAGTTAATAAAGATTTCTATTTCCAGTGAGCTGTAATTAACATTTTTGGCGCCTCGGTTTAAAAGCGAATAACTCTTAAACCAGATCTGGGCCACTTCTAATTTTTCTTGGGCCAGCAAGAAGATAGAATGAGCTTCATTTTGATATATAGGAAAGCCGGTTAAAAATAACAGAAGCCATCGAAATTTTTCCCCCAAGGACTAAGTCGGCAAGTACAGTTAATAAATATTTCTATTTCCAGCGAGCTGTAATTAACATTTTTGGCGCCTCGGTTTAAAAGCGAATAACTCTTAAACCAGATCTGGGCCACTTCTAATTTTTCTTGGGCCGGCAAGAAGATAGAATGAGCTTCAATTTGATATATAGGAAAGCCAGTTAAAGTTAAAAGAATCCATCGAAATTTTCCCCCCAAGACCATCCCAACGAATTTAATAATAAAGTGTTCTATTTTTAGCGTGCTGTGTAATTAACAGTATGGGCGTCTCGCTTTAAAAGCGAATAACTCTTGAACCAGATCTGGGCCACTTCTACTTTTTCTTGGGCCACCAAGAAGATAGAATGAGCTTCATTTTGATATGTAGGAAAGCCGGTTAAAAATAACAGAAGCCGTCGAAATTTTTCCCCCAAGGACTAACTCCGCAAGTACAGTTAATAAAGATTTCTATTTCCAGCGAGCTGTAATTGACATTTTTGGCGCCTAGGTTTAAAAGCGAATAACTCTTAAACCAGATCTGGGCCACTTCTAATTTTTCATGGGCCAGCAAGAAGATAGAATGAGCTTCATTTTGATATATAGGAAAGCCGGTTAAAAATAACAGAAGCCATCGAAATTTTTCCCCCAAGGACTAAGTCGGCAAGTACAGTTAATAAATATTTCTATTTCCAGCGAGCTGTAATTAACATTTTTGGCGCCTCGGTTTAAAAGCGAATAACTCTTAAACCAGATCTGGGCCACTTCTAATTTTTCTTGGGCCGGCAAGAAGATAGAATGAGCTTCAATTTGATATATAGGAAAGCCAGTTAAAGTTAAAAGAATCCATCGAAATTTTCCCCCCAAGACCATCCCAACGAATTTAATAATAAAGTGTTCTATTTTTAGCGTGCTGTGTAATTAACAGTATGGGCGTCTCGCTTTAAAAGCGAATAACTCTTGAACCAGATCTGGGCCACTTCTACTTTTTCTTGGGCCACCAAGAAGATAGAATGAGCTTCATTTTGATATGTAGGAAAGCCGGTTAAAAATAACAGAAGCCGTCGAAATTTTTCCCCCAAGGACTAACTCCGCAAGTACAGTTAATAAAGATTTCTATTTCCAGCGAGCTGTAATTGACATTTTTGGCGCCTAGGTTTAAAAGCGAATAACTCTTAAACCAGATCTGGGCCACTTCTAATTTTTCATGGGCCAGCAAGAAGATAGAATGAGCTTCATTTTGATATATAGGAAAGCCGGTTAAAAATAACAGAAGCCATCGAATTATTTCCCCCAAGGACTAAGTCGGCAACTACAGTTAATAAAGATTTCTATTTCCAGTGAGCTGTAATTAACATTTTTGGTGCCTCGGTTTAAAAGCGAATAACTCTTAAACCAGATCTGGGCCACTTCTAATTTTTCTTGGACCAGCAAGAAGATAGAATGAGCTTCAATTTGATATATATCAAAGCCAGTTAAAGTTAAAAGAATCCATCGAAATTTTTCCCCCAAGACCATCCCGACGAATTTAATAATAAAGTGTTCTATTTTTAGCGTGCTGTGTAATTAACAGTATGGGCGTCTCGCTTTAAAAGCGAATAACTCTTGAACCAGATCTGGGCCACTTCTAATTTTTCTTTGGCCACCAAGAAGATAGAATGAGCTTCATTTTGATATATAGGAAAGCCGGTTAAAAATAACAGAAGCCGTCGAAATTTTTCCCCCAAGGACTAAGTCCGCAAGTACAGTTAATAAAGATTTCTATTTCCAGCAAGCTGTAATTAACATTTTTGGCGCCTCGGTTTAAAAGCGAATAACTCTTAAACCAGATCTGGGCCACTTCTAATTTTTCTTGGGCCAGCAAGAAGATAGAATGAGCTTCATTTTGATATATAGGAAAGCCGGTTAAAAATAACAGAAGCCATCGAATTATTTCCCCCAAGGACTAACTGAGTCGGCAACTACAGTTAATAAAGATTTCTATTTCCAGTGAGCTGTAATTAACATTTTTTGGCGCCTCGGTTTAAAAGCGAATAACTCTTAAACCAGATCTGGGCCACTTCTAATTTTTCTTGGGCCAGCAAGAAGATAGAATGAGCTTCATTTTGATATATAGGAAAGCCGGTTAAAAATAACAGAAGCCATCGAAATTTTTCCCCCAAGGACTAAGTCGGCAAGTACAGTTAATAAATATTTCTATTTCCAGCGAGCTGTAATTAACATTTTTGGCGCCTCGGTTTAAAAGCGAATAACTCTTAAACCAGATCTGGGCCACTTCTAATTTTTCTTGGGCCGGCAAGAAGATAGAATGAGCTTCAATTTGATATATAGGAAAGCCAGTTAAAGTTAAAAGAATCCATCGAAATTTTCCCCCCAAGACCATCCCAACGAATTTAATAATAAAGTGTTCTATTTTTAGCGTGCTGTGTAATTAACAGTATGGGCGTCTCGCTTTAAAAGCGAATAACTCTTGAACCAGATCTGGGCCACTTCTACTTTTTCTTGGGCCACCAAGAAGATAGAATGAGCTTCATTTTGATATGTAGGAAAGCCGGTTAAAAATAACAGAAGCCGTCGAAATTTTTCCCCCAAGGACTAACTCCGCAAGTACAGTTAATAAAGATTTCTATTTCCAGCGAGCTGTAATTGACATTTTTGGCGCCTAGGTTTAAAAGCGAATAACTCTTAAACCAGATCTGGGCCACTTCTAATTTTTCTTGGGCCAGCAAGAAGATAGAATGAGCTTCATTTTGATATATAGGAAAGCCGGTTAAAAATAACAGAAGCCATCGAATTATTTCCCCCAAGGACTAAGTCGGCAACTACAGTTAATAAAGATTTCTATTTCCAGTGAGCTGTAATTAACATTTTTGCCGCCTCGGTTTAAAAGCGAATAACTCTTAAACCAGATCTGGGCCACTTCTAATTTTTCTTGGGCCAGCAAGAAGATAGAATGAGCTTCATTTTGATATATAGGAAAGCCGGTTAAAAATAACAGAAGCCATCGAAATTTTTCCCCCAAGGACTAAGTCGGCAAGTACAGTTAATAAATATTTCTATTTCCAGCGAGCTGTAATTAACATTTTTGGCGCCTCGGTTTAAAAGCGAATAACTCTTAAACCAGATCTGGGCCACTTCTAATTTTTCTTGGGCCGGCAAGAAGATAGAATGAGCTTCAATTTGATATATAGGAAAGCCAGTTAAAGTTAAAAGAATCCATCGAAATTTTCCCCCCAAGACCATCCCAACGAATTTAATAATAAAGTGTTCTATTTTTAGCGTGCTGTGTAATTAACAGTATGGGCGTCTCGCTTTAAAAGCGAATAACTCTTGAACCAGATCTGGGCCACTTCTACTTTTTCTTGGGCCACCAAGAAGATAGAATGAGCTTCATTTTGATATGTAGGAAAGCCGGTTAAAAATAACAGAAGCCGTCGAAATTTTTCCCCCAAGGACTAACTCCGCAAGTACAGTTAATAAAGATTTCTATTTCCAGCGAGCTGTAATTGACATTTTTGGCGCCTAGGTTTAAAAGCGAATAACTCTTAAACCAGATCTGGGCCACTTCTAATTTTTCTTGGGCCAGCAAGAAGATAGAATGAGCTTCATTTTGATATATAGGAAAGCCGGTTAAAAATAACAGAAGCCATCGAATTATTTCCCCCAAGGACTAAGTCGGCAACTACAGTTAATAAAGATTTCTATTTCCAGTGAGCTGTAATTAACAATTTTGGCGCCTCGGTTTAAAAGCGAATAACTCTTAAACCAGATCTGGGCCACTTCTAATTTTTCTTGGGCCAGCAAGAAGATAGAATGAGCTTCATTTTGATATATAGGAAAGCCGGTTAAAAATAACAGAAGCCATCGAAATTTTTCCCCCAAGGACTAAGTCGGCAAGTACAGTTAATAAATATTTCTATTTCCAGCGAGCTGTAATTAACATTTTTGGCGCCTCGGTTTAAAAGCGAATAACTCTTAAACCAGATCTGGGCCACTTCTAATTTTTCTTGGGCCGGCAAGAAGATAGAATGAGCTTCAATTTGATATATAGGAAAGCCAGTTAAAGTTAAAAGAATCCATCGAAATTTTTCCCCCAAGACCATCCCGACGAATTTAATAATAAAGTGTTCTATTTTTAACGTGCTGTGTAATTAACAGTATGGGCGTCTCGCTTTAAAAGCGAATAACTCTTGAACCAGATCTGGGCCACTTCTAATTTTTCTTTGGCCACCAAGAAGATAGAATGAGCTTCATTTTGATATATAGGAAAGCCGGTTAAAAATAACAGAAGCCGTCGAAATTTTTCCCCCAAGGACTAAGTCCGCAAGTACAGTTAATAAAGATTTCTATTTCCAGCGAGCTGTAATTCACATTTTTGGCGCCTCGGTTTAAAAGCGAATAACTCTTAAACCAGATCTGGGCCACTTCTAATTTTTCTTGGGCCAGCAAGAAGATAGAATGAGCTTCAATTTTGATATATAGGAAAGCCAGTTAAAAAGTTAAAAGAAGCTATCGAAATTATTTTCCCCCAAGACCAAGTCCGACGAGTTTAATAATAAAGATTTCTATTTCCAGTGCTGTGTAATTAACAGTATTGGGCGTCTCGCTTTAAAAGCGAATAACTCTTGAACCAGATCTGGGCCACTTCTAATTTTTCTTGGGACCACCAAGAAGATAGAATGAGCTTCAATTTGATATATATGAAAGCCAGTTAAAGTTAAAAGAAGCCATCGAAATTTTTCCCCCAAGGACCATCCCGACGAATTTAATAATAAAGTGTTCTATTTTTAACGAGCTGTGTAATTAACAGTATGGGCGCTCGGTTTAAAAGCGAATAACTCTTGAACCAGATCTGGGCCACTTCTAATTTTTCTTTGGGCCACCAAGAAGATAGAATGAGCTTCATTTTGATATATAGGAAAGCCGGTTAAAAATAACAGAAGCCGTCGAAATTTTTCCCCCAAGGACTAAGTCCGCAAGTACAGTTAATAAAGATTTCTATTTCCAGCGAGCTGTAATTCACATTTTTGGCGCCTCGGTTTAAAAGCGAATAACTCTTAAACCAGATCTGGGCCACTTCTAATTTTTCTTGGGCCAGCAAGAAGATAGAATGAGCTTCAATTTGATATATAGGAAAGCCAGTTAAAGTTAAAAGAAGCTATCGAAATTTTTCCCCCAAGACCATCCCGACGAGTTTAATAATAAAGTGTTCTATTTTTAGCGTGCTGTGTAATTAACAGTATGGGCGTCTCGCTTTAAAAGCGAATAACTCTTGAACCAGATCTGGGCCACTTCTAATTTTTCTTGGGCCACCAAGAAGATAGAATGAGCTTCATTTTGATATATAGGAAAGCCGGTTAAAGATAACAGAAGCCGTCGAAATTTTTCCCCCAAGGACTAAGTCCGCAAGTACAGTTAATAAAGATTTCTATTTCCAGCGAGCTGTAATTAACATTTTTGGCGCCTCGGTTTAAAAGCGAATAACTCTTAAACCAGATCTGGGCCACTTCTAATTTTTCTTGGGCCAGCAAGAAGATAGAATGAGCTTCATTTTGATATATAGGAAAGCCGGTTAAAAATAACAGAAACCATCGAATTATTTCCCCCAACGACTAAGTCGGCAACTACAGTTAATAAAGATTTCTATTTCCAGTGAGCTGTAATTAACATTTTTGGCGCCTCGGTTTAAAAGCGAATAACTCTTAAACCAGATCTGGGCCACTTCTAATTTTTCTTGGGCCAGCAAGAAGATAGAATGAGCTTCAATTTGATATATAGGAAAGCCAGTTAAAAAATAACAGAATCCATCGAAATTTTTCCCCCAAGACTAATCCCGACGAATTTAATAATAAAAGTGTTCTATTTTTAGCGTGCTGTGTAATTAACAGTATGGGCGCCTCGCTTTAAAAGCGAATAACTCTTGAACCAGATCTGGGCCACTTCTAATTTTTCTTGGGCCACCAAGAAGATAGAATGAGCTTCATTTTGATATATAGGAAAGCCGGTTAAAAATAACAGAAGCCGTCGAAATTTTTTCCCCCAGGACTAAGTCGGCAACTACAGTTAATAAAGATTTCTATTTCCAGTGAGCTGTAATTAACATTTTTGGCGCCTCGGTTTAAAAGCGAATAACTCTTAAACCAGATCTGGGCCACTTCTAATTTTTCTTGGGCCACCAAGAAGATAGAATGAGCTTCATTTTGATATATAGGAAAGCCGGTTAAAAATAACAGAAGCCGTCGAAATTTTTCCCCCAAGGACTAAGTCCGCAAGTACAGTTAATAAAGATTTCTATTTCCAGCGAGCTGTAATTAACATTTTTGGCGCCTCGGTTTAAAAGCGAATAACTCTTAAACCAGATCTGGGCCACTTCTAATTTTTCTTGGGCCAGCAAGAAGATAGAATGAGCTTCATTTTGATATATAGGAAAGCCAGTTAAAAATAACAGAATCCATCGAAATTATTTCCCCCAACGACTAAGTCGGCAACTACAGTTAATAAAGATTTCTATTTCCAGTGAGCTGTGTAATTAACATTTTTGGCGCCTCGGTTTAAAAGCGAATAACTCTTGAACCAGATCTGGGCCACTTCTAATTTTTCTTGGGCCAGCAAGAAGATAGAATGAGCTTCAATTTGATATATAGGAAAGCCAGTTAAAGAAACAGAATCCATCGAAATTTTTCCCCCAAGACCATCCCGACGAATTTAATAATAAAGTGTTCTATTTTTAGCGTGCTGTGTAATTAACAGTATGGGCGTCTCGCTTTAAAAGCGAATAACTCTTGAACCAGATCTGGGCCACTTCTAATTTTTCTTGGGCCACCAAGAAGATAGAATGAGCTTCATTTTGATATATAGGAAAGCCGGTTAAAAATAACAGAAGCCGTCGAAATTTTTTCCCCCAGGACTAAGTCGGCAACTACAGTTAATAAAGATTTCTATTTCCAGTGAGCTGTAATTAACATTTTTGGCGCCTCGGTTTAAAAGCGAATAACTCTTAAACCAGATCTGGGCCACTTCTAATTTTTCTTGGGCCACCAAGAAGATAGAATGAGCTTCATTTTGATATATAGGAAAGCCGGTTAAAAATAACAGAAGCCGTCGAAATTTTTCCCCCAAGGACTAAGTCCGCAAGTACAGTTAATAAAGATTTCTATTTCCAGCGAGCTGTAATTAACATTTTTGGCGCCTCGGTTTAAAAGCGAATAACTCTTAAACCAGATCTGGGCCACTTCTAATTTTTCTTGGGCCAGCAAGAAGATAGAATGAGCTTCATTTTGATATATAGGAAAGCCGGTTAAAAATAACAGAAACCATCGAATTATTTCCCCTAACGACTAAGTCGGCAACTACAGTTAATAAAGATTTCTATTTCCAGTGAGCTGTAATTAACATTTTTGGCGCCTCGGTTTAAAAGCGAATAACTCTTAAACCAGATCTGGGCCACTTCTAATTTTTCTTGGGCCAGCAAGAAGATAGAATGAGCTTCAATTTGATATATAGGAAAGCCAGTTAAAGTTAAAAGAATCCATCGAAATTTTTCCCCCAAGACCATCCCGAAGAATTTAATAATAAAGTGTTCTATTTTTAGCGTGCTGTGTAATTAACAGTATGGGCGTCTCGCTTTAAAAGCGAATAACTCTTGAACCAGATCTGGGCCACTTCTAATTTTTCTTGGGCCACCAAGAAGATAGAATGAGCTTCATTTTGATATATAGGAAAGCCGGTTAAAAATAACAGAAGCCGTCGAAATTTTTCCCCCGAGGACTAAGTCGGCAACTACAGTTAATAAAGATTTCTATTTCCAGTGAGCTGTAATTAACATTTTTGGCGCCTCGGTTTAAAAGCGAATAACTCTTAAACCAGATCTGGGCCACTTCTAATTTTTCTTGGGCCAGCAAGAAGATAGAATGAGCTTCAATTTCATATATAGGAAAGCCAGTTAAAGTTAAAAGAAGCCATCGAAATTTTTCCCCCAAGACCATCCCGACGAATTTAATAATAAAGTGTTCTATTTTTCGCGTGCCGTGTAATTAACAGTATGGGCGTCTCGCTTTAAAAGCGAATAACTCTTGAACCAGATCTGGGCCACTTCTAATTTTTCTTGGGCCAGCAAGAAGATAGAATGAGCTTCATTTTGATATATAGGAAAGCCAGTTAAAGTTAAAAGAAGCCATCGAAATTTCCCCCCAAGACCATCCCGACGAATTTAATAATAAAGTGTTCTATTTTTAGCGTGCTGTGTAATTAACAGTATGGGCGTCTCGCTTTAAAAGCGAGTAAATCTTGAACCAGATCTGGGCCACTTCTAATTTTTCTTGGGCCAGCAAGAAGATAGAATGAGCTTCATTTTGATATATAGGAAAGCCGGCTAAAAATAACAGAAGCACTTCTAATTTTTCTTGGGCCAGCAAGAAGATAGAATGAGCTTCATTTTGATATATAGGAAAGCCGGTTAAAAATAACAAGCCATCGATATTTTTCCCCCGAGGACTAAGTCGGCAACTACAGTTAATAAAGATTTCTATTTCCAGTGAGCTGTAATTAACATTTTTGGCGCCTCGGTTTAAAAGCGAATAACTCTTAAACCAGATCTGGGCCACTTCTAATTTTTCTTGGGCCAGCAAGAAGATAGAATGAGCTTCAATTTCATATATAGGAAAGCCAGTTAAAGTTAAAAGAAGCCATCGAAATTTTTCCCCCAAGACCATCCCGACGAATTTAATAATAAAGTGTTCTATTTTTCGCGTGCCGTGTAATTAACAGTATGGGCGTCTCGCTTTAAAAGCGAATAACTCTTGAACCAGATCTGGGCCACTTCTAATTTTTCTTGGGCCAGCAAGAAGATAGAATGAGCTTCATTTTGATATATAGGAAAGCCAGTTAAAGTTAAAAGAAGCCATCGAAATTTTCCCCCCAAGACCATCCCGACGAATTTAATAATAAAGTGTTCTATTTTTAGCGTGCTGTGTAATTAACAGTATGGGCGTCTCGCTTTAAAAGCGAGTAAATCTTGAACCAGATCTGGGCCACTTCTAATTTTTCTTGGGCCAGCAAGAAGATAGAATGAGCTTCATTTTGATATATAGGGAAGCCGGTTAAAAATAACAGAAGCCAATGAAATGTTTCCCCCAAGGACTAAGTCGGCAAGTAAAGTTAATAAAGATTTCTATTTCCAGCGAGCTGTAATTCACATTTTTGGCGCCCCGGTTTAAAAGCGAATAACTCTTAAACCAGATATGGGCCACTTCTAATTTTTCTTGGGCCAGCAAGAAGATAGAATGAGCTTCATTTTGATATATAGGAAAGCCGTTTAAAAATAACAAGCCATCGAAATTTTTCCCCCAAGGACTAAGTCGGCAAGTACAGTTAATAAAGATTTCTATTTCCAGCGAGCTGTAATTAACATTTTTGGCGCCTCGGTTTAAAAGCGAATAACTCTTAAACCAGATCTGGGCCACTTCTAATTTTTCTTGGGCCAGCAAGAAGATAGAATGAGCTTCATTTTGATATATAGGAAAGCCGGTTAAAAATAACAGAAACCATCGAATTATTTCCCCCAACGACTAAGTCGGCAACTACAGTTAATAAAGATTTCTATTTCCATTGAGCTGTAATTAACATTTTTGGCGCCTCGGTTTAAAAGCGAATAACTCTTAAACCAGATCTGGGCCACTTCTAATTTTTCTTGGGCCAGCAAGAAGATAGAATGAGCTTCAATTTGATATATAGGAAAGCCAGTTAAAGTTAAAAGAATCCATCGAAATTTTTCCCCCAAGACCATCCCGACGAATTTAATAATAAAGTGTTCTATTTTTAGCGTGCTGTGTAATTAACAGTATGGGCGTCTCGCTTTAAAAGCGAATAACTCTTGAACCAGATCTGGGCCACTTCTAATTTTTCTTGGGCCACCAAGAAGATAGAATGAGCTTCATTTTGATATATAGGAAAGCCGGTTAAAAATAACAGAAGCCATCGAATTATTTCCCCCAAGGACTAAGTCGGCAACTACAGTTAATAAAGATTTCTATTTCCAGTGAGCTGTAATTAACTTTTTTGGCGCCTCGGTTTAAAAGCGAATAACTCTTAAACCAGATCTGGGCCACTTCTAATTTTTCTTGGGCCAGCAAGAAGATAGAATGAGCTTCATTTTGATATATAGGAAAGCCGGTTAAAAATAACAGAAGCCATCGAAATTTTTCCCCCAACGACTAAGTCGGCAAGTACAGTTAATAAATATTTCTATTTCCAGCGAGCTGTAATTAACATTTTTGGCGCCTCGGTTTAAAAGCGAATAACTCTTAAACCAGATCTGGGCCACTTGTAATTTTTCTTGGGCCAGCAAGAAGATAGAATGAGCTTCAATTTGATATATAGGAAAGCCAGTTAAAGTTAAAAGAATCCATCGAAATTTTCCCCCCAAGACCATCCCGACGAATTTAATAATAAAGTGTTCTATTTTTAGCGTGCTGTGTACTTAACAGTATGGGCGTCTCGCTTTAAAAGCGAATAATTCTTGAACCAGATCTGGGCCACTTCTACTTTTTCTTGGGCCACCAAGAAGATAGAATGAGCTTCATTTTGATATATAGGAAAGCCGGTTAAAAATAACAGAAGCCGTCGAAATTTTTCCCCCAAGGACTAAGTCCGCAAGTACAGTTAATAAAGATTTCTATTTCCAGCGAGCTGTAATTAACATTTTTGGCGCCTCGGTTTAAAAGCGAATAACTCTTAAACCAGATCTGGGCCACTTCTACTTTTTCTTGGGCCACCAAGAAGATAGAATGAGCTTCATTTTGATATATAGGAAAGCCGGTAAAAAATAACAGAAGCCGTCGAAATTTTTCCCCCAAGGACTAAGTCCGCAAGTACAGTTAATAAAGATTTCTATTTCCAGCGAGCTGTAATTAACATTTTTGGCGCCTCGGTTTAAAAGCGAATAACTCTTAAACCAGATCTGGGCCACTTCTAATTTTTCTTGGGCCAGCAAGAAGATAGAATGAGCTTCATTTTGATATATAGGAAAGCCGGTTAAAAATAACAGAAGCCATCGAATTATTTCCCCCAAGGACTAACTAAGTCGGCAACTACAGTTAATAAAGATTTCTATTTCCAGTGAGCTGTAATTAACATTTTTGGCGCCTCGGTTTAAAAGCGAATAACTCTTAAACCAGATCTGGGCCACTTCTAATTTTTCTTGGGCCAGCAAGAAGATAGAATGAGCTTCATTTTGATATATAGGAAAGCCGGTTAAAAATAACAGAAGCCATCGAATTATTTCCCCCAAGGACTAACTAAGTCGGCAACTACAGTTAATAAAGATTTCTATTTCCAGTGAGCTGTAATTAACATTTTTGGCGCCTCGGTTTAAAAGCGAATAACTCTTAAACCAGATCTGGGCCACTTCTAATTTTTCTTGGGCCAGCAAGAAGATAGAATGAGCTTCATTTTGATATATAGGAAAGCCGGTTAAAAATAACAGAAGCCGTCGAAATTTTTCCCCCAAGGACTAAGTCCGCAAGTACAGTTAATAAAGATTTCTATTTCCAGCGAGCTGTAATTAACATTTTTGGCGCCTCGGTTTAAAAGCGAATAACTCTTAAACCAGATCTGGGCCACTTCTACTTTTTCTTGGGCCACCAAGAAGATAGAATGAGCTTCATTTTGATATATAGGAAAGCCGGTAAAAAATAACAGAAGCCGTCGAAATTTTTCCCCCAAGGACTAAGTCCGCAAGTACAGTTAATAAAGATTTCTATTTCCAGCGAGCTGTAATTAACATTTTTGGCGCCTCGGTTTAAAAGCGAATAACTCTTAAACCAGATCTGGGCCACTTCTAATTTTTCTTGGGCCAGCAAGAAGATAGAATGAGCTTCATTTTGATATATAGGAAAGCCGGTTAAAAATAACAGAAGCCATCGAATTATTTCCCCCAAGGACTAACTAAGTCGGCAACTACAGTTAATAAAGATTTCTATTTCCAGTGAGCTGTAATTAACATTTTTGGCGCCTCGGTTTAAAAGCGAATAACTCTTAAACCAGATCTGGGCCACTTCTAATTTTTCTTGGGCCAGCAAGAAGATAGAATGAGCTTCATTTTGATATATAGGAAAGCCGGTTAAAAATAACAGAAGCCATCGAATTATTTCCCCCAAGGACTAACTAAGTCGGCAACTACAGTTAATAAAGATTTCTATTTCCAGTGAGCTGTAATTAACATTTTTGGCGCCTCGGTTTAAAAGCGAATAACTCTTAAATCAGATCTGGGCCACTTCTAATTTTTCTTGGGCCAGCAAGAAGATAGAATGAGCTTCATTTTGATATATAGGAAAGCCGGTTAAAAATAACAGAAGCCGTCGAAATTTTTCCCCCAAGGACTAAGTCGGCAAGTACAGTTAATAAATATTTCTATTTCCAGCGAGCTGTAATTGACATTTTTGGCGCCTAGGTTTAAAAGCGAATAACTCTTAAACCAGATCTGGGCCACTTCTAATTTTTCTTGGGCCAGCAAGAAGATAGAATGAGCTTCATTTTGATATAGAGGAAAGCCGGTTAAAAATAACAGAAGCCATCGAATTATTTCCCCCAAGGACTAAGTCGGCAACTACAGTTAATAAAGATTTCTATTTCCAGTGAGCTGTAATTAACATTTTTGGCGCCTCGGTTTAAAAGCGAATAACTCTTAAACCTGATCTGGGCCACTTCTAATTTTTCTTGGACCAGCAAGAAGATAGAATGAGCTTCAATTTGATATATATGAAAGCCAGTTAAAGTTAAAAGAATCCATCGAAATTTTCCCCCCAAGACCATCCCGACGAATTTAATAATAAAGTGTTCTATTTTTAGCGTGCTGTGTAATTAACAGTATGGGCGTCTCGCTTTAAAAGCGAATAACTCTTGAACCAGATCTGGGCCACTTCTAATTTTTCTTGGGCCACCAAGAAGATAGAATGAGCTTCATTTTGATATATAGGAAAGCCGGTTAAAAATAACAGAAGCCGTCGAAATTTTCCCCCCAAGGACTAAGTCCGCAAGTACAGTTAATAAAGATTTCTATTTCCAGCGAGCTGTAATTAACATTTTTGGCGCCTCGGTTTAAAAGCGAATAACTCTTAAACCAGATCTGGGCCACTTCTAATTTTTCTTGGGCCAGCAAGAAGATAGAATGAGCTTCATTTTGATATATAGGAAAGCCGGTTAAAAATAACAGAAACCATCGAATTATTTCCCCCAACGACTAAGTCGGCAACTACAGTTAATAAAGATTTCTATTTCCAGTGAGCTGTAATTAACATTTTTGGCGCCTCGGTTTAAAAGCGAATAACTCTTAAACCAGATCTGGGCCACTTCTAATTTTTCTTGGGCCAGCAAGAAGATAGAATGAGCTTCAATTTGATATATAGGAAAGCAGTTAAAGTTAAAAGAATCCATCGAAATTTTTCCCCCAAGGCCATCCCGACGAATTTAATAATAAAGTGTTCTATTTTTAGCGTGCTGTGTAATTAACAGTATGGGCGTCTCGCTTTAAAAGCGAATAACTCTTGAACCAGATCTGGGCCACTTCTAATTTTTCTTGGGCCACCAAGAAGATAGAATGAGCTTCATTTTGATATATAGGAAAGCCGGTTAAAAATAACAGAAGCCGTCGAAATTTTTCCCCCGAGGACTAAGTCGGCAACTACAGTTAATAAAGATTTCTATTTCCAGTGAGCTGTAATTAACATTTTTGGCGCCTCGGTTTAAAAGCGAATAACTCTTAAACCAGATCTGGGCCACTTCTAATTTTTCTTGGGCCAGCAAGAAGATAGAATGAGCTTCAATTTCATATATAGGAAAGCCAGTTAAAGTTAAAAGAAGCCATCGAAATTTTTCCCCCAAGACCATCCCGACGAATTTAATAATAAAGTGTTCTATTTTTCGCGTGCCGTGTAATTAACAGTATGGGCGTCTCGCTTTAAAAGCGAATAACTCTTGAACCAGATCTGGGCCACTTCTAATTTTTCTTGGGCCAGCAAGAAGATAGAATGAGCTTCATTTTGATATATAGGAAAGCCAGTTAAAGTTAAAAGAAGCCATCGAAATTTTCCCCCCAAGACCATCCCGACGAATTTAATAATAAAGTGTTCTATTTTTAGCGTGCTGTGTAATTAACAGTATGGGCGTCTCGCTTTAAAAGCGAGTAAATCTTGAACCAGATCTGGGCCACTTCTAATTTTTCTTGGGCCAGCAAGAAGATAGAATGAGCTTCATTTTGATATATAGGAAAGCCGGTTAAAAATAACAGAAGCCAATGAAATTTTTCCCCCAAGGACTAAGTCGGCAAGTAAAGTTAATAAAGATTTCTATTTCCAGCGAGCTGTAATTCACATTTTTGGCGCCTCGGTTTAAAAGCGAATAACTCTTAAACCAGATATGGGCCACTTCTAATTTTTCTTGGGCCAGCAAGAAGATAGAATGAGCTTCGATTTGATATATAGGAAAGCCAGTTAAAGTTAAAAGAAGCCATCGAAATTTTTCCCCCCAAGACCATCCCGACGAATTTAATAATAAAGTGTTCTATTTTTAGCGTGCTGTGTAATTAACAGTATGGGCGTCTCGCTTTAAAAGCGAATAACTCTTGAACCAGATCTGGGCCACTTCTAATTTTTCTTGGGCCACCAAGAAGATAGAATGAGCTTCATTTTGATATATAGGAAAGCCGGTTAAAAATAACAGAAGCCGTCGAAATTTTTCCCCCCAAAGACTAAGTCCGCAAGTACAGTTAATAAAGATTTCTATTTCCAGCGAGCTGTAATTAACATTTTTGGCGCCTCGGTTTAAAAGCGAATAACTGTTAAACCAGATCTGGGCCACTTCTAATTTTTCTTGGGCCAGCAAGAAGATAGAATGAGCTTCATTTTGATATATAGGAAAGCCGGTTAAAAATAACAGAAGCCATCGAAATTTTTCCCCCAAGGACTAAGTCGGCAAGTACAGTTAATAAAGATTTCTATTTCCAGCGAGCTGTAATTAACATTTTTGGCGCCTCGGTTTAAAAGCGAATCACTCTTAAACCAGATCTGGGCCACTTCTAATTTTTCTTGGGTCAGCAAGAAGATAGAATGAGCTTCAATTTGATATATAGGAAAGCCAGTTAAAGTTAAAAGAATCCATCGAAATTTTCCCCCCAAGACCATCCCGACGAATTTAATAATAAAGTGTTCTATTTTTAGCGTGCTGTGTAATTAACAGTATGGGCGTCTCGCTTTAAAAGCGAATAACTCTTGAACCAGATCTGGGCCACTTCTAATTTTCTTGGGCCACCAAGAAGATAGAATGAGCTTCATTTTGATATATAGGAAAGCCGGTTAAAAATAACAGAAGCCGTCGAAATTTTTCCCCCAAGGACTAAGTCCGCAAGTACAGTTAATAAAGATTTCTATTTCCAGCGAGCTGTAATTAACATTTTTGGCGCCTCGGTTTAAAAGCGAATAACTCTTAAACCAGATCTGGGCCACTTCTAATTTTTCTTGGGCCAGCAAGAAGATAGAATGAGCTTCATTTTGATATATAGGAAAGCCGGTTAAAAATAACAGAAGCCATCGAATTATTTCCCCCAAGGACTAAGTCGGCAACTACAGTTAATAAAGATTTCTATTTCCAGTGAGCTGTAATTAACATTTTTGGCGCCTCGGTTTAAAAGCGAATAACTCTTAAACCAGATCTGGGCCACTTCTAATTTTTCTTGGGCCACCAAGAAGATAGAATGAGCTTCATTTTGATATATAGGAAAGCCGGTTAAAAATAACAGAAGCCGTCGAAATTTTTCCCCCAAGGACTAAGTCCGCAAGTACAGTTAATAAAGATTTCTATTTCCAGCGAGCTGTAATTAACATTTTTGGCGCCTCGGTTTAAAAGCGAATAACTCTTAAACCAGATCTGGGCCACTTCTAATTTTTCTTGGGCCAGCAAGAAGATAGAATGAGCTTCATTTTGATATATAGGAAAGCCGGTTAAAAATAACAGAAGCCATCGAATTATTTCCCCCAAGGACTAAGTCGGCAACTACAGTTAATAAAGATTTCTATTTCCAGTGAGCTGTAATTAACATTTTTGGCGCCTCGGTTTAAAAGCGAATAACTCTTAAACCAGATCTGGGCCACTTCTAATTTTTCTTGGGCCAGCAAGAAGATAGAATGAGCTTCATTTTGATATATAGGAAAGCCGGTTAAAAATAACAGAAGCCATCGAAATTTTTCCCCCAAGACCATCCCGACGAATTTAATAATAAAGTGTTCTATTTTTAGCGTGCTGTGTAATTAACAGTATGGGCGTCTCGCTTTAAAAGCGAATAACTCTTGAACCAGATCTGGGCCACTTCTAATTTTTCTTGGGCCACCAAGAAGATAGAATGAGCTTCATTTTGATATATAGGAAAGCCGGTTAAAAATAACAGAAGCCGTCGAAATTTTTCCCCCGAGGACTAAGTCGGCAACTACAGTTAATAAAGATTTCTATTTCCAGTGAGCTGTAATTAACATTTTTGGCGCCTCGGTTTAAAAGCGAATAACTCTTAAACCAGATCTGGGCCACTTCTAATTTTTCTTGGGCCAGCAAGAAGATAGAATGAGCTTCAATTTCATATATAGGAAAGCCAGTTAAAGTTAAAAGAAGCCATCGAAATTTTTCCCCCAAGACCATCCCGACGAATTTAATAATAAAGTGTTCTATTTTTCGCGTGCCGTGTAATTAACAGTATGGGCGTCTCGCTTTAAAAGCGAATAACTCTTGAACCAGATCTGGGCCACTTCTAATTTTTCTTGGGCCAGCAAGAAGATAGAATGAGCTTCATTTTGATATATAGGAAAGCCAGTTAAAGTTAAAAGAAGCCATCGAAATTTTCCCCCCAAGACCATCCCGACGAATTTAATAATAAAGTGTTCTATTTTTAGCGTGCTGTGTAATTAACAGTATGGGCGTCTCGCTTTAAAAGCGAGTAAATCTTGAACCAGATCTGGGCCACTTCTAATTTTTCTTGGGCCAGCAAGAAGATAGAATGAGCTTCATTTTGATATATAGGAAAGCCGGTTAAAAATAACAGAAGCCAATGAAATTTTTCCCCCAAGGACTAAGTCGGCAAGTAAAGTTAATAAAGATTTCTATTTCCAGCGAGCTGTAATTCACATTTTTGGCGCCTCGGTTTAAAAGCGAATAACTCTTAAACCAGATATGGGCCACTTCTAATTTTTCTTGGGCCAGCAAGAAGATAGAATGAGCTTCGATTTGATATATAGGAAAGCCAGTTAAAGTTAAAAGAAGCCATCGAAATTTTTCCCCCAAGACCATCCCGACGAATTTAATAATAAAGTGTTCTATTTTTAGCGTGCTGTGTAATTAACAGTATGGGCGTCTCGCTTTAAAAGCGAATAACTCTTGAACCAGATCTGGGCCACTTCTAATTTTTCTTGGGCCACCAAGAAGATAGAATGAGCTTCATTTTGATATATAGGAAAGCCGGTTAAAAATAACAGAAGCCGTCGAAATTTTCCCCCCAAAGACTAAGTCCGCAAGTACAGTTAATAAAGATTTCTATTTCCAGCGAGCTGTAATTAACATTTTTGGCGCCTCGGTTTAAAAGCGAATAACTCTTAAACCAGATCTGGGCCACTTCTAATTTTTCTTGGGCCAGCAAGAAGATAGAATGAGCTTCATTTTGATATATAGGAAAGCCGGTTAAAAATAACAGAAGCCATCGAAATTTTCCCCCCAAGGACTAAGTCGGCAAGTACAGTTAATAAAGATTTCTATTTCCAGCGAGCTGTAATTAACATTTTTGGCGCCTCGGTTTAAAAGCGAATCACTCTTAAACCAGATCTGGGCCACTTCTAATTTTTCTTGGGTCAGCAAGAAGATAGAATGAGCTTCAATTTGATATATAGGAAAGCCAGTTAAAGTTAAAAGAATCCATCGAAATTTTCCCCCCAAGACCATCCCGACGAATTTAATAATAAAGTGTTCTATTTTTAGCGTGCTGTGTAATTAACAGTATGGGCGTCTCGCTTTAAAAGCGAGTAAATCTTGAACCAGATCTGGGCCACTTCTAATTTTTCTTGGGCCAGCAAGAAGATAGAATGAGCTTCATTTTGATATATAGGAAAGCCGGTTAAAAATAACAGAAGCCAATGAAATTTTTCCCCCAAGGACTAAGTCGGCAAGTAAAGTTAATAAAGATTTCTATTTCCAGCGAGCTGTAATTCACATTTTTGGCGCCTCGGTTTAAAAGCGAATAACTCTTAAACCAGATATGGGCCACTTCTAATTTTTCTTGGGCCAGCAAGAAGATAGAATGAGCTTCGATTTGATATATAGGAAAGCCAGTTAAAGTTAAAAGAAGCCATCGAAATTTTTCCCCCAAGACCATCCCGACGAATTTAATAATAAAGTGTTCTATTTTTAGCGTGCTGTGTAATTAACAGTATGGGCGTCTCGCTTTAAAAGCGAATAACTCTTGAACCAGATCTGGGCCACTTCTAATTTTTCTTGGGCCACCAAGAAGATAGAATGAGCTTCATTTTGATATATAGGAAAGCCGGTTAAAAATAACAGAAGCCGTCGAAATTTTCCCCCCAAAGACTAAGTCCGCAAGTACAGTTAATAAAGATTTCTATTTCCAGCGAGCTGTAATTAACATTTTTGGCGCCTCGGTTTAAAAGCGAATAACTCTTAAACCAGATCTGGGCCACTTCTAATTTTTCTTGGGCCAGCAAGAAGATAGAATGAGCTTCATTTTGATATATAGGAAAGCCGGTTAAAAATAACAGAAGCCATCGAAATTTTTCCCCCAAGGACTAAGTCGGCAAGTACAGTTAATAAAGATTTCTATTTCCAGCGAGCTGTAATTAACATTTTTGGCGCCTCGGTTTAAAAGCGAATCACTCTTAAACCAGATCTGGGCCACTTCTAATTTTTCTTGGGTCAGCAAGAAGATAGAATGAGCTTCAATTTGATATATAGGAAAGCCAGTTAAAGTTAAAAGAATCCATCGAAATTTTCCCCCCAAGACCATCCCGACGAATTTAATAATAAAGTGTTCTATTTTTAGCGTGCTGTGTAATTAACAGTATGGGCGTCTCGCTTTAAAAGCGAATAACTCTTGAACCAGATCTGGGCCACTTCTAATTTTCTTGGGCCACCAAGAAGATAGAATGAGCTTCATTTTGATATATAGGAAAGCCGGTTAAAAATAACAGAAGCCGTCGAAATTTTTCCCCCAAGGACTAAGTCCGCAAGTACAGTTAATAAAGATTTCTATTTCCAGCGAGCTGTAATTAACATTTTTGGCGCCTCGGTTTAAAAGCGAATAACTCTTAAACCAGATCTGGGCCACTTCTAATTTTTCTTGGGCCAGCAAGAAGATAGAATGAGCTTCATTTTGATATATAGGAAAGCCGGTTAAAAATAACAGAAGCCATCGAATTATTTCCCCCAAGGACTAAGTCGGCAACTACAGTTAATAAAGATTTCTATTTCCAGTGAGCTGTAATTAACATTTTTGGCGCCTCGGTTTAAAAGCGAATAACTCTTAAACCAGATCTGGGCCACTTCTAATTTTTCTTGGGCCACCAAGAAGATAGAATGAGCTTCATTTTGATATATAGGAAAGCCGGTTAAAAATAACAGAAGCCGTCGAAATTTTTCCCCCAAGGACTAAGTCCGCAAGTACAGTTAATAAAGATTTCTATTTCCAGCGAGCTGTAATTAACATTTTTGGCGCCTCGGTTTAAAAGCGAATAACTCTTAAACCAGATCTGGGCCACTTCTAATTTTTCTTGGGCCAGCAAGAAGATAGAATGAGCTTCATTTTGATATATAGGAAAGCCGGTTAAAAATAACAGAAGCCATCGAATTATTTCCCCCAAGGACTAAGTCGGCAACTACAGTTAATAAAGATTTCTATTTCCAGTGAGCTGTAATTAACATTTTTGGCGCCTCGGTTTAAAAGCGAATAACTCTTAAACCAGATCTGGGCCACTTCTAATTTTTCTTGGGCCAGCAAGAAGATAGAATGAGCTTCATTTTGATATATAGGAAAGCCGGTTAAAAATAACAGAAGCCATCGAAATTTTTCCCCCAAGGACTAAATCCGCAAGTACAGTTAATAAAGATTTCTATTTCCAGCGAGCTGTAATTAACATTTTTGGCGCCTCGGTTTAAAAGCGAATAACTCTTAAACCAGATCTGGGCCACTTCTATTTTTTCTTGGGCCAGCAAGAAGATAGAATGAGCTTCAATTTGATATATAGGAAAGCCAGTTAAAGTTAAAAGAATCCATCGAAATTTTCCCCCCAAGACCATCCCGACGAATTTAATAATAAAGTGTTCTATTTTTAGCGTGCTGTGTAATTAACAGTATGGGCGTCTCGCTTTATAAGCGAATAACTCTTGAACCAGATCTGGGCCACTTCTAATTTTTCTTGGGCCACCAAGAAGATAGAATGAGCTTCATTTTGATATATAGGAAAGCCGGTTAAAAATAACAGAAGCCGTCGAAATTTTCCCCCCAAGGACTAAGTCCGCAAGTACAGTTAATAAAGATTTCTATTTCCAGCGAGCTGTAATTAACATTTTTGGCGCCTCGGTTTAAAAGCGAATAACTCTTAAACCAGATCTGGGCCACTTCTAATTTTTCTTGGGCCAGCAAGAAGATAGAATGAGCTTCATTTTGATATATAGGAAAGCCGGTTAAAAATAACAGAAGCCATCGAAATTTTTCCCCCAAGGACTAAGTCGGCAAGTACAGTTAATAAAGATTTCTATTTCCAGCGAGCTGTAATTAACATTTTTGGCGCCTCGGTTTAAAAGCGAATCACTCTTAAACCAGATCTGGGCCACTTCTAATTTTTCTTGGGTCAGCAAGAAGATAGAATGAGCTTCAATTTGATATATAGGAAAGCCAGTTAAAGTTAAAAGAATCCATCGAAATTTTCCCCCCAAGACCATCCCGACGAATTTAATAATAAAGTGTTCTATTTTTAGCGTGCTGTGTAATTAACAGTATGGGCGTCTCGCTTTAAAAGCGAATAACTCTTGAACCAGATCTGGGCCACTTCTAATTTTCTTGGGCCACCAAGAAGATAGAATGAGCTTCATTTTGATATATAGGAAAGCCGGTTAAAAATAACAGAAGCCGTCGAAATTTTTCCCCCAAGGACTAAGTCCGCAAGTACAGTTAATAAAGATTTCTATTTCCAGCGAGCTGTAATTAACATTTTTGGCGCCTCGGTTTAAAAGCGAATAACTCTTAAACCAGATCTGGGCCACTTCTAATTTTTCTTGGGCCAGCAAGAAGATAGAATGAGCTTCATTTTGATATATAGGAAAGCCGGTTAAAAATAACAGAAGCCATCGAATTATTTCCCCCAAGGACTAAGTCGGCAACTACAGTTAATAAAGATTTCTATTTCCAGTGAGCTGTAATTAACATTTTTGGCGCCTCGGTTTAAAAGCGAATAACTCTTAAACCAGATCTGGGCCACTTCTAATTTTTCTTGGGCCACCAAGAAGATAGAATGAGCTTCATTTTGATATATAGGAAAGCCGGTTAAAAATAACAGAAGCCGTCGAAATTTTCCCCCCAAGGACTAAGTCCGCAAGTACAGTTAATAAAGATTTCTATTTCCAGCAAGCTGTAATTAACATTTTTGGCGCCTCGGTTTAAAAGCGAATAACTCTTAAACCAGATCTGGGCCACTTCTAATTTTTCTTGGGCCAGCAAGAAGATAGAATGAGCTTCATTTTGATATATAGGAAAGCCGGTTAAAAATAACAGAAGCCATCGAATTATTTCCCCCAAGGACTAAGTCCGCAAGTACAGTTAATAAAGATTTCTATTTCCAGCGAGCTGTAATTAACATTTTTGCCGCCTCGGTTTAAAAGCGAATAACTCTTAAACCAGATCTGGGCCACTTCTAATTTTTCTTGGGCCAGCAAGAAGATAGAATGAGCTTCATTTTGATATATAGGAAAGCCGGTTAAAAATAACAGAAGCCATCGAAATTTTTCCCCCAAGGACTAAGTCGGCAAGTACAGTTAATAAAGATTTCTATTTCCAGCGAGCTGTAATTAACATTTTTGGCGCCTCGGTTTAAAAGCGAATCACTCTTAAACCAGATCTGGGCCACTTCTAATTTTTCTTGGGTCAGCAAGAAGATAGAATGAGCTTCAATTTGATATATAGGAAAGCCAGTTAAAGTTAAAAGAATCCATCGAAATTTTCCCCCCAAGACCATCCCGACGAATTTAATAATAAAGTGTTCTATTTTTAGCGTGCTGTGTAATTAACAGTATGGGCGTCTCGCTTTAAAAGCGAATAACTCTTGAACCAGATCTGGGCCACTTCTAATTTTCTTGAGCCACCAAGAAGATAGAATGAGCTTCATTTTGATATATAGGAAAGCCGGTTAAAAATAACAGAAGCCGTCGAAATTTTTCCCCCAAGGACTAAGTCCGCAAGTACAGTTAATAAAGATTTCTATTTCCAGCGAGCTGTAATTAACATTTTTGGCGCCTCGGTTTAAAAGCGAATAACTCTTAAACCAGATCTGGGCCACTTCTAATTTTTCTTGGGCCAGCAAGAAGATAGAATGAGCTTCATTTTGATATATAGGAAAGCCGGTTAAAAATAACAGAAGCCATCGAAATTTTTCCCCCAAGGACTAAGTCGGCAAGTACAGTTAATAAAGATTTCTATTTCCAGCGAGCTGTAATTAACATTTTTGGCGCCTCGGTTTAAAAGCGAATCACTCTTAAACCAGATCTGGGCCACTTCTAATTTTTCTTGGGTCAGCAAGAAGATAGAATGAGCTTCAATTTGATATATAGGAAAGCCAGTTAAAGTTAAAAGAATCCATCGAAATTTTCCCCCCAAGACCATCCCGACGAATTTAATAATAAAGTGTTCTATTTTTAGCGTGCTGTGTAATTAACAGTATGGGCGTCTCGCTTTAAAAGCGAATAACTCTTGAACCAGATCTGGGCCACTTCTAATTTTCTTGGGCCACCAAGAAGATAGAATGAGCTTCATTTTGATATATAGGAAAGCCGGTTAAAAATAACAGAAGCCGTCGAAATTTTTCCCCCAAGGACTAAGTCCGCAAGTACAGTTAATAAAGATTTCTATTTCCAGCGAGCTGTAATTAACATTTTTGGCGCCTCGGTTTAAAAGCGAATAACTCTTAAACCAGATCTGGGCCACTTCTAATTTTTCTTGGGCCAGCAAGAAGATAGAATGAGCTTCATTTTGATATATAGGAAAGCCGGTTAAAAATAACAGAAGCCATCGAATTATTTCCCCCAAGGACTAAGTCGGCAACTACAGTTAATAAAGATTTCTATTTCCAGTGAGCTGTAATTAACATTTTTGGCGCCTCGGTTTAAAAGCGAATAACTCTTAAACCAGATCTGGGCCACTTCTAATTTTTCTTGGGCCACCAAGAAGATAGAATGAGCTTCATTTTGATATATAGGAAAGCCGGTTAAAAATAACAGAAGCCGTCGAAATTTTTCCCCCAAGGACTAAGTCCGCAAGTACAGTTAATAAAGATTTCTATTTCCAGCAAGCTGTAATTAACATTTTTGGCGCCTCGGTTTAAAAGCGAATAACTCTTAAACCAGATCTGGGCCACTTCTAATTTTTCTTGGGCCAGCAAGAAGATAGAATGAGCTTCATTTTGATATATAGGAAAGCCGGTTAAAAATAACAGAAGCCATCGAATTATTTCCCCCAAGGACTAAGTCGGCAACTACAGTTAATAAAGATTTCTATTTCCAGTGAGCTGTAATTAACATTTTTGGCACCTCGGTTTAAAAGCGAATAACTCTTAAACCAGATCTGGGCCACTTCTAATTTTTCTTGGGCCAGCAAGAAGATAGAATGAGCTTCATTTTGATATATAGGAAAGCCGGTTAAAAATAACAGAAGCCATCGAAATTTTTCCCCCAAGGACTAAGTCCGCAAGTACAGTTAATAAAGATTTCTATTTCCAGCGAGCTGTAATTAACATTTTTGGCGCCTCGGTTTAAAAGCGAATAACTCTTAAACCAGATCTGGGCCACTTCTATTTTTTCTTGGGCCAGCAAGAAGATAGAATGAGCTTCAATTTGATATATAGGAAAGCCAGTTAAAGTTAAAAGAATCCATCGAAATTTTCCCCCCAAGACCATCCCGACGAATTTAATAATAAAGTGTTCTATTTTTAGCGTGCTGTGTAATTAACAGTATGGGCGTCTCGCTTTAAAAGCGAATAACTCTTGAACCAGATCTGGGCCACTTCTAATTTTTCTTGGGCCACCAAGAAGATAGAATGAGCTTCATTTTGATATATAGGAAAGCCGGTGAAAAATAACAGAAGCCGTCGAAATTTTCCCCCCAAGGACTAAGTCCGCAAGTACAGTTAATAAAGATTTCTATTTCCAGCGAGCTGTAATTAACATTTTTGGCGCCTCGGTTTAAAAGCGAATAACTCTTAAACCAGATCTGGGCCACTTCTAATTTTTCTTGGGCCAGCAAGAAGATAGAATGAACATCTCAAAAATATCAGTGTTTTAAGAGAAAATCGAGGCGAAAGTTGGCTTAATTTATAAATTATGTAATTTCCTCCTCCGATATCCAAACCAGCGTCTCGATATCCTTTGTTTTCCTCATTAATTATTAATGCATTTGAGATTTACTGTTCCAGCGCTTGCATCAGCGTTGTCTACTGAAGGTGTATAATCTATGTCTAGTCAATATGTAATCAATCTCAAACTTATTACTAATTGATGAGCCGAAAACAAAGGAAATCAGTATCGTTTCCGTGGTTTGGATATCGCAGGAAGAAATTACATAAATTAAGCGAACTTTCACCTTGATTTTCTCTTAAAATACTGATTTGTTTGAGATGCTATGTCAAACACTCAGAGGAGTGTTTCATCAGGATATCCAAACACTTGAAGTTTGTTCAAAAACCTCGGCTTCGCCTCAACAAACGTCTCGCTGTTTGGATATCCTGATGAAACACTCCTCCTCGTGTATGATATATTACTTATATGAAATATGACTGGCCATGAAGAGAAACTTTATTACATGCCTATTGTTGAACACCTAACGCTATGTCGGTTTGTTTGCATTCTGGATAAAGGATTTTATTATATGCATGACAAAATTACTACAATCTGATTGGTTGAGAGGAGTACAAATATTTTATTAATTGTACTGCAGTACAATTAATAAAAATAGAGAAGGCCCCGGGAACGATGTTGACAATAAAATTCAAAATGGCGGCCAATTTTGCAATGGAAAGTTTTCACATTTCCAACGACTTGTGGTGCACTATGAACTAAAAATTCCATGTAAATATTTTGAAATGAGTACAGAGAACACCCAGAGTGAAAATGTTTCTTGTCTGAGTGAGTACGAAGCGTACGTGTCGTAATTTTGTCATGCATATAATGAGTAATCACATGATTTTGCTCGTACAATCAAGGATTTACGCTAATCGTGATATTTGAAAATTATGCCAAATTGTACTCGCCTAACGGCTCGTGCAATTTTGGCAAAATTTTCAAATATCACTTGTAGTGTAAATCTTTAATTGTACTCGCTATCATATGATTACCTATACTAATTTCCTTTTTAGATATGCATGCATGGTTTCTTTTATTAATGTGCTGATGAGGCAGCATCCACAAGCAAAAGAACATGTACTGTATGCACACTATTTCTCAATTCCGTCCTGTTCCAAATGAAACTGAACTGGTATGTTGACATTGGTTTGACGTCTGAATTATATGAAATCGTTACATCTTGGGAAAAAATGACCTTTACTATCTGTTTGATTAGGTTTATTTGAAGAACCTATATGAGTGCAAACATAAATATCAAATTAAATAATTTAATAACGCCAGACCAGTTACTTAATCCTTTTGTTTATATGGAGTTGCCACCCGGCTTGGGAATACGTGCAATAACTCTATACTAAGTTTTAGTAATCTCTTGTAAGTACATACTTACTATTTACATAAATACCATAGATAATGAAAGGGGAACTTAATATACGAAACCGGAAACGATTGCACAACTTGCTTGGTAATATACACTTAGATAGATAGATAGATATTTATTTCAGTTAAAATCATTACAGCCCAAAGCGGCTGAATTGTGTTGAACTTTACATCAAATACTATAAAACAATAAATATAAAAATAAACGTCACAAGTAATAAAATATTAAAAATAGGTTCATTATAGAATATGTACATGTATCAGAGGAAAACATTATCGTGCTCGATTTCTGGACTAAAAACAATTACTATATATAAAACTGTTCTTAAGCCTGTTTGTTTTGTAAATAGGGACTTTAAACGTGCGCTTGTTCCTCAAGTTTGAGGAACATTTGTTGATTTCAGGAATTAGGTGATACAGTTTATGACTGCTATTATTACAAATGTCTTTAAAAAGACTAGTTGTCAGTGCTTCCCTACGATCATAGAGAGGTATTAAATTACTTGCTTCAAGCGCATCGGAATAATTGGTGGAAGTAAAAATTATTCGTAAAGCCCGCTTCTGCAACCGTTCAAGGTCATCCGATAAATACTTCGGCAGACCATTGTGAAAAATTGGGCAGGCATACTCGATGATTGGACGGACACAAGTAGTGTAGAATGTGATGAGTTCCTTTGTTGCGATGTTTGCCCTTTTTAGTTGCCTCAAGAAGTATAGACGAGCCGATACTTTTTTAACTATTTCAGATATATGATTGTTCCACTTGAGGTTGCTGGAGATATTTACACCCAGTAGTTTGGCGCTTGACACTACTTCAATTGGTTTTCCGTTGACGATAATAGGAGCGAAATTGGGAGCACATTTGGCAAAAGATATTCGGAGCTCTTTACATTTTGATTCATTCAGTTGGAACTTGTTTGCATGAGATTGAGTGGTCAGATCAGTCGCGGCGTCCTGGATCTTGCTTGTATGTTTCTTGGGCACACACTCGGCCATGGTAGTATCATCCACATATTTCCATAGATCGCAGTTGGCGACGTCTATGTCATCAATCATGAGAAGAAACAGCCACGGACCCAGCTTTGTCCCCTGAGGGACACCTGCTGGTATTTCCCTCCATTCTGACTTACAGTCATGTGCAAGCTTGACCCTTTGCTTACGACACTTAAGAAAATCGATAATCCAACACACAATTCCGCTTGGCAAGTCCAAAGTCGCTAGTTTCCCAGCTGGGATGGAATGGTCGATTAAGTCAAAGGCCTTCCTGTAATCAAATAGAATGACTCTAACGGTGGAGCCATTTCCGTCTGTATATTTTGTCCAGGCATGTAACATACTGATTAGCGCATGCGTTGTTGAAGACTTGGGAAGTGACCCAAATTGGTTGTCACCAATTTTTCTCATTAGGGCAGGCTTGACATGCTCTTCTACTACAAACTCTTCTGCAACCTTTGATAAGATCGGTGTGAGAGAAATAGGGCGCAAGTGTTTGTTGACATCTTTGATCGGCTTTTGCTTTGGGATGGGAACTATGTCAGCTTCTTTCCAAGAAGGCGGTAAACAGGTCTCAAGGTAGGAACAGTTGAGAATATTAGTAACAGGTTCCATTAGCAGATCGGCGTTTTCTTTGAGCAACCATGCAGGTACGCCATCAGGGCCTTGTGCCTTTGTGGATTTCAGTGACGAGAGCTTCCTGTAGACGGAGTAGGTGGAGACAACAAACGGAGGAGGTGGGGGCACATCTTGAACAAGGGAGAAGTCGGCTGGAAGTGGCGAGAAGTTACTCATTGGAAAGAGGAAAGCTTCGTTTATAGTGTTGGCTAAATTGGATATGTTAGAGGACCCATCTATATGCTGGAGTAGTTTAATAACATCATCTTGTTCTCTGGAAGCTGACGACATGCCACTTAGTTTTTTCACTTCCTTCCACCACACAGATGGTTTACACTCTTTAAGATGGTTGACCTTTGCTTCGTAGTACTTTGCCCGGCAGATTTTCCTCTCTCGGTTTACTTTATTTCTTAGTAGACGAAAGCACGGTAAATTTCCTTGTGCAAGGGCTTTCTGCCGTTTTCTAATAAGATCTTTCAAAGTTGGATTAATCCATGGCGGCTCATTGGAATGGACAGTTTTCGACCGTAGCGGGAGTACCATATCCAAACCAGTCTTGATGATCGTTTCTAGGAGAGACACTTTCTCAGCACATGTAGCAACGGAATTAGTGAAGGCTGGAATGTTTACCTCTTGGAGATATGTCCGTATTGCCAGGCGTTTACTCGGCCGTAAATCTCTCGATTTGACTGTAAAACGCGGCTTTGGAAGCTCATTACGCGACTTTGGTTTAACTTGGATAGACATATGATCGGATAACCCAAAAGGTGGACGCCTGTCTGGGATGTCGTAGAAATCTTGAAGGTTAGTAAGAACTAAGTCTAGGGTGTTCCGACCTCTCGTAGCAAATTTAACTATTTGCTTTAAATGAAAACTAGATTTTAATTTCGCAACGTTAAGTTTATTGAAATCACCAAGCAGAAGAATGCCACTATTCTGGTATTTGGATTCTATGGACGAGAGACAGTTCATCAAATAATTGAGCATAGCTGAATTATTTGAACTCGGCGGATGGTAAACATTTCCTACAATAACATTGCTAAAACCCCTTGGGAGACGGTTTGGTCGTATCTTGATCCACAATACTTCAAATGAGGAATCAGCTAAGTCATCTAATATGGTATACTGAATCGAGTTTTTAATGTATGTGCACACACCACCATGTACACTTGTTTGTCTATCCAATCGAACCAGGTTGAAACCACTGATTGAGACCACATTATCATGAATGTGTCTTTGAAGCCATGTCTCGGTTAAACAAACGAGGTCAATATTTGCATAATCAACAAAATGCCTAACTTCATCGATCTTTGGAGCTAAAGACATAACGTTGGAAAGCAGAAATCCGGGTACAAATGCCGTTTCTGATCCTTTCTTTGTGTTAACAGGACACGATGGAGTAATTTGAACACAATTTGCAAGGTTGTGAGACCTTAACGGGCTTGATATTGATGGAAATTTTTTTGGCACGGTTCATTACCCTCGGTTGAGTTGTAGTAATATTATAGCAGCGAAGTGCTTCCCTCAATTTCTCTAGTCTTCCCGCTCGCTTTCCTCGGTATAACGGCCACACTTTCTTGAGAGAACCATTTCAAAGTTGGTAAGGACGTAAGTTGGTCATACCGTGAGAATCAAAAAGGTAAAAAAGCAAAAAAAAAGGACACAGCTATTAAAAATGCAGCCGTCGACTAAGGCGCATACAATATTAGCCACGATTAGCTGTTGCTGAAAATAAACAATAGTGTAATATCACTTAAGTTCAGTAGTGTCTGATTTTAGACATGTGGGAAGTGCACCTGTTATGAATTAGCCGCTTATAAGTGTATAATTACCGTAGCAAGTTCTGCAAACATCGTTTCCGTTTTTTTAAGTTTCGTATCCAGTTCCCCATTATCTATGTAATTACTTTGTCTTTGACTATTAGCTGTGATGCATAACAAATTATGTAGATCTTGCTCTAGTTCTTTAAGGGCGAATCTGCAAATTTTAGATAACGGTAATTTTTCCATGCCATGGTTGACTAAACGTGAGAGCCAGGCAAATTCCAGGGGGGGAGTGTGTGATTTCCAGGATTTATCATGGTTGCCCTTCAAACCTTTGCTCCAGGGCGAGAGAATTGTTAATACGGCCCTGCCTGTTGAGACGAAATCTTATAGGTCTATTGCGATCTTTTTTTAAGGAAATACTAATCATTAATTATTTATAAGACAGCGATAATAACATTCAACAGAAGTTGTAGAAGCACGTTTAATATTTATTTGCTAAGCTTTCGGCCTGTTGACTCAGTCAGGCCTTCATCAGAGCAATATAATATATTGCTTTGACGAAGGCCTGAAGGGGTGTTTAGATGAGGCTGGGGCGAAGGGTTTTGCTGCCATAGTCGACCAGAATCTTATCCCGAAATTCCCCAGGGATTGTTTAAAAGCCCCCTGTGGAACTGATGGAATACAGGGGCGGATCTAGGAATTCTGAGCACTTAGTCAAACCTATCTAGGGGGGTCCGGGGGCATGCCCCCCCGAAAAAATTTTGGGATTTGGGTCTCTGAAAGGGCATTTCCCGCGTTATGACAACACTTTTAATCAGAAGTTTTGAAGACTTAAAACATATTTTTTAGCGCATTTTATATATATTTTTTAAAAATGTCAAAATTAGGTTTGGATTAGTGAGGTATAATACGATAAACAATAGAGATATGTGATTATATTGTACTAACTTAAAAAAAAAATGGCTGTTTTGCTCTATATCAGAGCTCATCAGCATGTCTAGGAAACACCAAAAACGTATTCCTGCAGTCAGTGAATCCGACATGGACAGCCTGACCAACACACAAGTGAAGGTGTAGCTGGGGTTTGAAATCAGAGTTTTCCTTCTCCTAGGTGGGCTGCCTTCCATGGCTGTTGAGCCCCACCTACCCAGAGCTGTCTGGTTTTCAGGCGCCAGATACCTGCCTTTTACGCCTCTACCCACGCAGACAATGTCTAGTTAAAAGAAGCTTTTATTTAGGACCATAATGGGACATTTCATGGACATAGAGGAGCTCAACTCTCTACATCATCCCGGCCATCCTAAGTTCCAACTATTCCAGGCCACAACCCACCCAGCACCAATCTACGTTACTACGAGCTGTCTGGTTTTCAGGCGCCAGATACCCGCCTTTTACACCTCTACCCAAGCAGACAATGTCTGATTAAGAGAAGCTTTTATTTATGACCATAATGGGACATTTCATGGACATAGAGGAGCTCAGCTCTCTACATCATCCCGGTCATCCTAACCCTTTAGCCCCCGACTAATCTAAGTCACTACCTGCTTATTATGAATACTGCAGTTACTAGAATTAAGGAGATATTATATAAGCTAGATAATAAAATGCAAAAAATAACTGTAATGCAGCACATGTAGTTATTGGTTCATGTGGATAACAGCATTTAGTACTGTAGCTACACATGTAAATTTATATTAAAAGAAGAAACCAATCACCATTTACTAGTCAAGTTTATTATGACATCACATAATCATACAGGACCAGTTAAAAAAAGTACTACATGACATGTTGTGTGTATATATATATATATTAATACTGTAATAATAAGGAAAACAGAGAAGAGAGATGAGAAGAGTGCTTCCAGTTTGATTTTACCAAACACTGGAGGTTTTCCCTGGCTACCACCTGTAGTAACACTGGACCAATGAAGGATTGGACCTCTAGGAAGAATAGTTTAGATATTAAAGTTATATTAAGAAAGGTCACCACAAAGTGGATGTCTCCCCAAAGATAAAAAAATAAATATTATGGATAATTCAGTATTTATCAGTAATCAACGTACACTACATTCTATGCTGTATATAATGTCATCTTCACAGTGGAAGCAGCTCTCTGTGTAGTGTACTTGTTTAGATTGGTGTACTGGTGTAAAGTAATTACTGGTACTGGTAGGTTACAGTAGTTATCCTGAAATACATGTAACGTAACTTTTTTTTAAATACATATAACCTAACTTTTCTTTTTAACTTAAAGTAATTCAATCCTTCTTTTGTCACTACCAAACACATCAATGACTCTTTGAATATCAGGGTGAATTTCCTGATGTACATACAATAAGGCAAGCCCATTCAACCGATCAGCAACCATGTTATTTCGGGTGTAATCTTTAAGTCTTCTTAAAGCTGAGAATGTTCTCTCACATTCACAAGAAGTTACTGGAATAGTTTCTAAAATTCTCAGTAAAACTTTGATGTTTTCAAAGCCAGGAAAGTTAATATCTTTCAATGTGGAAGATATATTGTCAGGATGGCATGTAGTCTTAGTCTCCCAATACTTCTCCCAAAGTTCAAGTTCACCATCTAATGCTAGAGGATTGGGAAGATCATCCAAATAAAGACATGAAAACAATGAAAATTTATCTTTCCAATCCACCTTTTTAGGACTGGATAGTGACCAAATCATTTTAGAAGGGATGATGTACAAACCATAATAGGCATTGGTTGAAGATGTGTCAAATCTGTTTATTAACTCTGTATACAAATGATCAGCTAGGGGAATGGTAAGGGATTTCTTAAAATAATCAGAGACAGATTCTGCAGGAACATTATTTCTATTGATTTGACGATTACATGTCCTAGGTTTCACTTCATCAACATTAACTTTACCAGCTAAATCTAAAGCCTTAGCATACCATTTAGTGTGAAAAGTGTCAATACTATTCCTGATCGAAATTGCTAAATTTTTCAGTGACTCAATTAAATGCAACCCATCAGCAATATCATTGGTTCTAGATTGTAGTAACTCGGTCACAGGCAGTGTTAAATCAAACACACACCTTGTTACTACTAAGCCAACAATAAAATCAAAGGATGTTACGAGTTTCAAAAATGATGTTGCTTTGCTAGATGTATCTCTGTTGCATTTCTTTTCTAGATTGAAGCTCATTTCCTCTAAGGTAAAAACGAAAGCAACACCTACGTTCTACCCACCTTGTCCTGCAAACATCTCTAAGTTTCGACTTTCTAGAACCAGGACAATGTTTAGACACATTACTTTCAAGAATTAACTGCCTTGGCTCGGACAGATTGAAAAAATAGGAAAGTTGCTTCACTTGATCCAAAACATTGCGTACACATGGAACAGAACAAGAACCACAAATGCTCAAATTTAATCGATGGCTAAAACAATGAGTATATACAGCTTTGCTATTTATTCGAGCAATTCTTGTGGAAAGACCTTTAACACAGCCAGAAACTGCCCCTGCACCATCATATCCCTGCCCCCGACAGTCCTGAATATTTAAAGTAAGATCTTCACTTAAACATTTCAAAATAACTGAAGCAAGGTCTTTTCCTGACAATCCTTCCTTGCAATGAATAAATCGAAGGAATTCCTCCCTTACATTGAATTCCTCATCTACAAATCGCAACACTAAGGACATCTGTTCTTTATTTGAGCAATCAGCTGCCTCATCAGCAAGAATAGCATAAAATTTATTTTTCTTTATCTCAGCAATTAATTCATCAGTAATAACTTTGCCGCAACACTTAATGAGCTCATTTTGTGTGGTTTTTGAGATATATGAAGCATTTTTGGCACATTGGCTGAGATGGGACTTAATGGTTACATCCCCACCACGAACACGATAATTAATTAACTCAATGAAGTTTCCTACCCCACCTTCAGAATATTCCCCCACTTCTGGATGATATTTAGAATCATCTCTATGGCCCCTTAAAGACAACCCCAAACGCCCACATGTGATAATAGTATCCACAATTGGCACAAGCTTCTTCCTGTTTTCAGCAATTTTTGTTCTCATGTTTGTATCAATCATGACATCAATTGGTTGTGTTTTCCCTGAGAGGTTATCTAAAAATGCTGGAAAAAAGGCTGTAGTTTCACGGTGAAGACCAGCTACCTTGGTATTTTCATGCCTTGTAAAACATGCTTTGGCATCAGGCCAGTATGTTACAGGTTCATAAAAAAGTTTCTTAATTTTAGATATCTTTTCTGGAAATCTATCTCCAAACAAAACACATGGAAGGCAAAAACCACCATCTAAACTGGGTGAATAACAAAGCCAAGAATGACTTTTAAGCCAACTGGTGCGAAAATTTCTCCCATTAGTTTTTGGGAATGAGTATAATTCATCAGGAACAAATACATTTTTAATTAAATTTTCAATTTCAATTTCAGAATTTTTCTTACCTTTAACCTTCTCCCTATAAAAAGCAATATCAAACTCATTCCTATGTTCTAAAGTTGCATGAGGGTTAGTAATTAATGAAGAAACTGATGAACTTGTTGCATTATCTTTATGAGAAGATAAATTAACTTCCTTTTGAACATCAGAGGAGACAACCGTAGTTACTGTATATGATGAAGGCAAATCATACTTACCTGTAGATGTAACCATTGTAGCTGAAGAACAATCACTTAAAGACTCAGTTGGCATAGATAAATTGGCAGATGTTGAGGGTGCTTGTGAAGAATTTTTTTTTGTCTCATTTAAGTTTTTATTAATAGGAGGCCAAGATGGTAATTTTGATTGAGTCTTGCAAGGCTTTTTAGATATGGAAGAGGCAGAAGAATTTGATTTTCTTTTTTTTGCTGCACCACAGATTAATGGTACATAATGGTTATGCTTAAACAAAACAGATAAAGGAAGAACTCCTTCATAACAAAACAGTACTCTTAATAGGTCAGGAGAAAGTGGTTTTATAGGAGAAAGTGGTTTTATAGGAGAACGAGGTTCAATTTTTTGGTTGAATAACAAACTCCACCTCCTAACCCTAGAATCAAAATCAGGGTAATATGAAAAAATATTCCTACGAGTAACTGTTGACAAAGCCAACAAGCATAAAAACCCACACCATTTTTTATCATTAAAATTATACATAGCTTCTGCCTTAATTAACTCATCTAAGGACAAGTTAGTATCACTATCAATGGCTTCAAAGGATACAGACATAGCAACCATACCTGACCGTGATGCAAAAGGATCGTTCTTATGGGCCTCAAAGGTGGAAACGAAACAAGGATGCTTACCATAATAATCAGCATGCAAGAAAAGCTCTATTGATGTCATAATTCTAAGATCATCAACCAGAGTATTGTCACCTACAAGTAACAGGGAAACCGAGCTGTACATGCAGTTTCCAGTAGCATCAGATCTAGAAAATATATTAAATAAAAACAATACAATGATTTTTCAGCTTTGGACAGTTTGAAGTTTCAATTTGTCTTTTGAATACAAACTGCCTGGTTTGCTGGGACAAAGATTAAATTACAATTAATATTAAACCATGAAATCTCCAAGCAAGATCAAATTACCAGCATACACTTAGTCTGTGCGATACACGTTTCATGACTGAACACACTGTTTTGTGTAGAATAATAAATACAAGCACACCGCGAAGACGAAGTTTAGGCCTAGACCCAAGAGCAAATCTAATTATCATAAAAATTATAATGATATTCAAATCATATTTATAGCTATGGTTTCTTACCTCAAAGCAATCAGAGAATTCCCCTTGCTCTTTGCGCAATCTGGTATAAATATCTCGCCATTGATATTCCGATAAATATCCTTTCCGATCCTCTGCAAAAGCTGATCCTCAGTGCGTAAAGCACTTGACGAAAGTTTCATGAACATTTCATCATAAAGCTCTTGTAGAGTTACATTATCCTTGCTGTTTAAAGCAATACGAACTCGCTCCCTCGTGGTAACCATGTCGGAACGAGAACAGTGGATGGAGATATAAAAGAGTCAAGGACGCAGAATATGCGCATGGCCTCGTAGAACCACAGAAGCGATCGCTAACCATACTGATTTACTCAGAAAGGCTCTTATCCTGCAAAATGACGTTTCAGCCTCTACACCAATCGTAAGTCGTAATTAAAAAAAAATTAGCCAATCAGGAACGTTAAAAGATCTAAAAAAATCAACCAACTTCGTCAAAAAGTGACTAACTGCTTTCCTTCGTCAAATTCATCAAGCCGAGAGCCTGCATCATTTGTGGCCTGGAAATGACTGTGAACCCTATCCTTGATTCTCCCATTATGTCCCGTGCATCCCACTGCTTCCCCTCGAAATCAGTCGTAGCTACAGAATTAGGCCTCGCGCGTAAAGAAAACGGGAAAACGCCAATGTATGTTGTATTATAGAACATACTCCTTCCTACTAGATAATTATTTTTTATTTGCAGGATTTTATTTGTAAATTTTTGACAACGTCGTCGTGCAACGAACCAAAATTATATATTCACGTCAAATTTTCACTTCGTCGCGCGACTTAGTTGACGTAGTCTAAATCCGCCCCTGGAATAAGTAGCAAAACTCGAAGTAGCAGATCAAAGAAAACCGACTGGGTCTGTATAAAAATGGTCAATCTGTATGGGACCAAATAATACACTTTTCCTTTAACCAGTCGCTATTATTTTACTCTGGCTAATGCTACACAACTTTCTATTTCAAAAAGAAACCGCTCGAGAAGTAAATGTTTAATATTTATCTGCTATTGTAATGCATGATGTTTAGATTTTAAAAATTTACCTCCACTGGTCTGGCATGTTTCATCCGAGGTTTGGTGTTTTGTAGAACCTATAATCATAAGTATCAAATACGTTTAATTAATTATTACTTACAATTATTATACAGCTGGGCTTGTTTTCGGTTCATTACGCCAAACGGCGCACGTTTGATTGGTTGCTGAGAGGTACCTGAAAAAGCAGTAATGCCCTCTCGGCACCTCTCGGGCATTACGTTCTTTTCAATGACCTGCAAGATTTGGCTGGGAAATTACGGAGTTGATTTGAATGAAAATAAAAGCGAATTAGATATATTCGTTGGAAATTTTTGAATAATAATACGTCCTGAAACATCAGTGTTACTTTTTTATATAAACTTCTTATTTAAAAGCGCGAAAAATAAAAAAACTAACAGGTGTAGACATGACGCGAGATGAACAATTTAAACTCGAAAGTAAGAACTAAGGTGAACAGCGACATCTGATCAAGACAAACGCGCGTAACTAAAAACAGATAAGAAAACAAACCAAAAGCCATATAATGAAAGGCTTATTAACCTCGTTTTATCGGTCTGTACGGTAAAGTATTTGCCCTCGGTTTCTTTCGTACAGACCTCGCTCCAATCATCGCTCGGTCTGTACGAAAACGTCAGGCAAATACTTTCCCGTGCAGACCTCGAACTCAGTTAATACGCCTTTACGAATAAAAGTAATAAAAGTATCTTTAATCGTGGGGTCAATCAACTCTTCCCCTTTTGTCAGTGGGTATTAAATAGTGTCTGGAGGGTAATGTCTAACAAGTATTCCTTATCTATTTCTTTAATTAATACATTGCACTTGGTCACTAAGTAGCTAATATTAAATTGTCGTTATCCTTTTGAAGTAACCAAGAAAATGTATCATTTCTTGGTAAGAAATATGCAATTGTTAATTTTATGACAAAATAAGTTATTGTCAACTTACATGAAATGTTGTTGTCATCCAAATCATTGAACTCTGCAAATAGAAAATAATTCTATATTAAAGTGTGTAAAATGTGTTGGTGTACCACAAAATGATTGAAACGTTTGTGTGATATATTTAATGCCTTTTGGCAACATTGAAGTGGGGGGGAGAGCGAAAATGCCGTTCAATACATAAATTTATGTACACACAAATCTTCCATTCAAAACATGTGATTTTCTGTTCCTACAGTTTTTGTCAATGATTGTAGTAGCTATCTATATAGCTATCTAGCTAGTTATCTATTTATTATAAGTAAACACATGGCATTAAGAATTATTAGTGACTACACGAGCGCCTGTAGGCCTGAGCGACTTCCATAAACCCTTGAGGTTTGTGGGGAATTTAATAACCAATAACCCTCAATGTCATGCATTTGCTTTGTAATTACATGGTCACTGAGGAAATAAACAAAAGACTATACACATGCACAAAGACAAATTATTATCCCATAATTTTTGGAGGCTAAAACAAGATTAATCAAGGCCCTGTTTACATGAAGCGGATTGTACTTCATGTTTAACTGAACTCTGTACCTCCCATCAATTTTAGCCCATCGGAAAAAACTTCCATCCATCCATCTATCCATCTATCCATCTATCCATCTATAAAAATAAAAAAATAAAAATTCTGTAAATATAGTTTATTTTATTGTATATACACGGCTTACAGGTAGAACAGTACTGTACTTTTTATATTGTATAAGTAACTGATGAGTAGATGACCCCCCCACTATAGCGTAACAAAGGGATGCCGCCTCATCAAATATTCAGTGTGACGCCCGATGTGACGCACGGTGTGACGCACGGTGTGACGCCCGGAAGTAATTAGCACACATAGAGTGGGTGATATAAACCCAGGGTTACTTGAGTTGCTTCACTCGTGGCTCTGATTAAGTACAACATCGTTACAATGGAATGTCTACATGGTGAATCTGCGTCTGTCTCAACAACAAGGAATGGCACCTTTTGGTTCTGTGGACAGAAACCTAGTTGTGAGTTCTTTTGCCCAGAAGAAGATTGCTACATGTTTGGAAAAGCCGTAGCCTCCTTCCATGAAAGTGGATGTACACATCCAAGGTGCTATGGCCATGGAAAACTAGCACAGATGCGAATGGTTAAAGATAAGATGAAGGAAAGTTACGGGAGACCATACTTTGTTTGCTCCGCACGAGGAAATCCCTGTTCGTTTTGGCAATGGGGTGATGTCTTCGAGGGTATCAAACCAATATGTCGACATGGTCTGATTTGTCGTACTAGCAAAGTCAAGAAAGAAGGTCCTAATCAAGGTCGACTATTTTACTTGTGTCCCCACGAGAGAGAAAACTGCTGTGACTTTTTCGAATGGAAACCGGAAGAAGATCCCCTTGAACCATTTTCCACTGTTCTGTTTAGTATGCCACCATCTTACAGATATACAGTCAAAAAGACTGGAGAGACATTCACGAGCCATGAAACTGATCATAAGAAAGCCTACGAAGAGTACCTTTTTCAAAAGTCGGTAAATGACTTGACTATAGACTTGGAAAAACTGAACATTTGCTGAACATGTATAATTTTGTATTCTAATTTCTATCTAATAAATATATGTTTATACCTGACTTTTTTTTTGTGATACATTTATCTCCAACTTTGGTTATAAATGTTGTGTTTTGTCTTATATAAGGCTAATAGTTGTTGAGCAATACGTTCCATTTTTTGTTCGGAGGTAAACCCTAGTTCATGAGCGAGGAAATTGTAGGAAGATAGAATGAGGAATCACTTCGAGAAGTCGTGAAAAGAACGATTTTAAGTGTCGAAATATGAACTAAAGGCAAAGCGATTTATTACTTTGAAAGCGTTGCTAGGTTAAATAATTCGTCGCTATGATTTAGTATGTTATAAGATTTTCGCACGTGCAGAACACAAAAGGGAAAAGTCATTAAAGTTACTAATGCCCAAAACATAACCAGATTTGCATATAAGTAGAATATTTAATTCATTTTAGGGGATGTCATGAGTTGTGTGTGGATAACAAGGGGTATTAATGTGTGGGCATGTTCAGGCCAAAATATGATTAGCGGGGGCGTTACCATGGAGAATGTACAGCGTCGCGTCGTCTCATAAGGCAGAATTCAAAGTATTCAGTTTAAAATATTTATTTCTTGGTCCAAAAAATCAAATCATAGTCGAAAGTGTTATCGTATTTGAAGAAAACACAGTTAATCAACCTGTTGGAGACAGTCCTGTTGTTAGTTTGGCAAGCGAAGAGTGTGTAAATGATTCTAGCTTCCCCTTAACCTTAGCTGGATAGAGTAAACGATGCCTTCAATGAAGAAACCGTTCGGTAAGCTGTTCGAAAGATATTGAAACACTTTCTTTCAAAAGTTTGTATAAGCACTAATGTTTCTGTTTCGATTAAATGATTAACATATCTAAAACTGCTTAGTCTCTTCGTATAACTTATCCTTTGACTGTTCGAATATCCACTGGATATAAGCCTCGGGAAATCGTAGTAGCGTAGATTCTCTTCTTTTCCTTCTTTTCTCCAGTTGCATATTAGCATAAATTGTTAACCAATATGATATTTTATCGTTACGATAAGAGCACCGTTTTTCAAATGTCTGCTTTTCATTCAGACACCAAGGCTCTATCACTTTGTCTTCACTTTATATGACCATTTTCTGTAGTGTCTTTCTTTTCTTTAGTTTTAAGAGTGTATATGCTCGAAGTAATTGTGTGTTTAAATCTTCGTCCCTGCGGTTTTCTATAAGCTGATGATCCCGTAGGTAAAGTCGAAGGTTTATCGCTCGTCTCCATTCTTTATTTTCTTCTTCACTCATCATGAAGAAAAACACCGCAACAACTAAACCTTTGTTGACAACAAGCAGTAACCATTGATTACTAATACTTAGATTGAGGAGATGTCTTCGAAAGTTCAAAATCGTTGTGTAAACACGGAACGGTTTGCCGTACTCGTAAAGTCAATCGAGAAGTCGCGAGTATGAGGAATTGAATCGAGAAACTGTAAGAGCGTAAGGTACAGACGAAATATTATTTGTCTATAGAATGGCTGAGTGTAATGTTTAAGTCCATGTACACTATTGGTGTTAATGACTCATTAGCAATTTAAACAAAAGAACGTGTCTGCGCGAGTTTGGGCGACGTCAGAGCTTAGACAAAGAAATCCTAATTAATATGCTTATTCACGGCGTCGGTTTTCTCGGCGTATCATTTGCTTGCTATTTGCTGTTGGAGTAAGACCGCAGAGATGGAGGGTTTATATGAAAAATTGTTTTCAATGTTCGAAGCTATTTACAATGAAACTTTGTGGGAAGAATATTCGAAGCTTTGTCATGAAAAATGCTACGGTTGTAGGACTAACCATCCTAGTCAGAAACAACACAGTTGCCTAACAGATGATGAGCAATGGAGATCGTGCTACGAAGAGACCAGGACAAACGTCGACGAACGTATCTGGATAGAGTTCAACGAAGCGATGCAGGCGTTGAAATTACGAAACCAAAGAGACAATAATAAATACTCTCAAGACGCTACAGAGACAGTGGTTGTGCCGGTGGAAATTGACGACTCGCCAAATATTCTTTCTATATCTGTTCTGTTTAGCTGTCCATTAAAGTATCTGTACCAAGTAAAAGACACTGGTGTAAAATTTACGAGTACGATAAAGAATCCTCGGGAGGCTTACGAGGAGTATCTTCTTGAAAAGTCTAGAAACTTAACGACGAAAAGCAATCTGAACTATATGTGAACTGATGCTATATGTGTTATAAGAACATTATCGAGTTAATCCAAAGTTAAATTATGTTTTAAGTTAAATAAAATTTCTTGGACTATTTAGTGTGTAAGAAAGATGTGTAATTTTATATATGTGAAATTTTATGTGAAGAGAAATTAATAAAGACATATGAGCAACATTATAATAGTTCTTTGTAGTTTATTTTTATATTATAACAAATTACAGTGTACATATTGACAGCTAATTATTTACATAAACAAATGTTTTTAAATAAACTGTCCTGCGTTTACCGTTTCTTCTAGCGCACCCACTTCTTATAAATAATGTTTGTTTCTCTGTTTTGCATAATATAACTCGACAAGACCCTTTATACGAGAGTTGATAAGCGGTAACTTATACATTTAACATGTACCAAAGGAATATCAGAAAGACATACGCATTATTTGTAAATACTTTATTTAAATTCAGCATAGTACAGAAGATAATGTTTCAACGATTCAACAGCAACTTTAATTCTTATAATTGGTGTCATTCCAATACTAGGGCGTTTAGGTTGATTGTAGGAATACACTAGTTTTTTGTAATAATGGTTTCTTTCGTTTGATGAAATCTAAACATATATTCAAAATGCACAGTCCTATATAGCCTTTAATAAACCATTATCAGTATGTCTCAATGTCGCTTTTCTCAGGTATTCAGCACTTATTCTTATACCCTGGGTTGATATACATAATGTGTATCAGTCGGAAATATCCCGGATCTTACTCGGATTTCATCGGGACATGTCGGCGTGAGATCGACAAACAGGTAAGAATATGGCTCTTTGGTTGCCATCTGGTAGGCTTGCTGGAAAAACTTTGTGTTGTCGGGATACAACTGTTTGGCAAGATGAGTCACCTGACTTGCATCACGAACATTTTTTGTTAGGACAAAGTAACTAGCGTTGAGAGAGATGGTACGATGGTCTTTGCTTTGATGAAACAAATTTTGCACAATATAAATCACGCTGAGATTACCATGATGGGATTTCTTCGTGAACAGTTTGGCAATAATCGTATCTTTTTCACCCATCATATCATCAATGATAAATAGATTTCTTATTTGGGGATTAATACTATCCAATATAGATTCGGATAAACCTTGCACAAACTGAATCCCAGGAATAAGAAGTTCCATTTTAGCAAACGTGTCTTGGTACTCAGAATAAAAATAAATTATATTTTCTGGGACAGGGTCGATCATGATTTGGGCGTTGGCTAATAATTCCTTGACAAAGGTTGTCTTCCCAGTCTTGGTCCCTCCAGAGACCAAGAGTCCAAAGGGATGTGTTAATTGTATGGAGTATGTCTTTTTGTCGTCTTGGTAATTCGATGCATTTCCATCAAATGGAGAATACTTAAATGTAGAATCAGTAGACATCGTTTGTATTGGCCGATCTCCCCCATGCAGGACCTTTACGTGACGTTGTAAATTAAACTGTCTTGAAAAGCTCTTTCCGCAAATATTACAAGCGCTAGGCATGTTCACACAACAACTCTCAAACTACTTGTGAAAATTTATGTGAGAAAAGTAAGATTATATCCTTGGGTTTCTTCTCTAATGCATGTGGGGATACCAAAACGAACCAAGGCGCATGCATAGCTGGACGTCACTTGGACGTTACGTAGACGCCGCCTCCAAGGGATTAACTCATGAGTAACTCGTGAGTAAATGAGTAACTCATGAGTTACTCATGAGTAACTCATGAGTAAATGAGTTACTCATGAGTAACTCATCACGAGTTACTCATTTACTCATGAGTCATGAGTTACTCATTTACTCACGAGTTACTCATTTACTCATGAGTAACTCATGAGTTACTCATTTACTCACGAGTTACTCATGAGTTACTCATTTACTCACGAGTTGCTCATTTACTCATGAGTAACTCATGAGTTACTCATTTACTCACGAGTTACTCGTGAGTAAATCATTTACTCATGAGTTGCTCATTTACTCATGAGTAACTCATGAGTTACTCATGAGTAAATGAGCAACTCGTGAGTAAATGAGTAACTCATGAGTAACTCGTGAGTAAATGAGTAACTCATGAGTTACTCATGAGTAAATGAGTAACTCGTGAGTAAATGAGTAACTCATGACTCATGAGTAAATGAGTAACTCGTGATGAGTTACTCATGAGTAACTCATTTACTCATGAGTTACTCATGAGTAACTCATGAGTTACTCATTTACTCACGAGTTACTCATGAGTTAATCCCTTGGAGGCGGCGTCTACGTAACGTCCAAGTGACGTCCAGCTATGCATGCGCCTTGGTTCGTTTTGGTATCCCCACATGCATTAGAGAAGAAACCCAAGGATATAATCTTACTTTTCTCACATAAATTTTCACAAGTAGTTTGAGAGTTGTTGTGTGAACATGCCTAGCGCTTGTAATATTTGCGGAAAGAGCTTTTCAAGACAGTTTAATTTACAACGTCACGTAAAGGTCCTGCATGGGGGAGATCGGCCAATACAAACGATGTCTACTGATTCTACATTTAAGTATTCTCCATTTGATGGAAATGCATCGAATTACCAAGACGACAAAAAGACATACTCCATACAATTAACACATCCCTTTGGACTCTTGGTCTCTGGAGGGACCAAGACTGGGAAGACAACCTTTGTCAAGGAATTATTAGCCAACGCCCAAATCATGATCGACCCTGTCCCAGAAAATATAATTTATTTTTATTCTGAGTACCAAGACACGTTTGCTAAAATGGAACTTCTTATTCCTGGGATTCAGTTTGTGCAAGGTTTATCCGAATCTATATTGGATAGTATTAATCCCCAAATAAGAAATCTATTTATCATTGATGATATGATGGGTGAAAAAGATACGATTATTGCCAAACTGTTCACGAAGAAATCCCATCATGGTAATCTCAGCGTGATTTATATTGTGCAAAATTTGTTTCATCAAAGCAAAGACCATCGTACCATCTCTCTCAACGCTAGTTACTTTGTCCTAACAAAAAATGTTCGTGATGCAAGTCAGGTGACTCATCTTGCCAAACAGTTGTATCCCGACAACACAAAGTTTTTCCAGCAAGCCTACCAGATGGCAACCAAAGAGCCATATTCTTACCTGTTTGTCGATCTCACGCCGACATGTCCCGATGAAATCCGAGTAAGATCCGGGATATTTCCGACTGATACACATTATGTATATCAACCCAGGGTATAAGAATAAGTGCTGAATACCTGAGAAAAGCGACATTGAGACATACTGATAATGGTTTATTAAAGGCTATATAGGACTGTGCATTTTGAATATATGTTTAGATTTCATCAAACGAAAGAAACCATTATTACAAAAAACTAGTGTATTCCTACAATCAACCTAAACGCCCTAGTATTGGAATGACACCAATTATAAGAATTAAAGTTGCTGTTGAATCGTTGAAACATTATCTTCTGTACTATGCTGAATTTAAATAAAGTATTTACAAATAATGCGTATGTCTTTCTGATATTCCTTTGGTACATGTTAAATGTATAAGTTACCGCTTATCAACTCTCGTATAAAGGGTCTTGTCGAGTTATATTATGCAAAACAGAGAAACAAACATTATTTATAAGAAGTGGGTGCGCTAGAAGAAACGGTAAACGCAGGACAGTTTATTTAAAAACATTTGTTTATGTAAATAATTAGCTGTCAATATGTACACTGTAATTTGTTATAATATAAAAATAAACTACAAAGAACTATTATAATGTTGCTCATATGTCTTTATTAATTTCTCTTCACATAAAATTTCACATATATAAAATTACACATCTTTCTTACACACTAAATAGTCCAAGAAATTTTATTTAACTTAAAACATAATTTAACTTTGGATTAACTCGATAATGTTCTTATAACACATATAGCATCAGTTCACATATAGTTCAGATTGCTTTTCGTCGTTAAGTTTCTAGACTTTTCAAGAAGATACTCCTCGTAAGCCTCCCGAGGATTCTTTATCGTACTCGTAAATTTTACACCAGTGTCTTTTACTTGGTACAGATACTTTAATGGACAGCTAAACAGAACAGATATAGAAAGAATATTTGGCGAGTCGTCAATTTCCACCGGCACAACCACTGTCTCTGTAGCGTCTTGAGAGTATTTATTATTGTCTCTTTGGTTTCGTAATTTCAACGCCTGCATCGCTTCGTTGAACTCTATCCAGATACGTTCGTCGACGTTTGTCCTGGTCTCTTCGTAGCACGATCTCCATTGCTCATCATCTGTTAGGCAACTGTGTTGTTTCTGACTAGGATGGTTAGTCCTACAACCGTAGCATTTTTCATGACAAAGCTTCGAATATTCTTCCCACAAAGTTTCATTGTAAATAGCTTCGAACATTGAAAACAATTTTTCATATAAACCCTCCATCTCTGCGGTCTTACTCCAACAGCAAATAGCAAGCAAATGATACGCCGAGAAAACCGACGCCGTGAATAAGCATATTAATTAGGATTTCTTTGTCTAAGCTCTGACGTCGCCCAAACTCGCGCAGACACGTTCTTTTGTTTAAATTGCTAATGAGTCATTAACACCAATAGTGTACATGGACTTAAACATTACACTCAGCCATTCTATAGACAAATAATATTTCGTCTGTACCTTACGCTCTTACAGTTTCTCGATTCAATTCCTCATACTCGCGACTTCTCGATTGACTTTACGAGTACGGCAAACCGTTCCGTGTTTACACAACGATTTTGAACTTTCGAAGACATCTCCTCAATCTAAGTATTAGTAATCAATGGTTACTGCTTGTTGTCAACAAAGGTTTAGTTGTTGCGGTGTTTTTCTTCATGATGAGTGAAGAAGAAAATAAAGAATGGAGACGAGCGATAAACCTTCGACTTTACCTACGGGATCATCAGCTTATAGAAAACCGCAGGGACGAAGATTTAAACACACAATTACTTCGAGCATATACACTCTTAAAACTAAAGAAAAGAAAGACACTACAGAAAATGGTCATATAAAGTGAAGACAAAGTGATAGAGCCTTGGTGTCTGAATGAAAAGCAGACATTTGAAAAACGGTGCTCTTATCGTAACGATAAAATATCATATTGGTTAACAATTTATGCTAATATGCAACTGGAGAAAAGAAGGAAAAGAAGAGAATCTACGCTACTACGATTTCCCGAGGCTTATATCCAGTGGATATTCGAACAGTCAAAGGATAAGTTATACGAAGAGACTAAGCAGTTTTAGATATGTTAATCATTTAATCGAAACAGAAACATTAGTGCTTATACAAACTTTTGAAAGAAAGTGTTTCAATATCTTTCGAACAGCTTACCGAACGGTTTCTTCATTGAAGGCATCGTTTACTCTATCCAGCTAAGGTTAAGGGGAAGCTAGAATCATTTACACACTCTTCGCTTGCCAAACTAACAACAGGACTGTCTCCAACAGGTTGATTAACTGTGTTTTCTTCAAATACGATAACACTTTCGACTATGATTTGATTTTTTGGACCAAGAAATAAATATTTTAAACTGAATACTTTGAATTCTGCCTTATGAGACGACGCGACGCTGTACATTCTCCATGGTAACGCCCCCGCTAATCATATTTTGGCCTGAACATGCCCACACATTAATACCCCTTGTTATCCACACACAACTCATGACATCCCCTAAAATGAATTAAATATTCTACTTATATGCAAATCTGGTTATGTTTTGGGCATTAGTAACTTTAATGACTTTTCCCTTTTGTGTTCTGCACGTGCGAAAATCTTATAACATACTAAATCATAGCGACGAATTATTTAACCTAGCAACGCTTTCAAAGTAATAAATCGCTTTGCCTTTAGTTCATATTTCGACACTTAAAATCGTTCTTTTCACGACTTCTCGAAGTGATTCCTCATTCTATCTTCCTACAATTTCCTCGCTCATGAACTAGGGTTTACCTCCGAACAAAAAATGGAACGTATTGCTCAACAACTATTAGCCTTATATAAGACAAAACACAACATTTATAACCAAAGTTGGAGATAAATGTATCACAAAAAAAAAGTCAGGTATAAACATATATTTATTAGATAGAAATTAGAATACAAAATTATACATGTTCAGCAAATGTTCAGTTTTTCCAAGTCTATAGTCAAGTCATTTACCGACTTTTGAAAAAGGTACTCTTCGTAGGCTTTCTTATGATCAGTTTCATGGCTCGTGAATGTCTCTCCAGTCTTTTTGACTGTATATCTGTAAGATGGTGGCATACTAAACAGAACAGTGGAAAATGGTTCAAGGGGATCTTCTTCCGGTTTCCATTCGAAAAAGTCACAGCAGTTTTCTCTCTCGTGGGGACACAAGTAAAATAGTCGACCTTGATTAGGACCTTCTTTCTTGACTTTGCTAGTACGACAAATCAGACCATGTCGACATATTGGTTTGATACCCTCGACTCAGGTACATTAATGCCTGGCTCCCTCCACGTTTCGCCCAACAAGCTACGCGCGAGAGGCACGCGTGTTTGAAAGCCAAGAACGTGGAATCATGACGTAGTTTTGGAAGAGAAGCTCAAAATGGCGAATATATCGCAAGGAGTGAAGACAAGTGAAATGTAATTTTCCGGTCACCTCTCGATGTTTGAACGCACAAGGTTAGTTTAAATATATGTCTTATTGAACAAGTAATATATGTACGTATATATGTAGAGGGTATTGGGCGTTTTTTACATCTTCTTCACGAAAACGGGTACATGCTATAATTATGCATGGCATATTTGCATGCTGCATGTGTGCACAGACCAATTTTTATATATTAGTTAATACCAACGCATAATCTAGGGCTATCCCAATACCTTCCTTTGATATAATTATTTATACCAACTCCGCCTTTTTTCTCCAAGTTTTGAACCCTATTGACTATTAAATGTGCGTGCGTGCTTCGATATTTGCAGCTTTGTAAATATTTTGTATAAGCTTAATTTTGTGAATTACAAAAACATCACACCTGACACGGATATGCCGAAAGGAAGCGTTTTTACAGCTTCCTTCGGCATTTGTTGGAGCATATTTTGATTTCTTATAAAACAACACAATTGTGAAGAAATTGATAAGCAAAATATTATGGATCGACCTTATACATTTTAAATGCCTGTCCAAAGACTCGGAATCTTGACAACAACATGGAGTGTTCACAGCACATGTTTTTATAATTTTATATTTTTATGTACCGGTAATATGCATTATCTAAAATTTATTTTGGCACTATAAATCAGTTTCCACTGGCTGCCTAAAGACTCGAAGTCTTGACAACCTGCTGCCCAAAGACTCGAAGTCTTGACAACATGAGTGTCCACTGTTTAAAGTACATATTTACTTAAGATGTATACAGTATTATTTAAAATTTATTTTGGCACTATAAATCAGTTTCCACTGGCTGCCTAAAGACTCAAGGTCTTGACAACCTGCTGCCCAAAGACTCGAAGTCTTGACAACATGAGTATCCACTGTTTAAAGTACATATTTACTTAAGATATATACAGTATTATTTAAAATTTATTTTGGCACTATAAATCAGTTTCCACTGGCTGCCTAAAGACTCAAGGTCTTGACAACCTGCTGCCCAAAGACTCGAAGTCTTGACAACATGAGTATCCACTGTTTAAAGTACATATTTATTTAAGATGTATACAGTATTATTTAAAATTTATTTTGGCACTATAAATCAGTTTCCACTGGCTGCCTAAAGACTCAAGGTCTTGACAACCTGCTGCCCAAAGACTCAAAGTCTTGACAACATTAGTATCCACTGTTCACAGTACATACAGTATATATTTAATTTATATTTAAATGTTATTTTAGTACTGTAAATTAGTTTCCACTGGCTGCCAAAAGACTCAAAAGTCTTAATCTAGTCTAGTGAAAGCACACTATAGAGAAATGTAAGTATGCTAGACTTACATGCAGTACAGTAGCTATAATGAAGAGTCTCACAAGTGAGTCACAATGACACATGTACTTTTCTACATTTTAGCTGGACTTAAGTTCTCACTGTGGTTTCTCTCTCAACATTCTCAGCACTTCAGAAACAGAGGGTCGTGCAAAAGGCTTGGTGTCTTTGCATTGTTTTCCCAAGGATTTTACATGGGTGTTTTGCAATGTTTCCCCAACAGTATAAATAATTACTCCAAGAGAAAACACATCACTGGCAGTGCTAACTGACTGACCTCTCAAAACTTCTGGTGCTATGTGCTGATAAAAAGATGTATATTTCTTAGCTGATGGCCTTGAAATAGGACAAGCTTTTCCAAAATCTATGACAAAGCCCCTCTTCTGTGAAACAAGTACATTGTTTGTTTTTAGGTCACAGTGCAGAAAGCCTTTGTTATGAATGTGTTCGACAGCTTCGGTGATATCAGTACAAACTAAGATCCACTCATTTGTACTAAGTGGTGATTGCTTTGCTGTGGTTTGGAACAATAACTTATGGACTGTTATTGATTTCATATTATCGCCAATGAATTCCATTACCAACGAATATGGTTTCTGTTCAATTTGGACTCCTAGCAAGTGTGGAATACTTTTATGGGTCAATATGTTCATGCATTGTGCTTCACTGATAACAGCTTTTATATCTGAGTGAACTAATTGCTTTTCTAGAACAACTATTCCAAAGCGTTTGTATCTCTTCAAGATACATTCCCCAAATGTGCCAGAACCAATATTTATGGAGTGATTTTGCTCCAGTGGCACTAATTCAAAAGGGCTTATCTGATTTACTGAAGCTTCAACCATTGTTTGGGAAGAGCTTCCAAATCCATCTATTGCAATCTAAAATAACAAATAAATTATATATATATATATATATATATTTTATTATTTTTTTAAAATTTATTTCTGTTATGTAAAAATATATAGCAAAGCTAATAAAATAAAATAAAATAATATATATATAATATATATACTGTATATAGTATGAATTCAAAATACAATTGTTTTCACCTTTCTCCTATGGGTTTGAATTGGTATTTTACGCCTAAGTTCTTTTGCTTCCTTACACAAGTTCTTCCACTTGGCATAGTATTTCTGAGCGAGAATTTTCTGCTCTTTGACACCATTACTGATCTCGCGTGCTATCACATCAGCGGCAGCCACGCGTTTATCGATAGCGCGCTGTTGTCGGCGACGCTTTTTCCTGGAGTTTCTCATTTTCCTCCTCTTCTCGATCTCAATCGTATTAGAATTTGGTTTGCCCATCTGTTGGCAATGCACTAACTAAATATAAATTACAATACAATATCCCAAATGACCGACTTGAAGTTTGAAGTGATCGCGCAAAAACCCCGGGGATATATCGATTTTGCCGCCAAGTTTAACCTTATTTGGTACGACTCCTTATTTGAATTAAGGGTACTGGTAACTACACTGAAATCTGAATTTTAAGAAAAGCAAATGGATTGCAAAATGAAATTCTAATTTAGGTCTGAAACAGTCTGAACTGATCATTAGTGGAGCTGGTCTTGGAAAGATAATATATTATAAGACTTCATCCATCGTTTATGAATTTCATTTGTTGCATGAGCGAAGGATCTGGTACTGAATACCGTTTCCTAGCAACGAAATGCATTTTAAGCATTTAAACCACTGATAGAGATCAGTGATTTAAACGGCTTCTTGTTCATTTGAAATAGCTTGCTCGAATCTGCTCGAATTCGTTGAAATACATGTTCGTTATTTCGTTCCTCGAGGATACCAGGGACACAGAACGTCTGCGAAGAAAACTAGTTACTCGATTACTCAATTGCATTTTTGGAATTCAGACTGACAAAACGTTAAAATGATGGTTGGTGGGTTGCACAAAGTGTGAATGTAAGTTGTAAAGCAATAATATTATATAACTGCAAATAATTATGGTTCGAGTGTTTTGTTCGTTATTCGTTTTCATTTTGGGTGGCTCCTATAGGAGCCGGTTTGTTTAATTTTGATTCTAAAACGAATCATTTTTCTTTCTTTTTATTTTTTCCACTGCTTCACTAGGGCTTTGCAATATTTGAGTTGGTCCATCAACAGCTTTGCAGTTGGGTTGGAAATCATTTCTTCGGAAGTCGGAAGTTGACAGCTGTCTTCTTCGAAGTGTTTACGCTCCCAAGCCTTCAGCCGTTCTTTGATGCTTCGTTGTTCACGAGAAACTCTGGTTTCCATCACCGCCAAGATATCCAAGTAATCTTCAAGGTAACCGTGATTTTTTGGAGATGCCTTGACTTTTTTTCTTGCTTTATCAAACTGTAACACCTCTTTGGTTGGTCCTAAAATGAACTCCAGAGCACGTCCTTGCTTCGTTTCACATGCTTTAGTTTGTGTAGCTACTCCTGGTGATTTGTCTGTTTGTGAAAGTAGAAAAAACTTTATTTTACTTTTATTATTTTGTTACTCTGTTAAAAATTTGGGTGTACTGATTCAATATTGTAAACATGTGAATGACTACATACAAAGTATAATTTTTTATGACCAATCTTACCTGATTGTGTAATGCTTGAAACTGGTCCCAAGTTACTATTGCTAGTGTCAGCATCTGTGTTCCAGTTAGCTGCAGTTATCTCAGAGCTGCTTTCTTGAAAAGAAATTATGTGCTCATTGTTTCCTTCACAGACCTCACTCCCATCTTTCTCATTACTGTAAACTTTACCAACCCTCTGACTCTCATGTTTTTCAACTGAACCTTCCTTGTCTAAACCTTGATCATTACCAGTACCAACTCCAACCTCATCTCTACTGAAACCCCCAGTTCCTCCAAAGTTTTCTACTTTGTCTTCTGCATGTGTACGACACCCACCAAAACCAACGTTACCGTCAACCACCATTCCTCCAACCACCATCCCTCCACTAACTTCTAATCCAATAATTTGTTGATTGTCATTTCCTGCATCCTCACCATCTTGGTTTGTGCAGAGCCTTGCATTTGGAAGTGTCAACTTTTCAATTACCATGTTACCATTTTCATCTTCCATTCGTAGCTCAGTGACTGGTAACTGTGATTTGTTTTGTAAGCAAATTTGCCAGCATTCTTTCAGATAAGCCTCTTCGGTTTTGAAATTACTGGAGCGAAAATGGTGCAGAACTGGTCCTTCAGGAACAGCTTCGGGGTTTCCCTTGGCATCAAAAAATTCAATGTCACCATTCTCACATGCTTTCCACCAAATGCCTTCACCTGCTAACAAGTAATCACTAATTCTTTCTAGGTGTGCTTGCCAAGCTGAAGAGCAGTTTACAAGCATTTGTCGTCGAATGATAGTGTTTCCAAACCTTGGCAATGAAGATGCAAGTTTTGAAAGATGGGCTTCTTGCTTTTCAGAAGTGGAAGTTTGGTGAGTTTTAAGATTTTTTTCTGCCTGAAGTCGCAAGAATACATTTCCGATAATATGCTCTGAGTGGTATGAAGATGTTGTTCTTGTGATATTGGTTATGGCATTGAAGACTCTCTCTTGCTCTTCAGCATTTGAAGATCTGCCACTTATTAAGCGGTTTTGAATAGCTGCATGTGTTGTTATGTTGTGGAAGTAGTTACCATAGAATTTACGTGTTGTTAAATGTTTCAATGTGAAGCCAATCAATCTCCTGCACAGTAATGCATGGTGCCAAGTGAGATTATGTAGTCGAAGTACAGATCTGGGTGTCCGGTGAGTTTCTGAACTGTAGGCTATTTCTTGGATTTCTACAAGGGTGTCCAGCAACAATTGGGCTTTTGAATTTATCTTGCCTCTGACTTGATTGGAAATCAAGACCAGAGCGCAGCGATAATCAAAGGTCCTCTTTGTTTCTTTCCCCCCAATGCATAATGCAAGCACAGCCTTCAGTTCAGAAGCTTCATTGCTTGGGAGATGCTCAGGTAGCTCGGTGAAGACATTTTCAATGTGCTTTCCAATGTCATGAAGGGGTTCAAAACCTAGAATTTCATAACTACTACAGTTAATAGATTCTAGAGTTTTGTCTGGATCATTGAAAAGTAGGGCTGGTACTCTCTGTACTCCATGTAATTCAACTTTCAATAAATCTTGCAATTCATTCTTTTTGTCACCTTCATATATGCCTCTAGCAGATAACTCTCTAGTTAAGTTCTCTTTTGTAAGACCATGAAAAGGCTTGTTTGACTTTGCTAGAGAGTTACTCTTTCCACATGGACCTTTCAATACCAGCTTCTGACGATCTTCTAGAGACATATATGGGCAACGAAATGAATAGTCAAGTTCATATACCCGATGTGCACTTGCTCCACATACTGAACAGTAATAATTCCCACCCTTTTGTTGGCCACACTCGTACTGGCGTGCAGGACTGTCGGCGTGGAAGAACCTCATTTTGTCATTTATTTGTATGCCAGACTTGGTTGTTACAGGATCAGAAAGTTCTTCCAAGCATTCTGCTCTTGTTTCTACATAGCACAATTGCTCTTCATCAGATGATGAAGACCTTGCTACAATGTAGAGACTTGGGGCTTCGACTTCTGCCTGGATGTTCACTTTCTTTCCAGTTAACTCTTCATATTCCATGTCAGTATAGTATGTTGCTGAATCATACAAACAGGTCACCATAAAAACAAGGTGGGTGTGATTAGCCACCGTCGAGAGATCATGCCACATCAGCAAGTGTCGGGTCCTTTCCATTGCTTTTAATCTTTCTTTCATGTCTTCTTGACTTTCTCCATCTTTAACTTCATTAAGCTTTTCTAGTCTATCCAACACTTGCTGACTTGACATGTTTGTAATAAGATCATCTGGTGTAATTCGCATGAATTTCTCCAGTTCCTGTAGCTTTTTCTGGCGTATTTCGATGAGAGGGCATTTACGTCCTTCGACAAAAAAGTGTGTTTTCACAATGGATCCATGATCCAGCACCAATTTTTCATACTAAAAAAGGAATAAATACAGTTACAGTATTTATGTATATAACTAACTATATTTCAATTAAATGAAAAACTGTTGCTTAAGCCTGAACATGCATAAAATTTGACTACCATATGTGTACCCAGAGTTATTTTTAATTTTATTACATGTATTTTGAATTAAATAAATGCAATTTTTAATCACCTTTCTTGGCACAATTAACTCTCCAATATTGTATTCTCCTGTCAAAATCTTTTCTTTTAGTTTTTCTTTCATGCTGTTGTTGGTTTCTGGACATGGAATTGTGATCTCTCCTCCTGCACCCATCTTCATCTTTTTTCTAACCCACCCACCATCATTTTCCATCCTCGACCTTTTCTTAAATCGGTTGATGTCAACTCCTTCTGATTTCAACCATTCCTGGACAATTTGACCTCCATTCTTAGGCAACTCTCCTTTGGTATTCTTAATTTGGTAACGACGTGCCAATTCTGACCAGTTTATTAATGTGCCATTGACATAATTGTTCACCTCATTTTTTAAACTCTCTTTGTCCCACTCCATGTTTTCAAACTTTCCAACAGGATTCTTTTGCTTTAATTGTTGATGTTGCTGCTCATGTCTTTCCTTGGCTTCATCATAACTCTCAAAGGCCATTGCAAGCCTCTCTCGTTGTCTCGCTGCCAGGGATTGTCTGTTGCCATAGCATCTGTAATTAATTGTCAGTAAAGAGAATTGTTATATATACTTATATAATTATGTATATTATATATGTTATTTTATATACTAATATATATATATATATATATATATATATATATATATATATATATATATATATATATATATATATATATATATATATATATATATATATATATATATATATATATGTATATGTACATGCAGTCATGTTAATATTTAATGCAATATGTTGTATGTTATATGTTATCTCTGTACTACATGCAGGAATTTAGCAAACCCCCCTCCTCTCCAACCCAGCAACTAATTCAACTAGGAAAAAATTGGTTCAACCATGTTGAGTGACATGACTGCAGAATATATACATTTTAAATGAAACCAGCCCACTTGCAAATATTATACAATTCATGTATATGTATGTGTGCATGCATGTGTACATTCATCTATGTATGTCGGAAATACTAGCTACTCCAAGTGCACTGCTCTGTATGACCACTGTGTTTACAATATCCATATGGGCTGTTTAGCTGAGATCTTATTATAAATAATTATAATATATATATACAGTATATATATATATATATATATATATATATATATATATATATTAATTAGTATATCATGTACTTGTAAGTACAGGATAAATTAGAAAGAATTTTTTAGTTAATAGTGTTTTTTTTGTTTTTGTAATGCATTAATACTATAATTAATTGTAAATACCGTACCTTATCACAGATGTGCTCTCCCACTGGGCTTCAGTAATTTGTTTGGCTCTCCTGTAGTAATTTCTCGTCTCTCGTTTCTTTTCAGCTTTCGACTTCTTTGGACCAATGTTGAGTTCACTAACATTACAGAATGCCTTTGCCATGGATATGCCATATCCATCTTCAAAGAGTGGATTAAGCCTCTTGTGTACTTCCCTTGCAAGTTCAGTAGACTGGCGTTTGGTGCACTTTTGGGGGGGATTTTGAAATTCCTGGTTTGAAGCGAGTTCTTCAATAACAGATAATGCGTCTTCGTTGGCGTTGCCTTTACAACCAATAAACGTTATTGCTTTTACCGGGAATAAGGCCTGAATATTACAATATTGGTTGTGACATGCACTACAATTTTGGAATGTGTGCTGCCCTTGCTGTGCCAAAGTTAATGCCTTCCAGCTTTTGATGTTGAAGGCGCCCGTATACTGGTTGCGTTCTTGTATCTTGCGGCTGTTCCACCCGCTAAACTTCTTGCGCAAGTCAGGAAGAATCTTTCGAAAGCCTTTATAATCGAGCGCAAAGTTCTCCTTGGTGGTCGCGAAGATAGCAGAGTACCGATTAAATCGCTCTTTCATCTGGCGTGCTTGATGATCACTTCGGCTCTCATTCGTGTGACACTTGATTTCAACATCAACTTGTTTAGCAACTTGCCAAGCAATAGCTCTGGCAAAGCCACACGTCCAAGGATGGATAAAACTTAACACCATGATGGTGATAATAATTATTAAATACACTGTACACTATAACTTTATATATCGAACTCGTCTATTTAATCTTCTGAACGCTTGCTGGATAACCTGCTCCTCTGAAGAAATTTTGAATCTATTGCGCCTAAATTTCAACTATGCGGATTTACGTCACACTTTAATAACATGTCAGAGATAAGCTATGGATCTAAAACATGCAAATACTCTATATTTTCTCCTCTTCTTGGTAATTTGTTCATAAAATTTTGTACGCGATCTTTGATCCTAAAAATTATTAATAAGTGTGTTGTAGCTTGTATATTGGAATGAAATTCTCTTTCATGGACTAAACACGGCATTCATAATGGGTATTGTACAACTAATTTGCTTTAGGTAGCTTATTTGACCAGCAATATAGTAAATCTGAATTTAGTTTTAACTTTTAAGTTCCTTAATACGTCGTCCATGTTGTTTTTACCTCTCATTTGAACACCATCTCCATGGTGATACTGATTTTATGTGCTCTTCCGCTGAACTGGGATAACGAAAGCAGAGGCTCAGCATTATCATGGCGCTTGACAAAACATTTATCGCGCAAAGAACACGTTCGGCTTGCGGGAAGGGAAATTTTCTTTATTTGTTCATTCTACCCCGTAAATTTTGTTCAACACACGTTGAACTTTGGCTCTCCGTCTAGAACATTGAACATATTACCCCAGAAATACACGTTTATCTTGCAAAACTTCACCACCACTGCAGCTGCCGTAATATTGCTTGCTTTATTTTATTTTCTAAGTGCAAATGTTTTGGGTTCTAGACAGAGTTAAGTAGTATCACGTCCAGAGTTACCGTAGCGGCATTTTTGCAATAATCCATAAACGTTTTACGCTCCCGCGATGAGCGAATATTAATTTGCATTATTTTTAGCGATTTAAATATAAATATGATCAGGTGACCGGTTGCCATAGCAACCAAAAGTATACACAAAGTTTCGTCAACTATTACGGGACACATAAATGCATCAATGAAATTTGTAATTTATTTTCTTAATTTTTTATTGAATTTATTGGATTAATGTATCTTCTGGCATTCTGTTCAACTCGGACCCAGGCATTAATGCACCTGAGGAAGACATCACCCCATTGCCAAAACGAACAGGGATTTCCTCATGCGGAGCAAACAAAGTATGGTCTCCCGTAACTTTCCTTCATCTTATCTTTAACCATTCGCATCTGTGCTAGTTTTCCATGGCCATAGCACCTTGGATGTGTACATCCACTTTCATGGAAGGAGGCTACGGCTTTTCCAAACATGTAGCAATCTTCTTCTGGGCAAAAGAACTCACAACTAGGTTTCTGTCCACAGAACCAAAAGGTGCCATTCCTTGTTGTTGAGACAGACGCAGATTCACCATGTAGACATTCCATTGTAACGATGTTGTACTTAATCAGAGCCACGAGTGAAGCAACTCAAGTAACCCTGGGTTTATATCACCCACTCTATGTGTGCTAATTACTTCCGGGCGTCACACCGTGCGTCACACCGTGCGTCACATCGGGCGTCACACTGAATATTTGATGAGGCGGCATCCCTTTGTTACGCTATAGTGGGGGGTCATCTACTCTGATGTAACTACCGTGTTTAAATAAAGTTTTCGTATCGTATCGTATCTATCCATCTATCCATCTATCCATCCATCCATCCATCCATCCATCCATCCATCCATCCATCCATCCATCCATCCATCCATCCATCCATCCATCCATCCATCCATCCATCCATCCATCCATCCATCCATCCATCCATCCATCCATCCATCCATCCATCCATCCATCCATCCATCCATCCATCCATCCATCCATCCATCCATCCATCCATCCATCCATCCATCCATCCATCCATCCATCCATCCATCCATCCATCCATCCATCCATCCATCCATCCATCCATCCATCCATCCATCCATCCATCCATCCATCCATCCATCCATCCATCCATCCATCCATCCATCCATCCATCCATCCATCCATCCATCCATCCATCCATCTATCTATCTATCTATCTATCTATCTATGAACTTCTTTTGAAAAAAATCGATGGTAAATACAGAGAAATTTACATTTTAGGTGATCTGAATTGTAATTGCTTGGCAAATCCTCCTGAGTGCCATACACAACACCTTTTAGATTTATTAATCAATTATCAATTGACCCAAATCATTGTTCATCCAACAAGGGTTAATAACATTTCAAAAACGTTGATTGATTTATTTATTACAAATCAGTGTGAATCTATTATAAGTTCAGGGGTTTACCCTCTTTCAATAAGTGACCATGATTTAGTATACGCAGTGAGAAAAATCGGCGTACGAAAAGGTCAGCCACGTTATATTGAATGTCGGAATTTTAAAAACTTTAAGGAAACACAATTTAAAATAGACCTAAAATCTGCTCAGTGGCCCTTTATAAATGAGTACACTGATGTCAATAAAGCATGCGATGCATGGTCATCTGTTTTCCTCGAAGTGATTGATAAGCACGCACCTCGACGTAGTTTCAGAGTACGTAATAAACCTAGCCCTTGGCTTAACTCCGAAATTAAAATATTAATGTTAGATAGAGATAGGCTTAAGAAAAAAGCCATCTCGTCCGATAATTCTGATTATTGGTCTGCTTATAAAAAGCAACGCAATTTTGTAAACAATAAGATTAAGGAGGTTAAAAAGTCATATTATCATAATGAGATTAATAAGAATAAAGAGAAGGCTAAGGAAACGTGGAGAATTTTAAACAATGCTATGGGTAAGAAATTAGATAACACTGAAATAAATATGCTGTCATCTGACTCAGGAGAAATTTTAACAAAATCACATGCACATAGCTAATTCTTTCAATAAATATTTTGTTGAAATTGGCCCAAATTTGGCATCTAAAGTCCCCGTTCTAAACAATGAGAAAACACCAAAAGATTATATGTCACAGGCTAATTCATCATTTGAATTTCAAAAGATAGATGCTAAGCAGGTTATAAAACTGATAGATAAATTGAATTTGCGTAAGGCTTCTGGCCACGACAAAATATCAAATAAATTGTTGAAAATATCTGGTCCGTACATTTATGAATCTTTAACAAATCTTTTCAATCTTTCAATTGAAACAAAGAATTTTCCAACCAACTGGAAAATCGCGCATATGTTTCCATTGTATACATCTGGGGAAAGAGATGATGGGAACAATTTTAGGCCAATCTCTGTGTTATCCACAATTGCGCGTTTATTTGAACGTTTAATGTACAATCAAATTTATGAATACTTACTCAAACACAGGCTAATTAATACTAGACAATCCGGATTCCGCTCGCTGCATTCAACTTTGACGGCATTACTTGATATGACTAATCAATGGTGTTTTAATATTGATAAAGGAATGGTGAACGGTGTAATATTCCTTGATTTAAAAAAAGCATTTGACACCATTGACCACAAAATATTGCTGATGAAATTAGCATGTTATGGCTTGAAAGAGTGCAGTCTTGAGTGGTTTAGATCCTACTTGTCTAATAGGACACAAATTTGCCATGTTAATGGGGTTTACTCCAATGAAGAATTAATTTCATGTGGAGTTCCCCAGGGTTCCATTCTGGGTCCGGTGTTATTTTTACTTTATATAAATGACCTACCCGAATGTTTGGAACGTAGTGTTGCAAGACTGTTTGCTGATGATACAAATATGACCTTCACAGGCTGCAATTTAGAATCAATTCAAGAAGAAATGAAGGTTGAGTTAGACAAAATTTTAAAGTGGCTTTGTGCTAATAAGCTGACATTAAATGTCTTAAAAACTGATTTTATGTTAATTGGTTCTCGACAAAAATTGGCGGCCCTCGGGGGTTCAGTTGCATTGTCAGCAAACGGTGTTTCATTAAGCCAAGTTCGCTCGGTGAAATGCTTGGGATTGACGTTGATGAAAATATATCATGGAGAAACCATATTCATGGTATCCGTGGAAAAGTTTCCCGCAATATTCCTACTCTAAGACGTGTTAAACCCATTTTCAATAAAAAGAATCTGGTGTTACTTTATAGAGCTATTGTTGAACCATATTTCATTTACTGCTCTATAGTTTGGGATAGCATTGGAGAAACATTGGACAAAAGTTTACAAATTTTACAAAATAGAGCAGCTCGTGTTATTACAGGGGCACATTTCTTGAAATCAACCTCGCTAATTTTGGAGGAACTTGGCTGGATGAATATTAAAGAAATGAGATATAGGCAAAAGGCCATTATGATGTATAAAATAGTGAGTGGTATTGCACCACCATACCTATTGGATATATTTAAGCATTGTGATGGCCTAAATGCTTATAATCTCAGAAGATCTAAAATAACTTTTGAGCTTCCTAATAATAGAACAGAGTATTATAACTCAAGTTTTGCCTTCACTGGTGCAAAATCTTGGAATTCTCTGCCGGACGAAATAAAAGAGGCATCGTCATTACAAATATTTATCAAAAAATTGGAGTCAACTATTATCTGTGCCAACTAGATAATTACCATTTTGTTTCAATTGATTGTAAATAATGTAAATATGTATTATAAACTATATCACGGCTTTTAGGAAGAACAAATGTATTTTTATATACAATTTGATAAAACTACCGTGTATAAATAAATATTTCAATCAATCAATCAATCAATCAATCAATCAATCAATCAATCAATCAATCAATCTATCTACCCATCTACCCATCTACCCATCTACCCATCTACCCATCTACCCATCTACCCATCTACCCATCTACCCATCTGCCCACCCGCCCACCTTTGGCCTAGATTTGTTACGTGTAAGCCCTGGTTAACCAAAGGTCAACTAGACAAAGTCAATGAAGAAAGAAGATGTAGTGACGCACAGCGACATTTAAAACCTCTGAATAGTAATGTCGATGACTAAAGAGTTGCGTGTATGCACTTGGAATGCTGGTGGGTTGTTGCATAATTTGAATTTTATGGGCAATCTTCTTGAACAAGCTGACGTTTGTGTGATTACTGAGCATTGGTTGTATCCTGATTCTCTCACCTTGCTTGATACAGTTCATTCCGAATTCAATGGTTGGGGGAGGGCAAGTTCAGATCTTCATCTGGATTCTATTTGGAGAAGAGGTTGTGGCGGCGTTGGCTTCCTATGGCGAAAAACTTTAAATGTCAATTTTGAAGTCTTAAATGACAAAGGCAATGACAGAATAATTGTAGTCAAAATAGATGCCGAGCGAATAGATACTATGTACCTAATTGGAGTTTATTTGCCATCATCCGGTTGCAATATAGGGAAATTCAGAGAATATCTCGAATGTCTTGAAGATGTGGTAAACGAATTTAAATACTCCGGTTCGGTGATCATTGCAGGAGATCTAAATGCTCACATAGGCAATTATAGTGGCCCTAGATGTTTAAATCCTGTAATAAACGAGAGGGGAAAGGATATCATAAAATTCATGGAGAGATCTGATCTTGTTGCCGTCAACTCTTTAGAACTATGTACTGGCCCAGTTGAGACATTTTACTCTGGTGGTGGTACTATCGCGTCAACTGTTGACTATATCATAGTTGAAAAACAGTCATTAAGACTAGTCCAGTCATGTAAAGTGTCTGATGACCACTGTGCTAACTTATCTTCTCATTTTCCCTTATTTTGCTCACTGCTATTTTGTCTACCTTTATCTCCTATGTCAAATAATCAGAAGAATTTTTTTTAAGTTTCTGCTTGGAAGGTTTTGGAACTAATCAGGCTGCTAGACTGTCTTATGAAGATGCTGTAACACACAACTTAGATAGTGTAAAAGACACTCTGACTGGTATCGACTGTGTTGATAAACTTGAAGATGCATTTCATTCTTTGTCTCGTTCTAAAGTCTGCTGAAATGAAAGCGGTTCCAAAAACTAAATTTAAACCGTATTTGAAACCTTTCTGGAAAAGTCTTAAACCTTTCCATGATAACAGTAGAAGATGCAGATCGATATGGATTCGCCACGGTAGACCACGTGATAAGAACAATAAGTATTTTCATGAGTATAAGAATGCAAAGTGGCTCTTTCGCAGAGAGATGAGAAGAAAGCAACAGGAAGATGAATCCAAGAAATTTGAATCATTAGAAGAGATTCTCGAAACGGATCGTAGCGGTTTCTACAAGGCTTTAGTTAAGCTTCGCAGGACCAAAGGGAAATCCTGTAGTAGTTTGAAAGTTGATGGCAAAATTGTAACTGATGATGCGGAGTTACTCTCAATTTGGGAGAAGCATTATTCTAAATTATTTACTCCATCAGACAATCCCAAATTTGATGCTAAATTCAAAGAGTTCATGGATGAAAAAGTTGGTGAATATAAGACATTGAGTCTTGATATTTGTGACAACATAATTGATGATCCGTTTTCTGTAGAACAAGTTGTTAATACCTGTATTAAACTGCCCTGTGGGAAATCTGGTGGTCCTGACTCAATTGTTTACGAACATGTAAAATATGCTGGGTCTCCCTTCTATGAGGTCCTATGCTACATCTTTAATGCCGTTCGTCGTCTGGAAGATGTAGGGAATTCCATAACAACTGGAGTGATCCGTAACCTTTATAAGTCTGGCAAAAAGGACAAACTTAATAAAGATAATTACCGTGGAATAACGTTACTCAACGTTTTCGGTAAAATCCTTGAACGAATCATTTTGGAATCATTGTCGCCCAAACTTGAAAAAGCCAATATTCCAAACATGTTTCAATTTGCCTATCAGCAAAACAAATCTTGCGTTACAGCTAGTTTTGTCCTTCAAGAAGCCATCTCACACTATATTGAACGTGGAAGCAAAGTTTATTGCTGTTTCTTGGATGCATCAAAAGCGTTTGATACGGTATGGATTAACGGGTTATTCTATAAGCTCTTTAATGCCGGAATTCAGGGAAAAGCATGGCGACTTCTGTACAATTGGTATTCCAAATTATCAAGTTGTGTCATGCACGGTGATCTCATTTCCTCGAACTTCCCTGTGTTTCAAGGTGTACGTCAGGGGGGTGTTCTGTCACCTTGGTTGTATTTAATCTTCAATAATGATATTCCTCAAGCCTTGTGCCAAACATCTGATGGGTTACAAGTTGGGCCATCCTCTTGTGATTCCGTTCTGGTAGCGGATGATGTTGCACTTTTATCTGCAAGGGTCAAAGGCTTACAAAGAATGATTACTACAATGGAAACATACAGTAGACGTTGGAGATTTGTTTTTAATGTTAGTAAAACAAGGGTAGTAACATTTGGAGAAACTACTAGATCTAGGAATGTGCATAAATTAAATAGGAAATGGATTCTAAATGAGCTGGAAATTACTGAAAGTGAAGATTACACTCATGTTGGCATACGAATCTCTGGAAACTTCAGCAGTACAAACAGGACACTAGAAATGGCTAAGAAAGGAAGAGAGGTTGTGGCCAGCTTAATGACCACTGGAATTCGTCCGGGAGGAATTAATCCTATTGTTGGAGCGAACGTTTGGTTGACCATTGGATTACCTCGTATGCTATACGGCTGCGAACTATGGAGCAACCTAACATCGACAGAGACGGATATTCTTAAAAGAACCAATCGATTCGCTGCGAAGCGTATTCAAGGACTCGGTGTGCATACCAAATCAGAAGCCGCCACTGGAAGTATTGGCCTCTGGACCATCGATGGTCACGTCGACAAGAGGAAACTTTTATTTCTTGGCAATTTATGCCGAGCTAAGAGTACTTCTCTACACAAACGTATTTTCATCTACAGATTATTTTCCTTCATATATAGTTCTGCAAAAACGGCGTTAGGTTTCATCCCTGATATTTATAGATTATTGCTGAAATACGATCTTCTTCACTGGATAAATGAATATGTACGTAATCAGCAATTTCCTTCAAAATTGCAGTGGAAAAACATTGTTGTTGGAAAAATTGAAGGATATGAAGTAAACACATGGAAATATGGCATATCTAATAAATCTGAATTAACAATTTATGGCTATGCTCATCAGAACTTACAACCATTGTCCTTGTGGAAAACAGCTCAACGGAACTCCTATGCTATTAAGCCAATTAGTAATTTGGTCAATCTACTCTGTGGAAATGTTCCTCCAGCCTTGATGACTGCCGTTCACGAAGACACAGACAACTATAGTTGCAAATTTTGTGGTAACATTATAACTAACATCGCATTGCACTTTATTATGCACTGTCAAGTAGTGTCAACTCAGCGTGATGAACTATGGGACGATCTTCATGATATCTTACATATCAGTTCTTGCGCTGCATTGTGGAATCAAGACGACACTGATATCTATACATGTTTAATTAGTGGTAGTATTCCATTAAGGAATATAACTGAAGAAGAACAAGATAAGTTTACAATTGCTACATCAATCGGAGTTCTTAAAATAATCAAAGAAATAGGTCAAAGACCCATTACAGACTCTTAAAAAAAAGTTTTTCCAGTCCGTTTTCTTAGTAGTACAGCAACACTCGTAGTAAGTAGAACAAGTATTGTATATGTATGTAGTTAGTTTTTATATATAATCTTAGTATGTTTGTTTGTTCTTAATATTTTTAACTCACCTGGGTTACAGGTATCTTCATTTTTGGAGGAATTAAAGCAAATCTATCTATCCATCTATCCATCCATCTATCCGTCCGTCCGTCCGTCCGTCCGTCCGTCCGTCCGTCCGTCCGTCCGTCCGTCCGTCCGTCCGTCCGTCCGTCCGTCCGTCCATCCGTCCATCCGTCCATCCATCTATCTATCTAGTGGTTAACCTGGCATGAAGTGCTGACTGCGCTAGCGTACATTGTTGTGCTTTTGAATCAGGCTACACACGGCGATTTGTCAGGCAGATATTTCGACCAATCATTGTGTGATTTGCGGGAAAATTCGGCAGTTTCCCGACAAATCTCAGTGGGAAACGAACATCTCCAATTTTCAGTCACAAGTTTTAAAATGACTATAGGCAACAAATAATGAGCCAAAGGACGTGAATTTAATTTTTCCTTAGTTTTTTAAGCACTTTGATATATGACAAAATTTGTCAGGTTTCTAGTCCAATAAACGCTCTGCTTTTCGTTTTAGCCGCTCAGAGCGAAGGTTTTTCAATGTACAACCAGCTCACTCACATTACTTTACGTGCACTGCTTCAGTTGTCATAGGCTACGTCCGCACGTATACGTTTTCGTAGCGTCTTCATATTGTTTCAGGTAAGTAGACCATTGTTTTCTATTCCCTTGAGGACGGAGAACAATATGAAAACGCTACGAAAACGTATACTGTGGACGTAGCCATAGTTACCGGGAAAAATCACTGACTCAAGAAAAATATGTATATTTGCCCTAGATTTTTCTCCCTATTTTTAGTGTCGAGATTTGCTGACGTGAGCATTCACGACGTAAATCGTACGGGTATTTACACACTAAGATTTGTCGTCCTGACAAATCGCAGTAAAAATCAACCTAACAAATCGCAGTGTGTAAACTAGCTATCGTCATGAATCACGAATTATCAAAGTTTATAATTACCGTTAATGTTTATGTCCCGGATGGACCTTCCTTTAAACTTGTTGGCCTTCCCTTCGTCCACAGCAACCAAAAGATTTCCGACAAGTGCCATTTCGATTGTACTTTCTTGCAATCAATAAAATTCCTTGTGGACGTCGATATCATGACCCAAATGATTGGCCAGCCAGGTCAGCTCAGATTTATTCATGTCAACGATCTGTGACACGGTAGCTACATATTTCCTCAGAGCTGTAGAGGAAATTTGTTTTGGCTGCTCGAACTCCAATCCACATGTAACCTTCAATAGTGCATCGTTGCCTCTGATGTTTTGCAGTGAAGACCCGTTGTTCACAGCAAAAACGTACGGATTCTTGGAATGAACGTTTGCCTCTTTTCTGGTGTCATTTAGCACCTCGATTGCTTTCTTGACCTGAAGATTGTGGGGACTTTTCTGTTCCTCTTGCCAAGAATCTCAACAAGGTCAAATCTACAGGTAATTGAAAATATGCAACGCAGTGTTATTTTACATATTTGATATTTTATTATGTGTTCTACTTCTGTAGACTATATTATATATTCGCTGCCGAGCCTCTGCGAGGCAGCGTATTCATTAATATTCCGCTTGGGTTCGTATCTAGACCTCTTGACCGAGCTATGTAGTGTCAACGAAGTCTCGATTTGTGAAAACGTTTATTATTGGATGTCAGTGGGTCGAGATGTTTGTCCAGAATATGACGTTTTGAGATGTAGCAGTTACATACTACAACTACATACTCCAAATGTTTACGGAAGCAATCTGATTAGACCATTTGCACGATGACGTTACCCAAAGGGGGTAATGACAACAACCAGAATGCTTTCCCAAGATCCTCTGTGGATTATCACTAGATGCTAGCAAAGCATTCTGGTAGTTGTAGTCGGCCAATACCATTGTATGTCAGTGTACCGTGCGAATGGCCAATTATATGTTCGGAATGTTTCAACGCCATCATGGCCATGTGATGAGGTGAGCGAGTTTTTAGCAGGGATTTGTTTCAGGATTTTAAGCAAGAAACGTTCATTAAACGTGTTGTACTGATATATAATACTGGTGTACTGTTCTCTGCGAATTGTTTCAGAAAGAGAGATTTTTTTTCAAGGTAAGACATGGTGCTATATAGTGTGAACTTCAATCCCGTTTGACTATGAAACGAAAAGGATCTGCATATAAAGGATAAAGGATATGCAAGGGATCTGCCATATGATTTTGACTTTTTTGTGAATAAAATTACAATTTAGCTTACAGGTTTCACGCCTGTTTTCTATTTTAAGTGTATATTGGTGTGGGGAAATTTGGTGAAAGTAATGGATTGTCACCAAGGACTGATAAATGTCAGAGATTATAAACACTGGCCAACTGCGAAATGCAAACATATTTTACAGTATACAAATTTGCGAAATAATCTGGTGTCCTCTAAAAGTGCATTTAGAATGTTTGTGAATAACATTCTTTTGGTCAGTTTCGTCGCGGTCCCGAATTGCTTCCCCTCTACAATGTAAGCGGCCTTCTTTAAGGCGTACCCAAGCTTTAGCGCCGTGGAAGGAGACTTGTATTGCGATAAATGATCCTCAACATCATCTTGGTAGCCACTCGTGTTCTTGGTGGCTTGAAGAAGAATGTCAAACTTATCTGGTGCAATAAAGTCCTTCATGGTTTGGGATGGCATTTTGGAAAGTTTCCTTGCTTCCACCAACAGTCGTGCTAATTCGCGCATGTGCTGGGACACATAATTCGCCTTATCTTCCCATGTTTTTCCACCAGCGCTTTCCCATAACGTACAATTGTGTCATCATTCTTGGCAGCCAAACTAATCTGGTCTGACTTCATTCGCAGGAAAATATGGTCAGTTAAGGCTTTATTAGCAACCAATGAGGACTTATTTGATGCTATAGCAACATACTGCAGGTGTAACGCAACCTTCTAGGATGGGATTCCTTCTTGCCTTCTGCAAACGGACACATTTCCACATGCTTGTATAATTCTTTCTGGTGAAAGAAGCCATTACAATATAAACATGGTAAATATTCAAATGGATTAGCCATGCCGGTACCCACGCTTGGTCGACGGACTACTTTGAGCTCCCCCACGTTCGCTTCAAGGACTTTGTTGTTGTGGACAAAGTTCCCCATCAACCTTATTCTGTCAAGACCCATCCTCCTGTCCGCACTTTTTGGCGCAAAACTGAGAGCTTTGATGACCTCGGGACAATCTTTGTGAAGTTGTTGAAAATGTCGACCAACCTTCAGGAATTCTTTTTCGCAGTAGTAACAAGTGTTCAGTTTGTCGTACACTCGAGAATTGTCGTCATTCGTGGACGTTGACTTAACGTATACTAAAAGTAAGAACATACACTGTAAATTAATGTGTGTACTATACCAGTTAAAAGATATTGGCAACAAAACGTAAGGGGCATTTAGATCAAAGCTATATATATATATAGGCTTAAATAGCCAGAATATAATAGTCTGGGATTGTAGAAGTACTGCCATGTCGCGCGCTCGCCTTTTTTCTTTTGCCTTGTGAGTTTCCAATGTGGAACGAATTAGAAAAATATTTACATCCGTTGTACAGAAAAAAGTACAGCGCGCGATTTTTTACGCCTAGCGGAAATCCAGCTTAAAGGAAAATCAGATTCTCTGTAATATGGTCTGTGACGCCATGCACTGGGTAAAGAGGTCAGCAATAACAGAATTCCAGTAAGACTAATCATCGCCATTACAACATAAACAGGTCAACATATACATCCACGATAAGTATCATTGACATGATTCAAAATGGGAGCTTTTTAGATGGTTAAATGTGCCAATAATTTACATATCGTCAAACTACTATACATCCTGAATAAGTCAAAAGCCATATTTTTCGTTGCCATTGTCCTTAAAAAGTAGATAGTGGGCTTCTGCATTTCTATATCCAGATGGAAATACCGGGAATTCAAAATTGTGCATGTTCCAAACCGGTTTTCAACACAGCAATAGCCCTTGGATGTGACATAAATAAAAAATTTCCGCGCTAAAAGCGACTTATTTTATGAAAAAATAATACTTAGAAACTTTCTCGTCACTTAAGTTCGAACATCTGAAAGACATCAAGGGGCTGTCATATATGAGGCGGGCTGGCCCAGTTACCAGGCTACAATCATTTTCAAAAGTCTTGGGACATTTGCGTCCTTTTTTGGTTTTCCAACTCCCCCGGCCCCCTGTTCAATGTTGTATACCATGTTTACGGGGAATTTTGCCGGAATTGTTAATTTGTTTCATTAGACAACATTGTAAAGGGAGGGGAAGGGAGGGATTGTGTACATATCGCAAAATAGACGATGTTGAACGAGTATATTTAGAAAAGCTCAAGTGTCCCAACTACTTTTGAAATTGATTGTCCGAAGTGCTATTTAACTATATTGTCAAAAAAACATGCTGTTTCAGTCAACTAAACACTATACATTATAGGCAGAAAGCTAAAACAATGTTATAGCACAATTACAATCTCTTTAATCACTAACATTTAGCTGGGGAATATGACATTTCAGAATTTAGTTAGCCCCCCTGTGGTGCTGCTGATATCTCGACGCCACTCGCAACGATACTCACAACGGTACTCACCAGAATAATATGCAATAGAGCGAAGACTGTTATTTAAAATGATATCTTATATAGATCCTCCTTGTAGTATGTTATGTTTGAATAAGATAATAATGCATTTTTACAATTGACGCTTTTAAAATAAGTTTTTTACAACGATGCTCGCTATATACTATAAATAACTTGATCTTATGTCTCCTTTCATGCTACGGAAGTGAGCATCGTCGCCGCTTAAAGTCTATTTTGTGAATGAAACAGCAGTTAATACCTTTCATAGAAACCAACACAATGCTGGTAACACTAGCAAACAGCCGAAGTGACCAGTTTTCGTGAAACAACACACATTTACCGAATAATTCCCATGGTAATCGGTGAGTATCGTGGTGATTGATTGTGAATAAATTTAAATTATTTTTTAAGATAAATCAAGCTTTTCCAATTGCATTGCCATAAGGCGATCACTTTAATTGTAGTATGTTTTCAATAATTCGTGCAAAGACGTCTTAATCAATAAAATAACTTCTTTTGGAGCAATAAACACAACTAAATGCCTTTAAACTCCCTATAACAATTCGGTTACCACCAAAATGTCAACATTTCACTCAATTATTGCTATTATTGTAAAAAACCCAACTACATAACAGCTAATGTTCTATTAACGGAAAATGTTTTCTCAGACAATCATTTTCAAAAGTCTTGGACATTTGCGTCCTTTTTTGGTTTTCCAACTCCCCCGGGCCCCTGTTCAATGTTGTATACCATGTTTACGGGGAATTTTGCCGGAATTGTTAATTTGTTTCATTAGACAACATTGTAAAGGGAGGGGAAGGGAGGGATTGTGTACGTACGTATCGCAAAATAGACGATGTTGAACGAGTATCTTTAGAAAAGCTCAAGTGTCCCAACTACTTTTGAAATTGATTGTAGTTTTATGTCACGAAAATCTTTCTTTGACAAAAAAAGATTTATAATACCGTAGAATCCCGAAAGTAGTGGCCCCCCTTACTTTCGGTTTTATCCGCTGTTGGGGGCCGCTACTTTCGGGGGGCCGCTACTTACGGGGGGGGGCGCTACCTTCGGGTGGTAAAATATGTTAACATACTGTGGAATATTCTTCATTGTCCCTTCCTATTTACCACATTTAATTTCCTTTATTTTTTCCTTATGCCATTTCGACTTTGACTGTTTTACACTATAGCTTTGATATGTTGATAGTTGAAACTTAACACTTTCGAGTTAATCAAGCGATGACTGAAATACGTTGTCGACGGTTTTTTCAAAAGAGCTGCTACTTACGGGTGGGCCCTACTTACGAAGGGTCGCTACTTACGGGGGGGCCGCTACTTTCGGGGGGCCCACTACTTTCGGAAATTTTTTAAACATCTCAAATTTGCCGCTACTTTCGGGGTGGGGGGTCGGCGCTACTTTCGGGATTCTACCGTACTCCGTGTGCTATACCTACAGATAAACAAATCCAATTAATTTTGCTTCGTTATGTGATTTTGCATTTCTCAAATACTTGTAATAAGAATTTCGTGACATAAAATCAACCCGGTGACTGGGATAGCCCGCCTCATATGGGCCCTAAGACGGTTTTAATGTAATATATATCATATCAGGAGGAGTGTTTCATCAGGGTATCCAAACACCGAGACGTTTGTTGAAAACCGTGGCGAAGCCGAGGGTTTTGAACAAACTTCGTGGTGTTTTGGATATCCTGATGAAACACTCTTCCGAGTGTATGATATAGCATCTCAAACAAGTCAGTATTTCAAGAGAAAATCGGGGTAAAAGTTTGCTTAATTTATGTAATTTCTTCCTCCGATATCCAAACCACCAACACGGTACTGATTTCCTTTGTTTTCGGCTCATCAATTATTAAAGTGCACATGACATGAAAATTTACCTCCGTTTTTTACTATTGTTTTTGAAGGAACATTTAAAATGGAAAATGGCTTTACATGACTTTCAGATCTTATCCCATTCTTGAGTTATCAACCACAAAATTTCAGCTATGACGTAATTTGTTGTGCATAGCATTAAACGGAAAATTAACCATATCTTCTCATTGGTTAGACCAAACTGCCTCAAACTTTGCCGACTTATTCTAGACCCTACCGTACTTCCGAGTAGTTTGAACCAGTTTAGTGAAACCAATGAGAAGGTATAATTGATTTACCATTTTATGCTTGATGCACAACTAATGACGTCATGAAATTTTGTTGTCAATAACTCAAATGGGGTCAGTTCTGAAAGATCTGTTCCATATAGAGTATACTTCACTAGTAAAAGAGGGTCCTAACGTAATAACATAGCAAATCCCAGCTTCAATTAGCAAAATATTTTAAAATCCCAGTCACGTGCTTCTACTAAATTTTTTCCCATTCCCAGAGGAATTATAATCCCATTCCTAGTATGGAAATATAAAAATCCCAGTTCCCAACCTCGTACCCAGGGTCTTATCTCCGCTCCCCCGCCCATAGCTGCGAAAAGACCCTGGTCCAGGCTGGTCACGTGCTGCCCAAAATATGGGCAGTACAAAATAAATTTAGTGTGGGTAGGGTGGTACAAAAAACTTTCTCGACTTCCAGAGTAGTGTTTATACAAAACGCAAAACATCTGGCCAGATGAAATGTCAACGACTCACGAAAGGTGCACAACGGCTTGGAGAAACAATCCGAAACGAGATATAATTTAATAAGAATGCCAAAGTCTCAAAGATCAATATTTTCCTGGCTTTGTAGCGCCAAGACTCAACAGGTTTGATTAGACATTTTATTACTATTTAGTTTCATGCCACAAATATTGTGTGGTACTCTTCAGATAAAATGGTCTAATGACTAAGATGTAGTTACAGAGATGATTATGTAAGTGTCTAGATTAGGGATTATTTGGAAATTCTTAACGTTCATTCGTTAGTTTGAATATTCAAAGGTTTTAACCGTTTTTTTAGTGATATAGTATGTACATGAATATATCCACTTGTGGTTGGTAAGTGGTTGTCAAAAATGAACATGGAACAGATCCCGGAAGGATTAACATTAGTAAAAAGGGTTATAGCCGTATGTTATAAATATACATCGTGAGGTTATGTTACAGAGTTTCTTAAAATAAATTTAAATGCCGAGTTCAACATTAAGTGGAGAATTATCAAGCAAGCCAAGCCCTACAATAACACCTCAAACAGATGTAGCTTATGCCTGTGGGAGAAATATTTTATCATCTGCAAACCTTCTCTGGCCACACTAAACAAACGTAACGAACTTGTTTCATCATGTAGACATGCTAATAAATTTCTTTTAAGAAACTCTGTAACATAACCTCACAATGTACATTTATAACATACGGCTATAACCCTATTTACTAATGTTAATCCTTCCGGGATCTGTTCCATGTTCATTTTTGACAACCACTTACCAACCACAAGTGGATATATTCATGTACATACTATATCACTAAAAAAACGGTTAAAACCTTTGAATACTCAAACTAACGAATGAATGTTAAGAATTTCCAAATAATCCCTAATCTAGACACTTATATAATCATCTCTGTAACTACATCTTAGTCATTAGACCATTTTATCTGAAGAGTACCACACAATATTTGTGGCACGAAACTAAATAGTAATAAAATGTCTAATCAAACCTGTTGAGTCTTTGAACTCGAAATTTACAGTAATATACTCTGGATTCCCATCGAGCACTCTGCCAAAGGTTTTTACAACATCTTCTACCGTATATATATATATATATATATATATATATATATAGGCTGAAAAGCATTACATTTTAATCCAGCTCGATCTTGCTTTGTCCCGCAATCACTATTCGACGAGTCGTCAGACGATTATATATATATATATATATATATATATATATATATATATATGTGCGCGGAAATAAAAAAAATTGTTAGACACAGACAGACAGACAGACAGACAGACAAAAGTCAAAATGCGTAAAAGCCGTCTAAAGGTGTCCAATTCGAGATCGATCTCAAATTTCATTGGACAATTCACACTGCACTCGCTTTCCTCAAATCAAGTTCAAAGTACAATGAAAAGTTTCCATATAAATAATTTGTGTAACATCTTGACCAAAAATTTATTCTGAAACGTTTAGTAGATCATAGCATTATTCAATTGGATTTGGAGCTTACCATGTGATGTTTGCCACGGCTTCATTCTCTTTATATTTTCCTGGGTAGAAAACATTAATAGCTAATAAAAAAAAAAATCGCTAAGTCGTTTACTCATTCTTCTTGTAACCGTTTAACTTGGAAAATGTTTCGACGTTTAATATGGCAGTTGCACGATGTTTTATGCGCGCGTCCAAAGATAGATATTGAGTTTAAAATATAAATTGCATTATACGCCTGTTGGGATTTAACGTATTTGTAATTTTTCCATTCTCCTGAGAAAAATTGTAATATATTTGTTGGTCAAAAATATAAATCTTCTTTTATTTTATTTTATTTGGCTGTTGAAGTTGACAGAAATGACGTTATTTAACTAGAGACAGTTAATTAACTAGACGTTATTTGATCACTGAACTACTTAATAAGTACTTGTAACCAATTAGTAATACTTATGACTTGGCATGAGTCAGCTATGATGTCATTTAGTAATTACGTAAATATATTATATATAGAATGAAGTATGTTACTATAATTATATACTCTAGAAACTATATAAGCAGCCATCGAACATATATCAGGCATGCATATGTATGAGAGTGAGCTATATGTATCAAAGTGGTTACGAAGTCAGTCCTGGAGTTCCTGCCGTTGGTTTTATTGTTCCTCCCTTTTCAAGTCCATACGGATTGTTAACCTGTGTCGGAATCTCCTATTGACTGTTTCGTTGTGTGCAGACGACAGATAAGTTTCTGAACTTTAGTTTAGTTTTAATCTTTATAGACATTTTCAATATCTGTTCTAAGTTTCTTATTAATTAAATAAATAATTGTAAATACCAAACAGCTGAGGTTACACTTTTTGTTGCGTATAGCGGTCACGTAACAATTGGGGGCTCAGGCGGGAACGTATACGTTTGTGTCTCGGGAAGTATACGTTAGTGTCTCGGGAAAGTGTACGTTAGTGTCCGGGGAATTTCATTCAAATCCAAGTTCGGTAACTTTTGATTTTTTTTTATTCGGAGGTAAATTTCGAATTTGTGTGAGCTCAGCTATTTGATAAAATGTCAGAATTTAAACCTGAGCAGTTTATGTTAGAGCCTGATCAAGAGGTTTTTAATAAATTGAGGAAGGATGACCTGATTTCATTAGGTAATCATTTAAGTATAGAGGTAAAATGTTCTATGGTAAAGAAGGACATGCAAAAGACAATTATGGAACACTTAGTTAAATCAGAACACTTTGAGGAAAGTGTTTTAAATTTGTATAAGAATCCCGATGCAAATCCAGAAATAGAAATAGAAAGAATGAAATTTGCAATGGAAGCAGAAAGAATGAAATTAGAATTCAAGAAATTAGAAATGGAGAGAGATAGAGAAAGGGAAAGAGAAGAAAGAGAAAGAGAAGAGAGATTAGAAAAGCAGAAATTTGAGTTGGAAATGAGAAAAATAGAGTTGCAAGAAAAATTGGGATCTGTTCATACTGGAACCAAACTAGATTCGAGTTTTGATGTTACTAAGCACATTAGAATGGTTCCACCTTTCCAGGAACGGGATGTCGATAAGTATTTTTTACATTTTGAAAAAATAGCCGAAAATCTTAAGTGGCCCAAAGAAAATTGGACCATGTTATTGCAAAGTGTTTTAGTTGGAAAAGCTCGTGATATTTACGCACAGCTTTCGTTAGATATAGCTTCGGAATACGATACCGTTAAGGAATTGATTCTTAAGGGGTACGAGTTGGTCCCTGAGGCATATCGTCAAAAATTTCGAAATTTTGAAAAACCGGGTAGGCAGACCTATTTAGAATTCGCTAGAGAAAAAGAGCAATTGTTTGATCGCTGGTGTGCCTCCGAAAAATCCGATAAGGAATATGACCAATTGAGACAATTGATTTTGATTGAAGAATTTAAAAGATGCATTCAAAGTGATATATGCGTATTTCTAAATGAACAAAAGGCGACAACGTTAACAGCTGCCGCGCGTTTGGCCGACGATTTCATTTTAACACATAAGGGGTTTCATTCACAAGTAAGGCGCCACAGTCTTGGTCTTTTCGAGGTAATAATTATTCATCATTTGATAGCAAGCGTGTATTTGGTACTAAGAACCTGTCAAAGGAATATTCAGATAATTTTAATCCTGACGCTAAAAAGTCCAAACCACCCACTGCTAGATTTGAACCACCTTCTCAAGGCAAGCCTTCAAACTCTCCTTTTAACAACATAGTTTGTAGTTATTGTAGAAAGAATGGTCACGTAACAATATATATATATATATATATATATATATATATATGTATATATATATATATATGTATATATATATATATATGTATATATATATATATATATGTATATATATATATATATATGTATATATATATATATATGTATATATATATATATGTATATATATATATATGTATATATATATATATATATATATATATATATATATATATATGTATGTATATATATGTATATATATGTATATATATGTATATATATATATATATATGTATATATATGTATATATATGTATATATATATATGTATATATATATATATATATATATATATATGTATATATATATATGTATATATATATATGTATATATATATATATATATATATATATATATATATATATATATATATATATATATATATATATATATATATATATATATATATATATATATATATATATATATATATATATATATATATATATATATATACATATATATATATATATATATATACATATATATATATACATATATATACATATATATATATATATATATATATATATATATATATATATATATATATATATATATATATATATATATATATATATATATATATGGGCCCATGCGCACTTCACGCTATCTGAATGTTCACCGATGCTGTCACACATGCGGTTGTCACCGACGATCGCATGTGTATAAGTAATATATTGTTCCAAGCTATACTGATGAGCTGTAGTACAGCGAAACATCGTGTCTGTAGATTGAACTATAAGTTATTGAACTATAAGTAATTGATGAAATTCATTCAGATTGTTCCAAGCTACACTGATGAGCTGTTGTACAGCGAAACACCGTGTCTGTAGATTGAACTATGTACGCTCCTTCACTTCGGTGTTGTTGAGCACTCTGTGAAGTTGCCGTGGGTACCTATTAGCAATAATGCAACGCTCACTACCCTTGTGGAAGTTTGAGCACTCTGGCCCATGCGAACTTCACGCTATCTGAATGTACTTCACCGATGCTGTCCCACATGCGGTTGTCGCCGACGATCGCATGTGTATAAGTAATTGATGAAATTCATTCAGATTGTTCCAAGCTACACTGATGAGCTGTTGTACAGCGAAACACCGTGTCTGTAGATTGAACTATATATATATATATATATATATATATATATATATATATATATATATATATATATAGCTTGGAACAATCTGAATGAATTTCATCAATTACTTATACACATGGGATTGTCGGTGACAACCGCATGTGGGACAGCATCGGTGAAGTACATTCAGATAGCGTGAAGTGCGCATGGGCCCAGAGTGCTCAAACTTCCACAAGGGTAGTGAGCGTTGCATTATCGCTGATAGGTACCCACGGCAACTTCACAGAGTGCTCAACAACACCGAAGTGAAGGAGCGTACATAGTTCAATCTACAGACACGGTGTTTCGCTGTACAACAGCTCATCAGTGTAGCTTGGAACAATCTGAATGAATTTCATCAATACTTATACACATGCGATTGTCGGTGACAACCGCATGTGGGATATATATATATAAAGGGGATATTACACGGTGGCGAGAAGATATGGATTTTATGTTCGAGTTTAAACCACACTAAAACATAACTATTTTTACAATGATACTCCCAACTGACCTTTAGTCTTAATGCGTTTTAATTGCCTGTTTTTGGTTTTCTTAAATAAGGAAAATACTGGTCAGAATAACTAATATAAAATTCAATCTATAAATTGATATCATTATCATTATCAAAGGTTCAATAATAATAGTAGTTAGTATAAATACACAGGTGATTATAGAAAATCACGCGCGCTGATTGGTCGAGCTACTTCGGATTAATTATCGATAATCACCTACAACGTTTATTCAAAATGGCCGCCAGCCAAGTTATCAATGCGACAGCCGAGGAAATTAACAATTTTAAAGAAAATGTTGTTCCTAAAAGTACGAAAATGTGTATTTATACTAAAACAATTATTCGCCTCAGGCTCAGTGAATATCGGTGAATAATAACCTCGACTTCGTCTCGGTTATTATACACCGATATTCACCTCGCCTTCGGCGAATAATTGTTAAATAAATAGATTTAGGGGCTGTTAACATGAGCCATGCAGCCAACTGGACCAGCCCGGGTGATTTCTTATACGAAAATTTTAGCTTAGTCTTGCTGTGAGGAAACCATGAAGTTGATTGAAATCATGCATCTGACAATGTCATGGAAAGATGTTTGCGATTCAACTCAACCAAGTTATTCGGGCTAGCCTGTCTTATGTGAACACCCATTTAACCCTTTATAACCCAAGAGGTTTCCTATTGACGAGTAAAATCGTCTGGCGCCAGAGTAAAATTCTAAAGGCACTCTTGGGCATTAAAGGGTTAGTAAAGCAAATTATTTATAAACCAAATTATATGATGAAATGATATTTGAAATCTTCAACATTAATACAAAATTCAACATTACCATGATTTAGAAAATTATTTATCTTATGGTAAAGTGAAGTAAATATTGCATCCATATATTCTGCCTATTTCTAGATATGTATCTATTTATGAACGGATGTTCCTTTGTGACCAGCTGGTTTTGTTCAAACGAACGACGTGTCAATGCAAGGCCTAAACGGCATGATTTTGTTCCGTTTTCAAATTGTACCGGCATCGTGTAAACGGGGTCTAGGATGATTATATAGAGAATAATACATGGATGTGCGGAAATATGAAATTTATTTCGAGTGTTGACCAGGATATCTCACGAGTGAGTGAAGCGAACGAGTGACATATCCTGTTCAACACGAGAAATAAAATTTCATATTTCCAAGCATCCATGTATTGTTATTATATAAAAAAATTGTCCTATTTATTGCCTTGCAAAAATTGCATTAAACTATAATGCTGATTCAGCGATAATCGTCAGATGTGCGATTATCATAAATAATCGCACATTTGAGATTCTCACTTTTATTAGCGGCTGGAAAATCAATAAAACACTCTATTTTATATAATAAATAATAATAATAATAATAATAATAATTAATATAGATGGACTAGACCAATCCTTAAGGACCTCAACTCCTCTAATGCCCCCCGATAAATATAGGACGCCCTGATAATCGTATCAACAAAATGGAAAACTAAATTGGAGTTTTCCCGTTTTAATCTCATCAAATACGTTGAACAAAAAAGCATGGTTTCGATAGCAGACACTTGAAACTTACAAGGCAATCATCCATTCTTCCATATCCTATCTATTTGTTCTTTATTATTAGCTTAATTTTTTTTATATCAACCATAGTCCATGATTCAATTAATATGCATAGCTCCTTATAATTATACTTCTAACGAAAAATACCTGTCTTTGTCGTGTTTTGTTCTTTTTGCTTGCTATGTTCCTCGACGATGTCCTTTTCTGCTGCAAATAAGAAAAAATTAAATTCCTATTACAAATACAAAAAAATCTTTCTAAATGCTCATGGGAATGCTAATAATAGAAATCTGTATATATCCAAAATGCTTCCAGTCTTGTCTATTATTAATGCTGTCATTACTGGTGACCCAGTAGTTCGCATAATGGACCTCTTGAGATAATTAAATTAGTACAAAATTACAAAATTGAAAAGTAAATAAATGAAATGACTAATTAACTAATAACTAACTATAAGGCCATTTGCAATGGAATTTTGTTCACGTCAGCGCCCGCATGCACAGCACATTTTTATCACCGCATAAAAATTCCATTATTTCACAAAACCTTAGATAGTAAAATCTCAAGCCTATATGGAGGTTTTGCAACACTGAATTTTACTTTTAAATAATATGAATAATGGTAGGCCGCCCGCGTGTTTTTTTTTGAAAAAGGCTGACGTGAAACTAAAATTCATGTAATGAAAAAAAAAGCATGTAAAAGCGGCGAGGGGTTGTTGCATGGATGCATGTATTTCTAGTTAAGTATGTAAGGTTAGCCTTACTAGCCTCGTTATCAAACAAAGATTAAATTCACCTCAGTGGCGGGAACGAGAATACGAGCGATGTTTTTGACGCCATCATGTTTGTCAAGAAAAGCATTGAGCATTCCGCAGGAAGATACAATTGCTGTGCGGTGACGTGCTAGCAACTAGCTCGTCAGTCGGCTTTATAATTTTGCTTGTATGTTTTGTGCAGAATTGCTAGCCACAGTCACACAAACGTCATTAGCTCTGGCATTGTCGCATTGAGAATGAAGCGCTGTTTTTGACGCGACCGATTTTGGCGGCTTTTTGACGATTTCCGTAAAGCGAAGCGTTCCACATGTGCAGTGATTTAGAAGCGACGTTTTTGATGCCAAACAGGGCAACGCTCTTTAGCACTTTGTCTGGTTGTTTTAAAATATTCTTCTCAACGGAATCATCATTACTGAATACTGTGAATTTTCGCGAGAAAAGCGATGAAGCAACTGCCTACACTTTTACTCAGTAATAGTGGTTCAGTACCATTTGTACCGTATGAAGATCAGAAGATATTCAGTTTGCATAATCTACAGGTGTAAGTTACTGTATACTCCTATTTTTATCGACTTATTGTCAGAACAAAGCGAATGTGCCTGCATTTATTTATTATAAGTAATACTATGACTTGATGGAAATTAGCGATTAAATTTCCCCGCAGCCGAGGGAAGATTTGTGGCTTTTGCAAATCTTCCCGAGGAAAGGGGAAATTTAATCGCTAATTTCCCTCAAGTCATGTTACAGTTTGTAATACTATGATCGCCCAGGAAAACTTTGGGAATCTTACTGACGGGAAATTTACTCGGTTGATCGGGCGATCAGAGATGAGTGCTTTCTTATGTTTGTGAGAAAAACCAATTTGCCTTGAATTGACCTTTAACAAAGGCATAATCATGAAATGCATAAAAATGCAGATTGTTTTAATAATAATGGTAATGATTAATCATGATGCAATTTTTTGTGAAAGCTGTGTGAGACAGGTTTCGAGACAGACTGCATCGTGTAACACCCCCTTGTTTATGAACCTGAGTTGCTTTGCATTGTGAGGAAGGTTTCACCAAAGTAGGATGCACTTAAACTTCGCACAATAGTTTGTGAAACCTATTTTGCAATGGAAAGTGACACAAATTCATAAAACAAGGGGGTGTTACACATTGCAATCTGTCTTGAAACCTGTCTCGCAACAGCGTTTCGACACAACTTTCACAAATCATTGCATCGTGTAATTGGTTGCTTAAAATACGTACCATGGTTTTTCTTCCTCTTCTCCATTTTTTCAGATGGTTTTCTTTGAGTTCCCCTTGTTTTTATTCCCTGTAGTAGAGGAAATGAACTTGAGAATCATCAAATAATTATAGATTGATTTAGTTCATATTAATTTAATTCACATAATTTGATCTGTGTGTGATGCATACAATAATGATTAAGTCATTAAAGGTGATCAACAGTCTGTTCTGTGTATTTACATCTTTATTTAAAAAACACACATGTTTGAAGGTCCTGCAAACAAAGATGGCGGATCATGTGAATATGGAAATGTAGATCACCTTTAAATGCCTAGTGATAAATGCCCTAATCAGGTTACAAATTATTGCTCAGTACATGTAAATTTTATTTTCTTATTTCAGTTGTATTAATAATAAAATTGTGAGTGCGATTAGTGGGCTGAATACAAATTTATGCATGCGATCTAGTGAACGCATCTGCTGTTCTGTGTGTTTGTGGATGCGATCTCACACACTATATTGAGAAGTCTGACGTTTCTTAATATCATTTTTAAAAAAAAAAAGCAGGTTACCACACTATATTATTAGCAAATAATTGTAAAATATCAAGTCTAATTGATTTAAAAAAATGCATATTGCCTCAGGTATTTGTGAAATTAACACATGTAGTCCTAAGTTTTTTTTTCAATTATTTTTTTACAGTCAACACTAATTATCATGTATGTGCACAATTTCGAGATTTGAAGATTAAGGTCTATATATTGATCCACACAAATATAAACTACTTACAGATGAATATATGCCTAAAGTAGATGCAAATGAATAATAGCCTATGCACAGCATTGATATATGCCTGCAATTCAGTCTGAATATACAGTATATATATAAAATAACATTTTGGAAACGCAAGCAGTGATTGGTTAAAAGCCATGTTTCTATAACTCTTTGGAAAACGTGGATGGATTACACCATCCAATACGCCATCATTCTAATTAAAATTCGTACAGAAACACCATTATACGTCATCCACTACGCCATCAAGTGCCATGCAATATGCCATCCATGGAGGGTAATGAGAATTTACACTTTTATTTGGATTAATTTTAACATTTAATCTATTTTTGAGGGGTTCTTTTATAAAGGAAATAGAAAACATTTTTTCCATGTTCCTATATAGTTAGAAACATTCATGGAAGTTTGGAACAACTCGAAGTTGTGTGGGAACACGAGCCCGCAAACTTCCCCTTGTGTTTCTATAACTCTATAGAAACACAGAAAATGTTTTCTATTTCGTAAATATATAATAATATGTGTATATATGTATATATATGTATATATGTATATATATATATATATATATAGTGGGAACACGAGCCCGCAGGTCGAGTGTTTCCACACTATTTCGAGTTCTTTCAAACTTCCACAAGTGTTTCTATAACTCTATAGGAACACAGGGAAAATGTTTTCCATTTCCTTTATAAAATAACCCGTCAAAATTGATTAAATGTTAAAATTAATCCAAATAAAAAGTGTAAATTCTCATTACCATCCATGGATAATGGTGTTCCTGTACAAATTTTAATTAGAATGATGGCATATTGGATGGCGTAATCCATCCATGTTTTCCATAGAGTTATAGAAACACGGCCTTTAACCAATCACCGCTTGTGTTTTCAAAATGTTATTTTATAAATATGTATATGTATATATGATAAAGCACAATGACGAGGTTTTTAAATAACTTCTAAACCATCACCATAAAGGTAACTATAGTTATAACAAAGCAAGTCAATTACCAAATGTGGGAGGCTATAAATTGCCATACTGGTGACAACACTCGTAATATCACCATATATATATATATAGTTCTTAATCTTTAAGTTTTTTGTTATGTAGAGATTGCACTAATTAGTAAGCAAAATTTAAAAAACAATACCTTATCAATCCATGGATAATGTTTTTGCCCATAATTATAAAGGACTTCCAGCCCTGATGGAACATCCTTTATCGCAAACAAACATAGCGTTGGTATGTTTTCAACAACAATCACCTTCATTTTCGCATTAATGTCATCTTTCTCGCCATGGTTTACCAGTCTTCCCAGTATTTTTTTAGTTCCATCTTCTGGCTCTGCACTTGCATCGTAACTTAGGACAATTAGAAAAATAATTATAGCAATGAGTCACAATTTTCTGTCATTATATTATATATATATATCAGGGGCGGTGCGGAGCGTAAATGTTTTGGTATTAGTTGTGGTATATAACGTAGGGGGGTCTGGGGGTATCCACCCCCAGAAAACTTTTGAAATCTAGAGGCTCTGAAATGCAATTTCCAGCATTCTACAGAAGATATTTTTTGAAAAAATCAAGCGAGATGAAGATCTAAATGCTAAGTATTTTACGCGGTTCGATGACTTCACGACCAAATTAACGGAAACATCCAAGGAATTATATCTGTCTGAGACTGTGATGTGACTAATAGTATTGTAGCGGTACTGATGCGCTGCACGTGTGAATACAGTAGCTTGCGTGATGCGCCGACAATACATATGATCAGCGCAACGTTTTGCGAACGCAGGCGGCCAAGGTATCAATCTCGAGCCCATAGTCACCCCCTTTTTGGTCAGCGGGAGAGCGCGGGGGAGACTCTGGGGAAATTGGATTTAATTACCCCTGAAATGAGGGGTTCCGGTTGTTAAGCGCATGATCGTAGCCTCAGCTGCTGTGCAGAATGTGCGTTGTGTTCATGAGTTCGTTTCTCATATATTTGTTTGAAATCGCAAATACTATATTTGTGAGAACCCTTGCATAAAATACAGCTCAAATACATGTTAAAATTGTCGGAGAGAGACTGACACTGCTGGTGGTGGCACTTGACATAAACGTTCTTGAAATCCAAGGTAAACTTACTAAACTATCAATTCACGACGCCAATATCGTCCTTGATCAAACGATCACAAGCCTTTTAATACGAGTGCGAAGGCTGATTCCTTCTTTAATTGTCTTAAATATGCTTTTTCGTTGTTTAAATTGTTTTACATTTATACATCAAATATAACGACAAATCCCACCAGGGTTTGTTTTTGTTCATTGCGACTATTTGTTATTCGAAATTCGTCTTAAGTCTCTTAAACTTTGCTATGAAGTTTGTTTGTGTGACTGAAACCCAGATATATTAAACAAAGAGAAGAGATGTAAATGAGGCGTCTAAATTTGAAGATATATGTGTTTATTGAATTAAGCAATATATTTAACTTTCATTATTTTACAATCTGTATGTTTTGAACGATTAATTCAATAAATTTAAATGAACCAATCAAAACAGAGAATCAATCCAGTTTCCCCACAGTCTCCCCCGCGCTCTCCCACTGACCAAAAAGGTGGTGACTTTGGGCTCGAGATTGCCAAGGTATTAGAATCGCAAAACTAATACCTTGTAGGATTACGTTGTTAGATATACAAATATTCGCATCGTTCTTACCTTTGAAGGAGGACTTATGCCTTTTTTTTGTTAAATATGGATTCAAGAAGGTTTTCCTTTCGTCAGATAAGTTCTAGTCACCATATCAAAGCTTCAAAATTGTCATAAATAATTGCTCTTTGTTTCCATATTATCGAAGTGTTGAACTCCAGTGTTGGGAGCTTTTCCTTGTGAAATAGGCGATACAGCCGACACTACATGGATGATTTATATATTGAGATGTTATATATTGTTAACGTAACGAAGTGAAAAGAATTGCAGACTTCTCGCTGCGAAATAAAAGCAGTTTTAAATCGAAATAGTAAAGCGTCTGACTTTAAAATATAAATATTGTACCACCTGTGGTGAAATTTAACACCGAAAATCCGCGTTTCTTGTCAAACCAAGGTATTAGTTTTGAGATTCTAATACCTTGAGGTCTAAGGCTCTAAGCCTTTCAAACACTTGTCGCTAAAGTCGCTAAGGTTGTTGCGCGCATCAGCGAGGACGGTACCGTACTGCGGAATTGAAATCAAACAATCAAAAACAAAGATGTTGTTTTCTTTCATCCGTCTCTGTTCTTGGAATAATTATATTATTTTACAATGCATTTCAATCTGGAGAAAAAAAGGTATTAGACTAATACCTTTAATACCTTAGCGCGCCGCCCCTGATATATATATATATATATATATATATATATATATATATATATATATATATATATATATATTATATATATATATATATATATATATATATATATATATATATATATATATATATATATATATATATATATATATATATATATATATTATATATATATATATATATATATATATATATATATATATATATATATATATATATATATATATATATATATATATATATATATATATATATTATATATATATATATATATATATATATATATATATATATATATATATATATATATATATATATATATATATATATATATATATATATATATATATATATATATATATATATATATATATATATATATATATATATATATATATATATATATATATATATATATATATATATATATATATATATATATATAATATAATAGGTAACAATTGACTTGAAAAGAGTGCTCAATATCTCGAAAGATAGAGCGAATGTATTTATGAAAAATTAAAACGTGTTCGTTGTTACTTGTCTGAAGATCGTCCGCGGGTGTGAAACTTCGAGTAACAACGAACATGTTTTGATTTTTCATAAATATATATATATACATGCGCACTTCACGCTATCTGAATGTACTTCACCGATGCTGTCCCACATGCGGTTGTCACCGACGATCGCATGTGTATAAGTAATTGATGAAATTCTTTCAGATTGTTCCAAGCTACACTGATGAGCTGTTGTACAGCGAAACACCGTGTCTGTAGATTGAACTATATATATATATATATATATATATATATATATAGAGAGAGAGAGAGAGAGAGAGAGAGAGAGAGAGAGAGAGAGAGAGTCGCCTGATGTATATATATATAGGCGACTCTATATATATATATATATATATATAGAGTCGCCTGATGATCCCGTTTAGGGTGAAACCTCTGGTAGCGAAGACTTTAAGGTAAAACTATACTTTATACTTTGTATATATATATATATATATATGCTAATTAGATGGCACATAATGGTGTTTCCGTACAAATTTTAATTAGTCTAGAATATTGGATGGTGTAATCCATCCATGTTTTCCATAGAGTTATAGAAACACGGCTTTTAACCAATCACCGTTTGGGTTTTCAGAATGTTATTTTTTAAATATCTATATAAATTAATTAATATACACATACAGTATACATGCAGTATATACTGTAATTAAGCTCGCCTTCTCTTTTAAGCTCCCCCTTCTAAGCCCCCCTTTCTGAAAGCAAAAAATGATTTAGCCCTTTTTACTCTGTCTAATGCCAGACAATTTTACTCGTCAAAGGGAGACCTCCTAACACGGTAGGAGTGTAAGGGTTAAGGCCCCCCTCTCAAATAAGCTTGAAAAAAATAAGCCCCTTGGGGCTTAATAGAGAAATTATGGTAATACTCATAACGTTTAAAAAAATTATTCAGTTCAATGTTTTGTCGCCCTTGAGTATTCCTCTTTGGCCTTTCCTTTGCCTCAGCAAACTTATATTTATTAAACTGCATCTAAACAATGTGACTGTGTTTCCCATATATCGCTTAGAACATGTTTTACACCTAATAAGATAAACAACACCCTTGGAATTACAATCCATTCATAATTCACATAATATAGTTCCAAAACAATCCCGCTCACTAATTTACAAATCTGGCATCAATCTTTACATCTTCACTCAATTCCTCTCATCAACCGGTCCCCAAAACCTACTCCTTACCAATTCACCCTTAAGGTTTTTATGTCTTCTGAAACTAACTAGAGGTGCATCTTTACAAATTGATGATACAAACGGAATGAAGAAGTGTAAGTTTTTATGATGGTTCAGTTAATAGGGAATATTCAGTATGATTTTGGCTGTGATTCCAAGGGTATACTGTTAAGGCAGTTTTCATTATCAGAGTATGAATATTTATCCAGGAAAATTATATGATGGTGATATTACGAGTGTTGATTATTTCTAAGACCTGACCGAGACCAGTTGCGAAAAATACAACTACCCGGCCTTGGGTGGGAATAGAACCCAAAACCCTGGGAACCTAGTCCAGCACACTAACTGATTGTCCAGTTGGTTAGGACACTGGAATAGTTTCCCACTAGGTTTGTGGGTTCGATTCCCACCGAAGGCTGGGTAGTTACATTTTTCGCAACAAGTCTCGGTCAGGTCTTAGAAATAATCGACACTTGTAATATCACCATCATAATTTTCCTCCACATTCATGGGGTATAAATGCCAATATTAATCTTGAATATTTAGGATGGCATGGTCTATACGAGTGCCTTGGGACGATTGTTTGGCCAGGGAGATTATAATTGAAATATCTGGCTCCAAGCTTGTGAACTTTGTATGTGTTTTTTTATACATTTTGAGTAATTCAAGCATGCAACCTTCAGTACTAGCCTGACGATATCTATCAAAATCAAAATTATTAATCAACTCACCACAACATATCACCATTATGTTCGAAGAAAAATCGAAATATTTTTTCACTTTTGTCATCTTTTTCTCTCTTTTCTGCTTCCGTTCCAGAAAGTAACTCCCCTGGATATTGCAGAAGGAACTGGCCTTGAAAGAACTGTCTTGTGGTGAAAACTGCTCGTCCTGAAATGAAATGAAAGGTAAATCATTTTAGTCAAGGTTGTCAAAAATATATAACCAAGCACTGAACTGGTTGAGCAAGAGACTTTATTTAAGTCTAGTTTTCTTGTGGAAAATCCATAAATATTATTTTCATGCATGCATTTGAAAGGACAGAAATCACATAATATTTGTTGGAGATTTTCACAGCTATAGCTTTTTGTTTGTAGTTTTTGCTGTATACATAATTAAACGAAGCACATAAATGGTATTTTTCTGCTATTAATTGCATTGGTTTATATTGAAACATTGAGGCCTTATAACCTTGTGACAATGCCAGCTTGTTGGAAATAGTCAGATTGGTGACAGTAAATGGAACTAGTTACAAAATACAATGATTCACTGCTCGAGTAAGTACTTCAGTATAAAAATATATATTCTGCAGAGACATCAGTCTGTTACTTACTGGCTTGTTTATGTTTTATAATTTATTAACAAATAATTATCAAGAAGTGAGGTTAAATATTCGATTTACATTCAAATTGATAGGGTTTCCCATAAAGAGAGATGTAGCGAATTTCTCTAAACAGAGTATTTCATGTAAGGAGAGATGATGGGTCACTGATGAGTTTATTCATTAAACCCATAGCAATATAGACAATTCATAATCGCTGAGTGCAGATTTTCATGTATTTGAGTATCCAATTAAATAACATAGTTTACCATAATTATGAGGTATCACTTTGTGTAGTGTTATTCTAACACCTAGTTAACACTGTGGTAACTCCTATTATTATAGAAGTTAAATACATTGCAAATCTGGTGAAAGCAATTTTATTGTCAACTTTAATCAATTCAAAATACCATGGTGGAGGGCCAATGGTGGCCATGGATTTCAGCATTTTTTCGGACATTGTGGCCAACAAGCAGGGCATCGATGACCATTAAATCTGAGCCCTGATTAAACTTTTATAGCCCAGGAAGCTTCCTATTGATGAGTAAAATCGTCTGGCATTAGCCAGAGTAAAATACTAAAGACACTCTTGGGCATTAAATGGTTAATATAAAGATCTTCTGGTTAGATGGGTATGACAGTTCCCAAATTTAAACAAAAACCTTGCATAATTCTATTGTTTTCATGTACGTACCATACTATGGGCAACTTGTGCTAAGCTCTTCTGTAAAACTCGCATCATTATTGGTTACAGACTCTCAGTGCTCTTAAATAGCAGGTTTGTGATTATAATTCAAGAATGGATGATTAAAATGATCTCTTAAGAACATATGAATCTTTTTCAAACTGGTACAGGGTTGTGTTTGAATAAAAATTTTGAATTTCATTATACAAAACTTGCATAACGAGCTTAGCTGGTCAATATGCCTGTATCAGCGGCTTCCCCTGGGGTCAAGCCCCAGGGACTCAGAGGGATTGGTCCACTTACTCAGTCAAACCTTACCAAATGCCTCTGGGTATGAAACATAGTTATTACATACAAACCCCACACCCAGGGGTACATGTAGTATTTATTTTTCACTAAAAAACAATATCAACAAGAGTATGACTTCCACCTTCGGTGAGTTGGGGCTGGGGTTGAATGCGGTTCGAAACTATTGCCGCTACAAGTCCCCACATGAAAGATGAACTGTCAAAAGCAAGTTTATTGTAATGAATAACGGAACTATAAGACAAATACAACAATAACAACTGTAAACCTTAGTGTGAGGTTGGGACAGCCTGAAAGCGCGCGAAAATTACAAAATGGCTTTCCGTTTATTTGCCTCACAAAGACACGACTCTTTTTTATTAAACACTGCCAGACTTTGCTCGCTTCTTAGTAGGACTGTTTTGAATGTATAATAAAACAATTATATTTTTGTTACGCGTGATATCAGGAATTATCCACACCTCGGTTGACTTCGGTCTGGATAATTCTTGGTATGCTCAGCCTCATCCAATAAATGTTTATAATCAATTATCGAAAGAAGTAATCGCATTCATGCTTGCGCTTTTCAATAGCGGTTTGTTTGGCTATGAGTAGCTCAAGGAAATATTCGTTTGACCCGAGCGGGGAATTCGAATTCGCACCTACGGGATATTTCATGCCAGAAATACATACATTAAATTTTGGTTCTCGTTTAATTTGGCAGTATGCAAGACATACTCATACTCGCATTTATTTCTCCACTGGCAATGAAAACTTCCTTGACATTATTAGGGTTTTTGGCGATAGCATGCATAATTGATGCTTCCGAAGCAAACTATTTGGATTCATTCCTTGTTGGGTTTTTTTTCGCTTTTAAAATACGAAGTAATCCTTGGGTTTTCAATCGCCAAATAGAGTCGCTAAAATTTCTCATCATCGTTCACCTAAAGTGAGTACTCGTGCACAACGCCAAATCTCTCTGATATGAGCACCACGATTCTTTTCCAGTTGGGCAATCATCATGATTTGCGTTTTCGTGTGTCGCACGAGACATTGCTTTAGCATCACCTTTGTTTGTACGTATTGCTCTCCCATACCAACTTCGAATGGACATTCTTTAGATTTCACATGGCGGTCTGCGTAATATTGCTACTTAAACCACGAAGGAAGTGCTCCGGTAAGTACATATAAACACACGCGCAGATTCTTGTTTCCATACTTGTTTACTTTATTATCTCAAATTAATTTGTTATGCCTTGATACAGAAAAAAACTCTGATTACATGCAAGAAAATAGTTTAAACTCTGCATGCATGACTCTGTTTTGGTTGACATTTTTTCCAGGCCATGGAAGCTGCTGGTGTAATGACCATTTACGGCCGCACCCCAGAAGGGATACGGTACATACCGTTTGTTGGGGACGGTGACAGTAAAGCCTATTCTCAAGTAACAAAAGCTGCTCCATACAGGCCAGCTGTCTATATTCCTAAAGAAGATTGTATCGCCCACAACACTAAGCGCGTGGGATCTAATCTCCGCAAAAAGATACATAAGGTATATAATATATTGATATTAACACCCAACAATAATATTTGGTATGACGGAAATAACGTGTGGTGAAAAGCGATTTTACACAGTACAGGCAGCGAATTATCTAAAGTCGAGGGAAATTAATGGGTAATTTTGTTTATTTATTACTATTTTTAAAGGTAAAAAGCTTAGTGATGGACGTCCTTTGAGTGGAAAAGGACGTCTTACAAAACAACGCATTGACGTTATGCAGGGTTGGTGACAGGGTCCTACAAAGGCAGCATCGAAAGAATAAATAGGACACCCCATATAACTCAAGACCTTTGGTCGTGGTGGCCAAGAAAGGATCGATGATTACCACAAAGGATGGTTCCAAATACATCACAAGAAACTCGTCATTGTTCCAAAAGATTCCATCACAAGAACGCACGCAAGACCCGACATAACTTAAAAGAACTTTTCTCTCTGTTTCTTTGGTTTATATCTAGAACTCATAATAGAGAACATTTAAAGTATAGAGAATATTTAAAGTATAGAGAACGTTTTAAAGTATGTTAAACTGTTCAGAGTTAACATGTCCAAAGAGGAGATGGATGTAGTGTCGTAGTTCCCATTTTCCGGTGATGTCATTTTGTAAGTGAGCTCCATGTAATAAAGTCCGTTCATATTCTGTTTCCGTCCGAGACAGCACGACAAAGGGTACAAATGGTTTGTCTTGCAGCACGAAGGCTAACTTCAGCTTGTGCAATTTTAATTTCAAATTGTTCCTGTATATGTTTTAAGTCTATTACCTATTTCTTTAACTGTTCTACCTCATCATGGACTATCACTATACTGCCTGTGATATCTGCTTGTGATGAAGTACTTGGGACATTTAATTATCTTGCATTATGCACCTATCAATGTAAACCTCGCGGGGGGGGGGGGGGGGGGTAGCCTGCGTGCAGACGCCCGATTTCCCGATTACCCGGAAAACTGGGGTCTGCGAGGCGCCGTCGATAATCGTGTTCCAGATCACGTGGTCTTTCTCCAGATAATGCATAAATTATATATTAATTTTTCAAAGATGGCGGCTACATTTGAGGAAGGGTTGAAGCGTGTTTGTGAAATTTTCGAAATATCCTCAATTTACCATGAGCAGAAAGAATGTCTGAGAGCAGTAACAGAAGGAAAAAGCGTTTACGCAAGTCTTCCCACAGGTTACGGAAAATCGCTGATTTTTTATGACCTTCCTATCGTACTTAACGTGGTTTTAAATCGTCAAATTGGGACTACAAAAGTCATCGTAATTTCCCCTTTGCAATCGTTGATGGAAGATCAGGTACGTTATTTGAAGTCATTAGGTTTGTCTGCCGTTGCATTGCATGACGAACAGGATGAAGACGTTTTCAGAGAGGTTGAAAATTGATGTATTACGTATTTGTTTACATCGCCAGAAAAGATGCTTAATACAGTCAGATGGAGGAAGTTACTCTCCAGCGACCATTATAGAAAATATCTTGCTGCGGTGACCATAGACGAAGCCCATTGCATTAGCCAGTGGGGTTTGTCAGGTTCCAAATCGAAATGTACGTCGATTCCGTTCAGACAATGGTACGGGAACCTGGGGGAGTTAAATTCGTTGATTGCAGATGATGTGCCTTCTATAGTTCTCACTGCCACCGCATCTAAAGCCACAAAGAAAGACATATTTAAAACTTTGAATTTGAACACATCTACCTTTATTATTGAGCGTAGTCCAGAGAAAGAGAATATCTGTTTTGAAGTTCAGTATTTAGACAAAGGTACCCCAATGTCATCAATATTTCATTCTGTTATTCAAGAGATACTAAGTAAGAAAATATGTTGTCAGAGAACCCTGGTGTTCTGTCAAACAAGGAAGCAGTGTTCATTAGTGTACAGGGCTTTTCAGGAAAGCCTTGGCGATCATTTTTATTTGCATGGTTGCCCTAATTCAAAAGAGAGACTAGTTGAGATGTTTCACGCTGGAACACCCGACTCTGTTAAAAAATACATACAAGATAACATGTCTAGGAGCAATGGTCACATTAGAGTATTAGCCTGTACAGTTGCTTTTGGTATGGGAGTAAATTGTAAAGGTGTCCACCATGTGATTCACTTTGGACCATCGAAAAACATTGAATGCTATATACAGGAATGTGGGCGGGCAGGAAGAGATGGTGAACAGAGTAAGTGTGTTCTTCTTTATAATGGTTTTCTTGCTGCTCATTGCATGGATGACATGAAGAATTACTTGCATAACACAACAGAATGCAGGAGAAAAATTATGTTTGAACATTTTTCAGGAAACTTTGATACAAATGTATTGGGACACTCTTGTTGTGAATTCTGTGCTAAAAGTTGTACATGTGGGTCTGCAGATTGCCAAAAAAGAACTCTTCTAACAGTTGAGGTTGTTTCAGAAACAATTCATCATAAAACTGCAAGAAATGTAAATTATGAACAGAAGAAGACCCTTGAAAATAAGCTGCTTGTTTATATGAAAAAGTTGCTGATTGAAAACTCATCTGGTGCAATTGTGTCACATAACATATTGCATGAATTTACACCATTTCATATAAAACAAGTCATTGATAATTGTGACAAGATACAAACAATGCAAGATGTTGTACATTTTGTTGAAGTGTGTTGGAGAAAACATGCCATAGCTATCTTAGATGCTATAAATGATGTCTTTGGTGATTTGACAAATGAAGAATTAAACACTGGTGAAATCATGAACACAGAACAAGATGAAGATGAAGAAGATCTGGCAATAGAGCAGGAGTGGGAAAGCATAAGAGATGATTCTGAACTTTGTAATTTACTGTGTGAAAGTGACTTTGTAAATGTAGATGTGCATATGGAGGAACTCGACAAGTCCGGTAATCAAGAACAAATTGCCAATACCCTAATTGACAATCTCTTAAATATACAGTAAATGTTTTTTTCAGCTTGAAGTTTGTAAAGTTTTGTTGGCTTTTACTGTGCAAGCTGTTGTATACATATGTAGTAAGTATATTATTATGCAAGTACCGGTAGTTAAACTCAGAAAACTCTGAGCTCCACAGACCCACAGGACACAAACTTGCAACCTTCTGAATGCTGGCAATAATTATGCTCTAACCATTATTTAGCCACTAAAACTTTTGGTGATGTTGTTTAAGGTATTTATACCTGGGAATTAGTCAAATCATATGTCACACAAGTGTTTATGTGTGTGACACATCCAGGTGGAAAGTCGGGCTGTGACACAGGTTACATGTGACACACACAAGAATAAACACATTACTTTGTGTGTGTCACAAGTACCTAAGTTTCGAACTTCAAGTTGAAAACATTCTACTAATATTACAAAAACATTTAACTAGAAGTTATGCTGTAAATAAGTTTATATGAAAAACAAAAAAAAGTGCTATTGATAATTCAGCCTGGGTTGCACTTGGTATAACAGCAACATAAAAGTAATAAACTAACCAATGAGTTTTTTCTATATTTTTCAAAAAGGATATTTAATTTAACAAAATTTCAAACAATTATTCATTTGAAGTACATTAACACCCTGACTGGCCCTTATTATTATTATTATTATGACAATGCTATTATTTACATTAGCTACTGTGACAGTGTGACTGAAAATGTTTTGAACATTTATCTGTCTGTGTATTGATGAAATATAAATTATTATTGTGAAAAATAAACATTACCGGTACTGTACATGTACATTAATATCTTTTTTAAAAAAACTAACATAAAATAATTATGCTTTGTACATGTATGTATAATTTCACACATTTTTAAAACACTAAAATTTCAATTTTTACATTTCATATCCATATACACGAATTATAGATTGCAGAAAAGGAAGTGCAAGCCCCTAGCTGCCCCTATGTTGGCAGTCCATGATAACCTGAACCATTTATTAACATTACATGACATTTGTTTATTGTCTTGTTATTATTTCACAATGTCATAATGCATATATTCAAAGTTCAAGATGTCTTTTTGTGTTTGGCAATCCATTTGAACATACTTTGTAGATCGAAATCTTCTAATAGACTAGGCTTGAAATCTTGCAGTGCTGATATTTTCTACCAGGAGTCCAATGAAATGCCTTTTGTGTAGCTAGTTCCCCAACAACCTTTTCCAAGTCTGGTAGTGTAGACTTCATAACATGTTTTCCAGAACGGCCAATGATGCAACACTCATGGTCAAAATTGTCAAGGACATCTTTGGTAACATTAATAGCCTGACAGTGTCTGGTTACACACTTTTGGTTGGTTGAATTTGGTCCCAATTTCCGAATTACCTCTTTGACTGACTTGTTAAAAAACTCCATTAGAAGGTCTAATGGAATGTTATGTCCAGCCCCTGCCCTTGTTGAAACTACTCTGTTCCACTTTAGGCGATGAGCATCTCTTGGAGATAATGTTGCATTCAATTGGAATAACAATCTTAGAGCCTCAAGGGCATACTTGGTGCTGCCCTTATCATTTCTTAAGTATGGAAGCATAAATTTCCAGCATTGCACAATGCGTCTACCATCTCCTTCTTTGATGGCATCGAAGAAGTTAATGATAATCATTGCATACTGCATAAATGAACATTGGTAGTTGTACATATCATCACTTTCAGGAGGTTTGGACAACTCTTGGTTTGGTAATTCAGGAGTGACAGTAGCTTCATGCTGTATAGGTGGATTGTGTTTTGCTTCATGATCCTTCATTCTCTTCCCATTGTATGCAAATGTTTTGCTGCATCCTGGAAAACAACAAATGAAACGTCCATCTTCTGTCTGACAATGGGCTGACTTGGCTTCATACTCTTCTGCAGTCAACATTTGTTGGAGAAAGTGATCTATTTGCTCAGTCTGAATTACATATTTATCAACCACCATTGTTGCTATTTTTCTTAGGTATCTCTTTTGATCAGCCTTTGAACCCATTGGTAGACTCTCAGGAAATTGATTGACTGCGACTGTAGGTGCATCTTTCAAGTTGGTCATCCCAAGTACTTCCATGGTTGCAGCAATTATTCGTGCATGTACCTCCAGTACAAAAAACTTACGGCAAGGGTTTGCAGCTGAGTCCACATGAGCAAGAACATTTCTTCTATTGATAAGATTCCGGTCGCTAAATAGGGTACATTTATCACCAGAAGATGATCCGAGGTAAAAAATTTTGAAACATACCTTGAAACATAAAGTTATTAAAAGAAGTTGATGTTTGACAAATTCAATATCTCTCTTACATAATGTTGTATCAATTTCTTTTAATACTTAAATAATTATGACTGCAATTTTACATTATAATATATATATATATATATATATCAGCTATCGATGGACCAGGCGGGAATCGTAATCTTATGATAAATATCAAAGCCCAGCATAATATTTTGACAGAAACCATTATATAGAGTAAAACAAGAGTGAAATCATAATATTTATATATATATAATTATATATATATATATATATATATATATATATAGTTCAATCTACAGACACAGTGTTTTGCTGTACTACAGCTCATCAGTGTAGCTTGGAACAATCTGAATGAATTTCATCAATTACTTAGGGGCCGTCGACAAATAGATTTCGTCCCCAATCGCGGACTTGTTCCGCGATTGTGTTGACCCCCTCCCCCCCCTCACCATCGCGGACCAGTGGACATATGAGTCCAGTGGACTGCCATTTTGACCATGACTATAGACACATAGCATAGTATTAAATATAAATGTAGACACATAGTGTATATAACGAATGTTTATATTAAAGAAAGAATATTTTAATATAAATATATTGTCAACACACCAGAGGGCAAATGCTATATATTACAAAACAGCTAGAGTTCGGCCACGAAAAAGTGAAGTTTTATACAAACTATTCATCAAATTCAATATATAAACCCCCCTAGCGTGTTGTGGTATCCTAAAAACTGTTAAAAAATTAAAGAAATACCTGAATTGTGTGACCAAAACGGCGAAACTGAAACGTAAATCTTGCAAACGCATGCATGAAATTGCGACCGCGATCAACTGCGCCAGCGGCGGCATTAAACCATTTCTCGATCGTATTGGAATCGGAATCACCCGGAATATGTTAGCTTTAACAAATTAACTAATATTAAACAATTGATTTGTATGAATTAATTTTGTTTTGTATATAATCCAAAAATTGAAAAATGTCGGCATACACTATATTAAAGTCGCCAAATTTCAATATAAATTGTTCCTCGAGATTTTGTCAGGAGTGATCGTAAGGGTTCGGACCACGTCGGTTTAAAATCGCTGTGCTTTGGACTCTAGAACGCGGGAACTTTTTTCCTTTCCCCTTCGGCTTTCTTAAACAAAACTTTGATAATTAAGAGCAGTCAAGCAAATCTTTTTATAAATATTGTATGTTTAATATCAGTATAATGTGACCCTCTTTCTACTAAATATTAAATTAGGCATGAGCAAGCTGCTGACGCTGTTTGGCACTCGTGCTGTATCTAAGAGCTATATCGTGCATCGGGATCCGAAAGGAGATTACGAGAGTTTTATTGAGCGTTATTGTCTGAGAGCCAAGCGAGATCGAGGGCAGATAGCCAATCAAAAAATTCATGTCGAAGCCCAGAGCAAGTGGACGAACTTCTACAAGGGAAACCACGCAAGAATAGAAGAGTACCTAGTTCTACAGGAGAATGAAAAACCATTTGTAAGGTATTTATAAATACAGTATTAATTATTAAAATTCTGTAGTGACAGAGTCAGTTGACAGTGCCGTGTTATCAGTGGCGGAAATTGGGGTGGGGGTGGGGCAGCCGCCCCCCCAACCTCCATGTCAAAATAGTCAATTTGTCGGAAATATTCGACAAAAAGGGCAAAAAGGCTTTTCGTGCATTTGTCGGATATTTATCAGATTTGTCGGATATATTTGAGGCTTCTGCCCCCGACCTGAAAAAGTGAATTTCCGCCACTGCGTGTTATCATATCTGTAAATATCTAATATTTTAACTAAGAAAACACGAATAAAAAGGAAGAAGTTTTAATTTGTAAAGACACTATAGTTTTATTGTAATTTAATGGCCCTGTCATTTAATAAATTACGTACATTATTAAATATTAATATGAAAACTGTCTATTGATACTGTTCGACCAGTGTTCCTTCAATATATGTTGGATGTATGTAGATTCGATTCAAATGGAAAATCTATTGAAGAAATATCAGTAATCCCAGACAAGGCGTTACCTGGTTTCTTTAAAACAAACAAGGACCCAGCACATCCATTGCAGCAGTCGACACGCGTTCTATCTGCAACAGATTCAACAGTACCACCACAGTCAAATCCCGCAGTAGAACCGCCTCAAATTGTGCGAAATAAAGTAGTGCCAGATTTGGTTGCTTTAAAGAACAACAATCCCAACAAAGCCTTGTGTGAGAATATTGAAAAGAAGTTGGTACTCGATTTCATCCAGCCTCGATGCCCAGATTTTATTGCTGAAGATGTGATAAAGAATCGATCCTTCATATCTGCCATGGCCCATTCTTTGCCTAAGATAAAAGAGTTTATAGTCATCGAAGAAAAGTACTCGTCAAGGCAAGTAAAAAAAGCTAGTAAAACCGACTTGTCAATAGCAATTGAGGAAATCAACAGCAATATCCAGGTCCTTGATGAAAAGCTGCAAGAAGCAAGTCGGATAAAGATTGACGTTTCGCTGGGTACTGAGCGGTTGTGCATCGCAAGCATGCAGAAGCAGATGGTGCTAACAGAAGTGACCACAATGACATTGAAAATACGGCATTTAATCAAGAGTAACGATGTTCTTCGAAAAATAAAGAAACGCATCGCGCAGCAAAAGCAACGTCAACACAGCACCTTAAAAGAAATCCAACAACCCGAAACTATTTTGCAATGCTACAATTCTGAACTGAGTTGGGAAGACGCCTATTCAGGACTAGAAAATAACCAGTTTTCCGGAAAAGTGCCCTCGGCGAGAATCAAATACATGGCTGCCCGAATCGAAAGTTCTTTCGTATATCAGGTATCTGGAATTGAAGCAGCAAGTATAGAACAAAGGGATCACATCGTCAAGCTTCTCCTTACGCATTTTCCAGTAATGCGAGCGACAAGAAATGACAACAAAGCACAAGATGTACTCATCGATATCAAACCGTTGGTGCTGGACCCGGAGTGTTTTGCGATGCTGTTCAAAGCCGATGACGAGCCCGTTGAGCCACAAGTTGCACATCGCAAGGCTTCAGATCAAACTCCTAAATCAATAGAAGAAGGCCCAACACGACAGCTTGGTCGCCCACCATTATGGATAAAATACCCCGGTATTGTTCAAACAGCTATGGAATTCATCAAGCAACAGTCGTTTGCAGCGCATAATAGAAGACGCGAGAGTACAGGAACAGGAGTCACCCTCAAGGACTTGCAACAATATCTGCTAGACAACGTCCCTGGTCTCAAAGAGCATAGAATCTCACGAGATACCATTCACCACCTGATGGTCGCCCCAAAAAAGAACAGCAGCAGAGCCGATCGCTACAAAGGCCATGTTGATGCAAAAGTAACTGCAAAGAAAAATGACTACCGTGAAGGAAGTTCGAATCAGCACTTTCTCTTTGCAAGGGTAAATTACCGTGAGGAGCTTTGTTCCATGTTTTCCAACGAGGCCAGATTTTATTCATCGGACGATATGAATAAACTCCGCATGGGTCCATCTCCTGCTGTTTCAAGGTACCACCAACAGCATCGTTTCTATATGCAAGACAACGCCCCAAATCTCTGGGATCATGATTTTCCAAATCCAGGATACCTAATCACCACATCTGGGTATCAAATGCAGTCGAAGAAAGCAATGCACGACAACCAACTCGAAGGAGAAAACGAGATATACAACAGGGTTGATATGAATGATTATTCAGAAGACCCAGAGAATGTCAATGTGGTAACAGAAGGTGCCATTGTGGAAGAACGCTCGGCACAGCCAACTACTGATGATGACAAATATCGAGACAAACTGGGTCGCCTTCACTACAGGAAAACTACTTATGGTCCTGCTGTGCTTGTTTTAAGAGCGGCTAAATTTACACCCTCCAGTGGGCAGACACATGTAAATTATCTAATGCCTATCCTATCAGCTCAAGTGAAAGATGCAAAAACTGTGGCCTTTATTAAAGTCGACAACGGCAGCGACTGGAACATTCGATCGGTGGTGAATTCACTCTACCTTTGCCGCTTGTGGAGAGACTCTGGTCTAGACATCCTTGGTGTTGTAAGCTATGCAGCAAAATACTCCGCATACAACCAAATTGAGCATTTGTGGAGTCCAATGAGTAAGAAGCTGTCCTCAGTGATTCTCCCATCAGTCCTTGAAGGAGAAGACAGTCTACCGTATCGTCAGAGTGAATTGCGAGAAGACGAAATAAAGTTGAAAGAAGCAGCCGTGTTCGATAGGGCAATGATGCTCATTAGAGATAATTACTGGAAGGAAGCTATGTTCAATGGCAGCAAAGTCACCACAATTGTCAAACAGTGCTTAACGAAGGAAAGTCCGTATGACGATTACGAACATGTTCATAAGGTAGCTCCATTTTATTAGTATAAGTTGTTGAAAAATACACATGTATACATTCTGCATAGTTTAACCATGGAATTTTTGTAAATAATTGGTTTGAATTCTCTATTTTTCAGATCATTGCAGGTGCAGTTGGGCAACTCCGTGGGTGCAAGGATGTTGTTTCTGAGTTCAGGTTCATGACGAAACATATCGATCGAAAATCAAACGAGATTGTGTTTGCTAAATGTGTGGATCCAGCATGTTCAAATTGCACCAAACAGCCAGTCCGATCAACAAAAATCTGGAACTTTCTAAAGCAACGGCAGTTCAAGTGGTTTAACCCAGTTCCGAGCACGTTACATCCAGGTCACTATATGACTTTCTTGGAGGTATCACAATTGGATGAGAAAGATCTTCCAACAGGTTAGTGCTTCAGTCAGTATAAGTTACATTTGTGGACACAAAGCACTATGAAATTAAGGAAATGTGTAGCTGGCATTTATTTAAATAGAAAACTTGTTTAATAGACAACTAAACTGCACAATAGTCATTAGTTCTCTAATTATCATACAAAAATGACGATGTACGACCATTTATGATCCAAAACATGTGTTTTTTTGTCATTACTCCAGATTTTTGACTTACTGTACATTATGTTTGCTTAAGGTGACACAAATATGACAAACTCGATATCCATAGGTGAATGTCCCTACTGCCCATTCTACCTTTTCATGTCCGAAACTGAAAAGAATCGCCATATGACTGTACTTCATCATGACAAAAAAGGTATTTTGAGCAGTACTTAATAATTCACGTACTATCTACAGATCTTAATTTATATATATATATATATATATATATATATATATATATATATATATATATATATATATATATATATATACGTTGTTTATACCTTTTATAGATACACATTGTTTATACCTTTTATATATCTTGTTTATAGGAAATTCAGATCCGATATGGAAGAAGACACACAGGTGTAACTTCATTGACAAGTCGAGGGGTGAAACCAGGAGATGTGGTCTTGTCTTTCCGTCAAAGAACAAGTTGACTGCACACAAAATCCAAGCAAACCATTTGCAACGGAAGCGAAAGTCAGGTGAATGTTCCAAGGCAGCAGCTAGTGAACCAAAGCAGTTGAGACTTGAAGATGTATTTTCTGCTGCACAGTCATCTGCTCAAAAGGAAGATGTAGCTGCTGATGATGAGGAAGAACAAGATGTTTGCTGTTAGAATATGTGCTCTGATATTCCAACAAGGTGATTAACACCTGGTGAAACATGTGTAGCAGATTTAGCTAAAATAAATTGTATTAGTTATGAGATAAGAACACTCGGAAATGCATGACATGCATTCCGGTATAAGTAGCATAACATTATATCCTGTAGTAATTATAGTCCTTTTATGGAAGTCTTAATATAAAATCCTTGTACATATATATGATTGAAATATACAAAATAAAGTCAGTTGTGACTCCTGAATAGAAGTTGTGTATTGCGCTTCGTATCAAGATAGAGCGATGGCAACAGCACAAAACCCAACAGGTTATGGGCCCAGGAGAAGACTCATCTTTGATGGCGACGAAAGCAAATATGAGCTATGGGAAGTAAAGTTTTTAGGATACATTCGTCTTCAGAAACTTTACAAGATATTCGTACCAGGTGCCGATGATGAAGAACCCGATGTGGAAAAGAACGCAGATGGGTTTGCTGAACTAGTCCAGTGCCTGGATGATCGAAGCTTGTCCTTAGTCGTCAGAGAAGCGAAAGATAATGGGAGAAAAGCCCTAACAGTCCTAAGAGAACATTACCAAGGAAAAGGAAAACCTCGAATCATTGCCCTATATACAGAACTGACTTCGCTGAAGAAAGCAGAAAGCGAGACTACGACCGACTATATAATCAGGACAGAGACTACCGTGACAGCACTGAGAGCTGCTGGAGAAGTGATCAGCGACGGGTTATTAATTGCAATGGCACTCAAAGGCTTACCAAGCAGTTATAAAACGTTCTCCACGATAGTAATACAACGGGTAAAGCAGATGACCTTCGCAGAATTCAAAACCGCGCTGCGTGATTATGCAGAAAACGAGAAGAGCCGCATGGCGGAAAACAAGGACAGAGTAATGTTTGCTCAGCAGAAATTCGAAGGAAAATGTTTCAAATGCGGAAAGAAAGGACATAAAAGCTCGAACTGCTGGATGAAAACTGAAAAATGGTGCAACAAATGCAAGAGCAAGACACACGACACCAAAGATTGCCGAGGGAAGAATGACACTGTGAAAACAGCGGTAGAAATACAAGAGAACTCTAACTCACGAACTTTTGCTTTTACACTCAAAGATCACGTTAATAGTTCTAGTAGAGGTAAGACTAGTCCAAACCTAATGGTAGACACAGGGGCAACAAGCCATATAATTAATGATAAGTCAAAGTTTGTAGATTTTGATGAGAAATTTGACCCAAGTACTCACTTGATAGAGCTAGCTGATGGCAGTCGAGCAAATGTAGTTTTAGGCAAGGGAAATGCTAAAGTTGAGCTGCATGATGTGAATGGCAATTCACAAGATGTAATGTTAAATAATGCGCTGTATATTCCATCTTATAAGCAGAATATTTTTTCTGTTCATGTGGCAATAGAAGAGGGGGCCGCTATTAATCTTGACAAACATGTTAAGCAGTACATAAACCCCGACGGTGCACTGTTCGATATTGAACAAAGAGGGCGCTTGTATTATCTAAATAGTATATCCTCCTCGAAAAATAATGCTTGCTCTTTAATGGAGTGGCATAAGATCTTAGGCCACTGTAATTATAATGATGTACGTAAACTTCAGAGTGTTGTAAAGGGCATGACGATCACAGATGATCGGGAGTTAGAATGTGAAGTATGTACTCAAGGCAAGATGTGCCAATTGCGTAATCGAAAGCCAGATGAGAGGGCAAAGAGCCCATTAGAGTTTGTACATTGCGATTTGGCTGGTCCAATTGACCCAGTCGCAAGAGATGGTTTCAAATACGCTTTATCATTTGTAGATGATTACACAGGTATTAATATGGTGTATTTTCTGAAGCAGAAAAGTGACACTGTAGAAGCAACTGAGATATTTCTGGCTGACGCTACACCTTTTGGCAAAGTTAAGCGCATTAGGAGCGATAATGGGACAGAATTTACGGGGCGAGGTTTCAAATCAGTACTTCGCAAAAATGCGATAAAACATGAGACAAGTGCCCCGTATTCCCCACATCAAAATGGAACGGTAGAAAGAGTGTGGCGCAGCTTATTTAGCATGGCGAGGTGTTTGTTACTGGAGGCAAACTTACCCAAAACGCTGTGGACGTATGCCGTAATGACGGCGGTACATATTAGGAATAGATGCTTCAATTCAAGATTAGCAAAAACCCCGTATGAAGCACTAACAACTAAGCAACCAAATCTGGGTAACATGCATGTGTTTGGCACGACATGTTATGCCTATGTCCAAAATGCAAAGAAATTGGATCCCAGAAGTAAACAGGGTATTTTTGTGGGCTACGACAAAGAGAGCCCAGCATACCTAGTTTACTACCCTGAAACAAATAAGATTAGCAAAGTTAGGTGTGTGAAATTCATTGACAGATCCGAGACTGAGAAAAGTCCAAATCATGATCTGGAGGACGAATTTCTACCGAACACAAAATTGATTGAAAATGATGAGCTACCAAACAATGAGCAAGTCGATGAAAATGTCAGTATTGCAGAGAATGGTGGCAGGGGCGGATCTAGGATTTTTTATACGTTAGTCAGAATGGCGGGGTCCACATATCTAGGGGGGTCCGGGGACATGGCCCCCGGAAAATTTTTGAAATTTGGGTCGCTGAAATGCCATTTCCCGCGATCTGACAGCACTTTTGAGCATTTTATTTAACGTTTTCAATCAAGTTTTTAGGAAACATTTTATTATTTTTCAGAATGTTTTCCCGTCCAATTCGATCTTTGATAATGTAGTCGTATTTTATGAAAAAAGTTGGCTGTTTCGCTCTATGTCAGAGCTCATCAGCATGCCTAGGAAACACGAAGCTTTTATTGCCATTTTATCGATGTTTTTGAATATTCACAAAGACATTTCACTGTTTCTCAGTTGTTTACTTAATAGTTGATCAGTAATGCGACTGACAATTGGCTTCAATTCATCTAAAGCTTTACAATGTTTACAACTGCACACGCATGCGATCGCGGTAGACCTAGTACGTAAAAGATGACGAGCTATTTCAAAACAGGTTGGTCCTGGCCTTGCTGCTTAATAGTCCAACAATGGACAACTACAAAAAGCAAGCATAATAATAAGCACCGAATAGAGCAAATACCGGTAAGATAATAAGATATCAATATGTTGAACATGTTCAGTGCATGTCTAGATCTCGCGTGTCGTATTACATTTGGAAACGTGTGTTTTAAAACATGTTTAAATATTTTCTATTTGTCCGAATTTAAATAAATTCTATATCAAAATGATCGCTTGAATTTGCCAAATCCGACACTATAGGTTTTGTCTACTAAACATATTAGATCCGTTGTTTAATTTTCAGAAAAACGGCCTTGTTTACATTTATACTATTAGCAAACCTTCGGCGCTTCCTGCACTGCAGCAGTTCATATAAGACCATAGATTCTATTTGTGAAAATCTATGCAATTATGCATTGCCATTGTCATGTAGTCTTGCTAGAGTACGCACAGGCTACGCGAAGCTTTCAGAAATCAGTAGCCCGAGTGAACGCCTGAGCAGGCGTCTTGTTATGAATTATTCATTCGCAGCTACCAATTCAAATAATTTATCATAAATAAGTTGACCTCCCGTTCAATTTAAATAATTCACGGTACAAAGACGATCATTAAAAGTAATAATTGAATGAGAACGCTAAAATGATAGATTATTCACTCACCTTAGAGCAACACAAGACTTCTTTGACTTTCCAGCTGTATTAACATACAGAGGAATGTATGACTCTGCACCGAAATCCCTGCGCAAGGTCTTTCCAATCTGCGCCAGAATCTCTCGATTAGAAAGGGTGGCACAAGACTTGATTTTCGATGACAAATTGCGATAGATCTGTCGCAGAAATTCATCATATTTAGCTTTAAGAGCGTTTTGTACACGTTCCATGACATTCGTAGAAGCCATGGTACGAACTCCGTCTCAAACATAAGCTTGAAGTCGAGTCAGAGCAATCCTGTTCATGATGCTGCAAATGCGGCAAAGTTAGTCAAACCGTCCTGTATCAGCCAATCAAAACCCAAGTGAGTCAAGAAATTTTACTTCCGACGTAATTGCATGCACTTCCGACGTATTTGCATTGTTTTCGACCAATCAGCGCTCGTTATTTCGACGTATTTCGGCCAGTTCGACGTATAAAATTGTACCCATTTGTAAAGATTTACACCTCTATCCCTAGGCCGAGCGTATAAGACTGCTCTAGTGGTCTGGTGCATAGTTAGCTCACGTGCAATCAACACGGGGGAATGAATAGGACCGGACGTAGAGAGATTTATTGCGTTATTGCGCTCGCATTCGCTCCTCGAAATCGGTTTTAAAATAAAATTTTAAAAATTTGGAAAGTAATAAATATTTAGCCATTTTTTATTGAATTAATTAGTCAGCTTTTGAAAATTGAATTAATTAGTAAATTTTTTTTACGTTAGTCGCTTGACGTGTTTGACGTACCCTAGATCCGCCCCTGGGTGGTAACAATAGATACCCCACCAGAACTCGCAATAGGCCAACATACCTCGATGAGTATGATTTGAGCCATGACATCGATGACAGTGCAAATTGCACAGTCGACTATTGCTATAGAGTTGGGAACATACCAACATGTTACATACAACCAGGCGGTAACCTCGACTGAGTCAAACAAATGGCAAAAGGCCATGAATGATGAGATGGAAGCATTAGAAGATAATGCCACATATGACTTAGTCCCACGACCAGAAGGTAGGCAGATAGTGGGAGGAAGATGGGTTTATGCAGTAAAAAATGGACCAAATGGGGAAGAAACCCATAAAGCACGCTACGTGGCAAAGGGTTATTCTCAAATTCCTGAGGTAGGCCATCAGGAAACATTTGCTCCTACTGCTCGCATGAGTTCAATTCGGGTGCTGATGCAACGTGCCGTGCAAAACGGTATGATAGTTCACCAAATGGATGTTAAAACCGCTTACTTAAACGCGCCAATAGATTGCGACATTTATATGGAACAGCCAGAAGGTTTTAAGAAACTTGGTAAGAATGGTGAAGCATTAGTATGTAAATTGAATAAGTCATTGTATGGGCTTAAACAGAGTGGTAGAAATTGGAATAACATGTTGCATAACTATCTGATTGATGAGCAATTCACTCAGTCACTCGCAGATCCATGTGTATATGTAAGACACATCGATGCCAAGCGATGTATTATAATAATTATCTGGGTAGATGATATTATAATAGCTACCAGTAACTCAGAGTTATTGGTGAGTGTGAAAGAATCTCTATGTAAGAGGTTCAAAATGAAAGATCTTGGTAAGATGACATGGTTCTTAGGGATAAAATTCAAATGTGATGAAGATTGCATTGAAATGAACCAAACACAATACATTGAGAAGATCCTCTCAAAAATTTGAGATGATGGATTGTAAGCCTAAACCAACTCCGTGTATTCTGCATGGGATTGATAAAATCCCTGACACAGAATCACCGGAACTAGATGACCCTAGGTTATATAGAGCAATCGTGGGCAGTTTGATCTACGTTATGACTGGCACAAGACCAGATTTGTGTTATATTGTGACTAAGCTGTCACAAAAAATGTCGAAGCCCACCCAAGCCAATCTCATTACGGCTAAGCACGTTTTGAGATACTTGAAAGGTACATTTGAACAAAGCTTGAAGTTCAGAAAATCTGAGTTACCACTAAAATTGAGTGGATTTTGTGATGCCGATTGGGGGGCATCTGTAGAAGATAGACGTACTACAACTGGATATAACTTTCAGTTGTCTATCGATGGCCCATTGATATCTTGGAAAAGTCGTAAGCAACAAACTGTTGCATTGTCGACATGCGAGGCTGAATATATGGCGCTCGCAAACGCTGTACAAGAAGCAAAATTCTTAAGGCAGTTGGGTATTGACATGAATGTATGTGACGTAGATGGTGACGTACTTATACATATAGATAACCAGGAGCTATGAATCTAGCTAAGAACCCAGTACACCACCAAAGGTCAAAGCATATTGATATTAAATATCACTTTATAAGATCAGAAATACAGGCAGGCATTGTTAGCTTGAATTATGTTCCCACTGATGAAAACATAGCAGATGTATTTACAAAACCAGTAACTAAAGCTAAGTTAGATAAGTTTAAGTATGCTATGATAGGAAAGTAACTATACTATATAATATATAAAAATATAAGAGCAAGTGGGGGTGTTAGAATATGTGCTCTGATATTCCAACAAGGTGATTAACACCTGGTGAAACATGTGTAGCAGATTTAGCTAAAATAAATTGTATTAGTTATGAGATAAGAACACTCGGAAATGCATGACACGCATTCCGGTATAAGTAGCATAACATTATATCCTGTAGTAATTAGTCCTTTTATGGAAGTCTTAATATAAAATCCTTGTACATATATATGATTGAAATATACAAAATAAAGTCAGTTGTGACTCCTGAATAGAAGTTGTGTATTGCGCTTCGTATCAAGATAGAGCGATGGCAACAGCACAAAACCCAACATTTGCAATTTGTGTAAGAAAATGAGGGACTTTGTCAATGTGAATTTTATGTATACTGTATTGTGATTACTTTGAGAGAAGTAATACATTAGTTATGTTTCATTCATTTTCAATATTGACAGTTCTCTTTAAGTAAATCTTGAATGTATTCCTTTTTTTATCATGATTCTAGGTATAAAGGAAGATGTAGATGAAAATCTAGGAGATATAGATGACTGGGTACAGTGTGAAAGAGAATCTTGTCAAAAATGGTACCATATCTATTGTGTGAACAAAGCATGGCAAAATAATTTAGTTGGTGATCAGTTATGGTTTTGTTGTAATTAGAACATATAAAACTGTTAGCCACCTGGCCCACCTTTTTTCATATTACCATTTTAAAAGTTCTGTTTAATAATTTATATAGTATGCATATAAAAACTGAGTTAATTAAGCCTATAAAATTGAGGTATCAGTTTTACCATTTCCAAGAGCTGGTGAGGCTTGTTTTCAAATATTCATTTAAATTTTTTTGCGC